>JAJJXC010000015.1:600000-1001042 GCA_022432385.1 Xylariaceae sp. FL1272 | reverse complement strand
AATAAAGCGCATTTATATTAATTAATAAGTTATATAATTATTATTAACGCGTTTAAAATCAAAATTTTATATTTACGGTTAAAAAAAAACGTTATTTAATAAATAATTAACGTTTGTTTAACTTTTAAAATTACGGAATTATTACTAGTATAAAAAAAATATAAAAAGCCGTATACGATATTTTTTTATAATATCTATAATAAACGGTTTAAAAATTTTGGTTAAAACAAGCAGTTTATTTAATCGTAAAAATTTGCTTGTTTATATAGCAAACTAACTAAAACGGGCGTATAATAATATCCCGATTTTGTTACTTATAATTAATAATAAATATAAGCATTAATAAACTTAAAAATAAAAAAATCGGATACGGCGGCGTCGTAATAATATATAAACTATATAAAAATCGGTAATAAAAATAGTTAAGTTAGCTAAAAACGGTAGTTTTATATATCAATAACGTCGCTTTTAGCTAGAAAACCGATAGACTATAATCTAATTAAAACTGTATTAAACGTAAAAATCGTAAAAAGCTAGCTAACTATAGAAGAAAACATAAAAAGAAAAACTACTATTAAAAATAACGCAAACTAAATAAGCTATTATTGAAACTTATTAATAATATATTGTTAACGTTATACTATAAGCTTTATTTAATATAAAAAGTCTGAAAAATAATATTAAATAATAAAAGTACTTTAGTTTTAAAATAATATTAACAAAAAAAAAAAGCGTATTTAAAAAAAAGGTATCGAGGCCAAATATTTTTATAAATTAAAAATTATAAGTAAAAAAAACGATTATAATAAAAAAGAAACAATCGCGAATATTTGTTAAAAAAAAACGTAAAGCTAGCTATAAATATTTAAGGCCTTAGTTTAACGAAAAAAAAAAACCGGATTATAAATATTTTTATTAAAATTTAAAGTTCTAAATACGTAAATATTTTAGTTAAAAACAGTTAGATATAAATATTTAAATAAAATAAAAATGTAGTAATAAAATATATTTTAATTTAATACTAAAATATAATAATAGTTTAAACTATTATTAAATAGTACTTATTTTAATATATAAAACAAGCAGTATTTATTATAAACTTTATAATATAGCTTACAAAAACGGAAAAAAACCTAATAAAAAAATAAAACCCCCCCCCAAAACCCCACCGGTTAGTTATAAAAATAAAAAAACAAGAATAAAATATTAATTAAAAAACTTTAGGTTAATTTTTGCTAACCGTAGGCATTAATAGTAATTAATTATTATAAATTTTATACCGGTTTTTAAAAAATCAAAGCAAATAGTTAAAAAAAAAGCAGACTTAATATAGATATAAATATAAAAAAGTAAAATAATAAATAAAGAAGTAATAACTAAACCAAGGCGTAATAAATAAAGAAATAATAATTAAACCAAGGTATAATAAATAAAGAAATAATAACTAAGCTTAAAGCAAATAGTAATAAAAAAATAATACCTAAACCGAAACTTATAATAGTAAATAAAAGTAAAAATTATTTATTATAAACTCTATATTATTGCTTAAAAAACAAAAACAAGCAGCCGGGATAAAAGAAAATCAATTAATATAAATAAAATATTAAATAAATAAATATCGAAAAAAACTTAGTTAATTTAGTTATAAAAAAATAATAAACGGGCAAACTAATAAATCCGGCTTAAAATAATATTATAAATAAGAAGTTTTAACGAATAAAAAGTATAAATAAAAAAATAAGTTATACCCGAACAAATAATAGCTAGTAAAATTAAAACTAATAAAGCTAAATAATAAAAAACAAAACTTGCTACCGACTTAGTATAGAAAAGGTATTTTTAACGAAATAATAAAATAGCTTGCTAACAAAACAATTAAAGTAATTTTAATTAAAGCCAAAAAAAAAAACATTTAAATATTTATAAAAGATTTTATTAAATAAAATAAACAAAAAGTCTGTAAATAAAGGTTATTTTATCTATAAAAAAGAAAATAACAAACGAAAAAACGTTAGCCTAATAAAACTTCCTATTAAAATATCTTTAATAAAAACCCTTATTAAAATATCCTTAATAAAAACCCTTATTAAAATATCCTTAATAGAAACCCTTATTAAAATATCTTTAATAAAAACCCCTATTAAAAACGGCTTAATAGAACTTTCTATTTAAAAACGTATTAAAATAATAATAAACCGGTCTTAATATTAATAATGTTTTAGATAATATTTTCCAACTTTAATAGCTACTTTTTTACTTAATTTTATAAATAGTTTCTATATTTTAATTATATAACGTTATTTTTTTATAGTTATTTTTTAAAGTTGCCTTTAAATAAAAATATAAAATATATAAAATAACTGCTAAAATAAAGTAAGTTTTAAATATTATTAAACAAACTAAAATAATAGCATAAAAAGCTTATACTTTATTATTTTTATTAGTTTATACACTTTTTTAATAGTATTGAAAACATATTTATCTTTTGGATTAATTATATTATAAGCATTTTATTATTACTATATTACTAACTTCTAATACGTAAAAATATTATAAAAATTATAAGCTAAATAAACACAGTTTTAGCAGCATTTTTTTTTTACGTTATTAAAATTGTTACCGCTATATTAATAACGTATTTTAATATATTTACCGTTTATAACCATAATACTAAAACTAAATTATTTAATTATTTAAAATAATATTTTAAGTTTTTAATTAATACTATATAAGCTATATAGCCGTAAATAATTAAACATACCTTATTTATTTAATATAAATTAGTAGTTAAAAGTTTTAAGTTTATATTTGCGGCACATTTTTATATTATTAGTTAGCAACTTTTTCATTAAATTTGTTTAATATATAAAAACAGCGTTTATATTTTTAAAAGTATTTTACTATAATAAAATTACGTAATAAAATTAAAAAAAATAAAAATTAAATAATATAGTATTAAAGATTATATTTATTGTTTAAAAAGCGTAAAAAAGTTAGCAAGCCAAACTTAAGCTATTTATAAAAGTTTGCGGTTTATAATCTTTAATACTTATTTATATAAATAAATATTAAATAAAAGTTTGATTTAAGCATAAAAAACTTAAAATTAAATAAATTAAATAAACGGTTGTTTAATATACTATCGTTCGAGCTCGCCTATTTATTAAATAGCATTTTAACAAATATTTATTAATACGTTCTATTTTTTTAATATTTGTTTTTAATATTAAACGAATTAAACGGTATAGCTTATAAAATAAACGTTATTCTAAGTTTTAAAACGATATAATATAAACGTAATTAATAAAAAAACATTAGAAAAATTAAAAGCTTTTATTAAAAAAAAGCATATTAAACAACGTAAAATAGATTAAAAATAATATAATATAAATTATTACTAAAAGTATATATACTATAATGTACTATTAGCAAAATATAATAAATTAATTTTATAATGTTTATTTTTGTATTAAATCGATAGCCAAATGCGCTAGCGTTTAAGACTAATGCTAACTGCCTATTAAATGCAAATACTTACGTAATTAATGGCTAAGCTATCGAAGTCGCCGAAGTCGCGTTTATAGCCAATTACCTCCACACCACTATTTTTACACCACCATTTCCACACTACCACTTTACACCACCAATCCCCTTTAGCACTTTATCATCTACTTAGTAACTTATCTACATTTTAGAACTAGCATTACTAACGCGCGTATTTATTGCATTAATTAATTAATAATATTAAAGCGTTTTTTTGTTATATTTTAATTTTAGTTATTTGCATTTAATTTTAACGATTTTCGGCAAAGATACTATTAACGTAATAGTCGTATACCTGCTTACCCGTTTACCGACCGCGATTAAGTTATAGCTTTAAAAACTTTCCGCTTTAATATATAACCCGCTACGCTGCCGTAAAAATACGTAAATAATATTAATCGACTCGTTTTGTTAAAAGCTTTTATTTATTGTATTTTTTTAATTTAATCGTTATAATTTGTAAGTTTTTAATATTTATAAAATTATTTTAAATTAATTAAATCTTTTTATTTTTTATTCTACTTTACGACTTTTAAATGCTTTTATTATTTTTTTACCCGATATTATATAATAGTATAACTTTTTTATTATCGTTATTTTTAATCGCGACTGCTTTTTTACTTGCGGCTTTAATCTTATAATCCTAGCCTGTATTAACGATTTAAAGTTTATAACATTGTTTTTAAGCCCGTTCCGTTAATAAGCTTATTGCTTATATTTATATAGCGTCTTTATAATATTAAAAAGTATTATTTAATTAATAAAAATAAAAAACACTAATAGTTTATAATATAATACTAGCGCGAAATAGCTATTATATATAAATAAACTAAATTTATATACGTTAAATAAAAAATTTATATTATATCGTTTATAAGCGTATAACTTTTAAAATATAAAAAATAACGTATATAGTAACGCGTGGTTTAGCAATTATAAAGCAATAATAACATTTTAAGCTATTTAATTTATAATATTTAACGTAGTTATTAAAATTTTTACCCGAATACGGTATACGTTATAATATGCTTTTAATTAAGCTTATTTTAAACAAAAACAAATTAAAAAGTCCGGTACGATATATTATTACTTTTAAGTAAATAATATCTTTTTTACGGCCAAATTTTTATTAACTATACTACTAGTAAGCACGTTTAACTTAAAACTTATTAAATATCGTAATCTAGGTTTTAAAGAATATAAAAGTTTTTAAAGCTATAAATAAAACGCTAATAACGTAATTAAATATTTATCTATTTTATTTTTTAGCTTAAATGTAAAAAAATGTTAGCGGTTTTTTTATAATAACTATATATATAATAACCTATAGCTTATTAATTATATTATTAACACCTTTTTTAACTATATTTTTAATTAAAGCTTTTAAAAAATTAAAGCCCGAATATATTTATATTATTTTTTAGCCTAAACGTAAAAAAAGTGCTAGCAATTTTACTTATAATAATTACGTATATAATAACCTATAATTTATTAATCGTGTTGTTAATATTTTTTTTATTTTAATTATATTTTAATTAAAGCTTTTAAAAGATTAAAGTTTAAAATATTAAGCTTATCGGAAATTTTAATTATTATAAATATAATTATAATAAAAATTCTTTTTTTAATTTTAAACAAAAAAGCTTTTAACGCCGACCACTATTAATTAATATACAATAGCGTTAAACGGTATATTCGGTAATAACTTTTTATTACTTTTTTATATGTTTTAAGCTTTTAATTAACGTATTTATTAATCGATTTTTTATTTAATTTCGCTATATTTAATTATTTTTAAAAATTATTTCTTTTTTCGACTAAAATGCTTTCGGTCGGCTATTTATATTAAATTATAATTATAGCCTATATTTATAATATATAATAAAAGCTGTTTTTCTGCGCTAATTTATTTATAATAAAAAATTAAAACATAATAAATTAAAGACTTTTAAACAAATTAAAGATTTAAAGTCTATATTTTTTTAATTCTCTTAATAAATATAAATATAACTAAGCTTTTTGTTTTATATACTAAAAACAGCGCTATTACTAAACTTAATAACAATAATAGCAAAAAACGATAATAGTAACGATTTAATAATTTTGGCAATAAGTTTAAAGGTTATATTAAAAAAAAGAAAAAACATAGTAAATATAATATTAATAACAAATAAATCCGGCATCGTACGGTATTACCGATATAGGCAATTAACTAATTAATTTAGTGTTATTAAAAAACGTTTTGTTATTTATTGTTATTTTGGGCATAAAATACGTAGTGTAAAGTTTGTTAACAAATTACTAATATAGATTTACTAATTAAGTCCGTCGACCAAGTTATTAATACAGATTTACCGAGTCCGTTAATAAGTTATTAACATAGATTTGCTAGATTCTTTTTAATATAAAGCTGTTAAAAACAAGCTATATAGTTATTTCTTTAAAATATTTAAAATGCCTAAACTAGATAAAAAGTTTTTTAAAATAATAAAATATAATTTTAATAAAATCTAAGATTTGTTTTTTTTATTAGAAAATATATTTTATTATTGTTTTTATATTAAAAAAGCTTAAGATTTTTTATGCTATGCGTATTAAAAATAAGCTTTACGTTTAAAAAAATTTAGATATAATAATTAAATATTTAAAAAATATTTTTTAGTTTAAAAAATATTATTAAAAAGAACGACTATAGCGTTAATATTTTGAAAAACGTAGCGTATATATATAATTTAAATAGTTTTAAATATAATTAATTATACGTTATAATTATTAAACCTGTTTTAATAATACGCTTATTTATATAAACTTTTTAATTTATAAATAAAGCTTATATTAATTATTAATTAAAAAGTTTTTAATATAAATAGTAAATTTTTTATATAACTTTTTTTTTTTTTTGCTAATATTATATTATATATATAACCTTTTTCTTACGGCTATGCTATTAAACCTTATTAAAAAACTCGTTATTAAATATTTTTAATTAGTTTTTTAAATTAATTAAACAAATTTGCGTAAATATTACAGCTTTTGTTATTATTACGTACGTTGTAATTTTAAATAGCTATTAAATCTTTATTATATTGTTTTATAAATAAGTTACCGTATATATTATTTACGTTTATTTACGTAAAGCTTTATTAATAAGTTATAGCATTTTTTTAATTTTTAATTCCGAAGATAAAAACGTTAAAATAAAGACCCGCTAACGTTTTTAACGTAACGTTTGTTTTAGCCGGCTTTTTATTATTTCGTTGGCCGTTATAGCTTTATCTGCTATAGCTTTTGCTTCCGCCTTTTTTTTTTTTACGCCGACGACGATAAAAATAACGATAATAAAAATAATAACAATAAAAATAACAACGATAAAAATAATAACGATAAAAATAACAATAATAACAATAATAACGGTTTCTTTATCAAGCTTGGCTTTAGCCCTTTTTATAGCTTTGCTGTTAACGTTTTTGCTACCGCTATTTATTACCGCGTTTATTGCCCGACTTTTACTGTTATTAGTAGTCGTTATATACTGCCGTATTTTTTATATATCGGTTTGGTTATTAATAACTATTTTAACGGTTTTTATATTAAAGCCGTCGGCTTAAAAACTTATTACTATTTGCGTTATTATAAAGCTAATAAAAAGTACGCTTTTTAGTACGTATTAAGCTGCTTTAATATTTAAACGAACGCGGCGTTTTAATATTAATTATATATAGTTTTCGTAACGTTGTTTTCGTTATTTTTGCTTTTACCGACTGTTTTAAAACGGTTTTTTGAAACGTAAATCAATTATTATAGTTTATTTTTTATATAACGTAATTAATTTTAAATAATTAAAACTACGTTATTTTTATTTTATATATTATTATACGTTTTTAAATAATTTAGCCTAGTTTATTATTTATTACGTTTTTTAGCTTTATTACCTTTGTTTTTATTATTATTGCCGCCGTTAACCCCGCTAATATCGCCTATAGTATAGCCGCCGTTTTTTGCCGTATAGTAAAAAAAAAAAAAAAAAAAGCTCGCCGAAAAAGAAAAACAAAATAAAAAAAAATAAAAAATAGTTTATTGTTTATATTATATATATGCTTTAAATATATTTCGTTTTAAGCTAATATACTTTAAATAAAAATCTGTTTAATTATGCGTATTAAAAACGTTTTTAAATACGTATTTATAAATATAAAATATATTAATTTAATTAATTTTTTAATAAAAGCTATTATTTTATTATTATTATTCATTATATAAACGTATATAATTAAAACCGTATATATTACTTAATATATTATTTTATATATAGTTATAATTATATATATATTTTAACTTTATTACGATTTGTAACTATATTTATTATAGAAATAAATATTTAAAATAAAATATATAATAAAAAAAACGTAGTTTTGTTTTAAAATAATTTCAGCAGACTTAATATTTTTTTAATGCTATAATATATATAGCTTTAAATACGTATTATTTAGCATTTATAATATATACGTAGCTATAAATACGCGCTTTAAAAACAAAATATATATATAGCTATAAATATATATAAAATAATATATTACGTATTATATATAATTTAAAAAACTATAATTGTTTTAACGTTATTACGATATAAATACCGTTATAAATACGCGTAAATAAGCATTATACGTAGTATATAAAGCTGTAAATACGTATTAAACTATATACTAAATAATATAAACATTTTGAAACGTTTATATAATTTAGTTTAATTTATTATATAATAGCGATATATTTTAGCTTTTAATATAAAAACCGGAGTAATATATATATATATATATATTAAGCTATTTTATCTTAT
Source organism: Xylariaceae sp. FL1272 (assembly GCA_022432385.1). Lineage (NCBI taxonomy): Eukaryota > Fungi > Ascomycota > Sordariomycetes > Xylariales > Xylariaceae > Xylariaceae sp. FL1272. The sequence goes on along the minus strand of JAJJXC010000015.1, from coordinate 992,662 downwards.
TTTATACTTTATTTAATAAACGTAAAAACTTTATATAAATATATAAATTAAAATAAATATATAATATTATAATAAACTTTTTTTACCGAATTTTATTATAGAAATATAATATTATTATTAATTTTATATTTAATTTCGTTTTTTTACTTAATTAATATTTAGAATATTATATAAAATAAATTAATTTAAAGCTTAAAATAACGTCGATTTACGTTATTTTTATCTATAAAGTATATTAAACGTAATATTATTAATAATAAATATAAAAAGTTATTTCGCGTTTATTAATAATAGGTTATTATATTATAAAACTATTTTTAAAATTTATTTTTTATTAACTATATTTTTAATCGGGACGTTATTTATATTAAAATAAAATATATTATATAAACTATTTAAAAAATTAATTTAAAGAAATTAAAACTATTTATAATAAATAGAAGTTTTATTAAATATAACCGTATTAATATAATTACGTTTAATATATACGCTAATTAAAAAAATCGAACTTTTTATTTAATAATTAAACTTAAATATATTATTATTAAATTAATACGCTATTTATTAATTATTAATCGATTTATTTAATTATATATATTATAATTAAGCTAAAAATAATATTAAAAACAAAAGTCGGGATAAAATATAAATCGTATAAATAAATATAAAACGAAAAACTTTTAAAATTTAATTTTTTATTTATTATATTTTTAACCGATATATAGCTAGTATTAAAATGAAGCTAATTAAATAAAATATTTAAACGTAAAATAAAAAGAAATAATATCGTATATAATAGTAAAAAAGCTTATATTAATTATAAAAAATTAGATGAAATATAATTATATTTATATAATTACGTTTAGTTTATATATTATTTAAAAAAATTAAACCTTTTATTTAATAAAATAAAATTAAACGTATTGTTATTAAATTGATAAATTATTTATTTATTATTGATTAATTAATTTAATTATATATTATTATTAAGTTAAAAATAACGTTAAATTAAACGTTAAAAAATAATATAAATAAAAGTAAAATAAAAAACAGTTAATAATTATTTATATAGTATTAAATAAGCTTTGATTAAATAAAAAAAACGTTTTTATACGTTAAAAGTTATTGTACGTATTTTTAAATATAACGGGAAAAAAAAACACTATATAAATATAGGTTATTATTTATTTTAAAAACGGAATAAATCGAAAAATTATAACTTTTCTTATAAAATAATATATATTAACTATTTATATAATAATTAATATTAATTAAATATTAATTACGCGTTTGTTTTAAAATAAAATATAATAAAAAGCTAAAAAGTTTATATTTAAAAACAAATAGCAATATTTATTTTAAAACTTTTAAAAATACGTTAAAATTAGTTTTTTCAAAACATTATATATTTTAGTTTTAATATATTAACGGGTTAAATTTATAATCATATTTTTTTTCGATATTTTATTAAAGTTTATAATCGATTTTTTTTATTATTTTAGTTTAAAAAATATAGTTTATAACGTATAATCGTTTATAAAAACCGTTTAAAAAAAGTAAAAAAAATTTAGGCTATATATTTTTAGCTTAAAAAAAGCGGTTAATATAATTAAAAACAAATAATATTAAATATAAAAATAATGCTTTTTTTTAGCCGTTATTTTATAAGCTTTAATATATTGTTTAATAATTTTTATTATTATAAAAATTTCGTTAATATTAAATCGCGCTATATTATTTAGTTTTAATAAATTATAATCTATAAAAAGCAATTTTGCTTATTTCAAAAATTATTTTATCATATATTATTTATATTTTGCCGAAAATATTATTAATAATTTATATACGTTATTAAGCTATTTGTTTTTTGTTTTTTATAATAGCGTTTTTACACTTAAATTAGTATTATTTTTTTATAATATTTAAAAAATAAATGTTTTATAATATTACGTAATTTAAATTATCGTTAACCAAATACAAATTATTAAATTATTAAAATAAAAACTGTTTAATAAATATATAAAATATAATAATATATTATAATTAAAACTATTATTTTAATAAATCGTATAGCTATTAAGCTCGAAATTTTTTAAACTTTTAAATATTATTATAATTATTATAATTATTATAATTATTGTTTTTAGCGCTAATTTAAAAAATTTCGATTTAATAATTATTACTTTTAATATTTAATAAAATAAAATATATATTAATTATATAAAACTTAATAAATATTTATTATGCTTTATTATTTTTTTATATAAAATTAAAAACTAATAAATAAAAAACACGCTTTTTATTATTATATTTATAATAAATAATAATTTAAATTTTTAATAATATTATTATTTTGTTTTAATAATTAGCCGAAATAATATAAAAAATCTGTTATTTTTATTAATAGTTTTTTATTTTAACTATATTTTTTAATTTTATTAAAATTATAAATAAATTATAAAATATTATAATAAATAATATTATATTATTATTATATTATTTTTATTATTATTTATTAATTTTAATTTATTTTATATTTAATAAAAAAAATTTTATTTCTACGTTTTAAATTAATTAAAATTATTTTCGTTTTTAATAATATAAATAAAAATATAAAAAAACGTATACGTAGTAATAAAAATAGCAATATTAATAAAACTATATTTAAAAACAAAGCTATAAATAGCTAAACTTATGTTTATTATATTTTAAAGTTTTTTAAAGCTATTTTCCGGTTAAATCTAGTTATTTTTATTAAATTAAAAATATTAATTAAAGCATTAAATAAAAACAAATAGATTAAAAACGGCTTCGAAGTTTTTTTTTGCTTAAATCGTATTAAAGCCAACTTTTATAAATTTTTTTTATTTAAATTTTAAATTTTTTACTATTTGCTCGATAATAAAAACTGGTTTTTCTATAATAAAAAAATTTATCCGTATAACGCTAGACTAACTTAAATAGCCGGTTTAATATAATAAATTATTTTATTAAAAAATAACGTAAACAAGATGCTAGCTTTTTATGACTTATAAGACCCTTTAACTTAAACGACCCCTGAAAAAGATCCTTTTTGACTCAGTTGACCCTTGGAAAAATTACTGCCGCGGGCTCTTTTCATATACGCGATACACTGACCCCATTTGCACCATTCGTAGCCAAACAGGGCCCCTTGACATAGATTGAGGCAGTGTAGGCACCGATCCTTGTTACAATATTTTATCTTTGGATGATCCTATCGTAATGTGTGAGTCGAGTGACATGGCTCGATTTTTGGAAGGCACCTTTGATTACCTTGGAGTCGTTTCGTGGAAGCAATGGGTACTGAATCTTTCCGAGCATTGTCAGGTCGGACTGCAGGCTGGAATGCTTCTTGAATAGAAGAGAGTTAGCTTTACGCTGGAGCAGGACAAGTACATGTAGTCAATAATCTCATCATTGATAATGAACTCACCTCGGCAGGTATTGGAACCATTGCTGAAAGGCAACCCAGTGCCAAATTGAAGATGATAACTAGCTTCATCGGGTACCTAGCCTGTTATTGAATTCTTTGCAATGGGACCGTGTGTCTTGACTTTTCCCGAAACATGCAATGTGATGAGGAAAGCCATCCACGAGTGTGGGACAAGATGGGGCATGGCTGACTTTTCTATAGACGACGTTTCTTGACGACGCCGCAGGAAATTGACTCATCACTCTCGTCTTGCTATCACAAGACAGACACCGCATGCCATAATCACCGCACTACCTCGGGTTCATCATCGCTGCTTCATTGTTTACCTTGTTCTCCTTCGCCTGCAGCCCCTTAAGCTTCTGTGATTACTGTTATTGACTGTACTTTCTCATTTGCGCCCGAGGCTACATGTATCGCTCAAATAAGTGATGCACTTTACACCCACCACCAAGCCTTACAACAACGTACAGACAACAAACAAACAAACGGGTTAATTGTGAAAAGAGATATATTTCTTTGGAAGCAGGTTCAGTATTCCAACTGTGATGTGTATCTAATTAATCATATTGATCGATTGCGTAGTAGGCGCGTCGAGTGTAGGGCAATGGATAGACACTACCTAGGTGTCAAGTGTATTATTTGCGCAATGGCCTCGGCAATGTAGCGCAAATGCAAAATCTCGGTATCCAAAATTACTTTTTCTCTACCGCTGTATGATCGACCGATACCCGAGACAAAAGCCTCAACCTCGATTCGTTACTTCCGTCTTCAGGTTACTGTAATTACCTAGCCTGCGATGCATTGGTAATCTAAATTGAACAGGTAATAGGTGTCGAGGTTATGATCTTGTGATGACAACGCTTAGATTTGGGACTTCCCTGGTAAGCATGTGCTTGGATCTTCATACTTCTGAACTGACCAGTCCGTTGTTGAGGCAATAATATCTAAACATTCCCGGCTATATGCTGAGGTAGTTTACATGCTACGATTGTAGAATCGGTTCAAACTTGCCTCGCTGATTATTGTGACCCTCAGACCCTGTTACGAATTCTGCTTCTTTGAGAGAAGGTTTTATTATCCATTAGTCGAGCAATGATAACTTGTGGGGGTGGATCTGCTAGGCAAGGAGAAGAACTATATAGCGACTATCATGCAGCGCCAGGGGATAGATGTATGGTGCATCCGCAATGTGATGCGAGATGCGTTGGCTGAGAGGATAGTATTGTATAAGGCGATGATTTCAGACTCTATACATTCAACAGAAGTAGAAAAAGGTACCTATAGAAAGAAATTGCAAAAAGATCTGACCGCTGAAGCCGAACAGGCGTCCTTGCGCAGAATGAACGTGGCTGGAAACCGTTGATTTTGCCCTCGGTTTCCCTTTACCACAGTCAACTTGCAGTGCGCACCCGCAACAAAATTCAGCGATATTCACATTGGGACTTGGGAGGGGAACAGGTTGTCATGCTTCCGGACCTCACATCTAGACGCGCTGCTATGGTAGAGTCAATGATAGATAGGGTAGCCAAGCCCTCTGAGATCCCTCGGAAGATTCATGACCATACTGGCGGTTTCAACAGGGGTCAAGGAGGAAAAAAAACGCTGCCACGCTGCTTTTTGCTCGGGTACATGTAGACAGTATTAGCTCAACAGGGCACTGTCATGGCCGGTCTTTTGTGTTGTAAAAGCGTGAAATCCGCAAATCTGTTGGTCCTCGTCGAGAGTGCTCCGGTGTACTCGGCATTTACTAAACCTCGAGTTTTATATTCCGAATGAAGTCATTCCTTCGTCAACGCCCTCCACCTTTCGATTTTCCATCCTTTGTTTAATAGTATAGTTTCTTTCATTCTTTCCTGGGCTTCAGCACACACATAAACAAGTCCAATGCTTGAACAGAGAATCTCAGCCAATTGTCCAATTAGTACGGACAAACTATGTATTAGTGATCTACGATATATAAACAAACCCCAATCTACCCACTATCCTTCATCACATCACCGCACTTCAGCTCCATTCTCCTGCGATTCTGTGACTGGGTTGGGAGGTGTTTCGACAAGTGGCGCTTGTGACGACGGAGACGGATACTGATGCAGCTCCATGTCATCGTTCTGCGATTCTCCTGGATAATATAGCTGAGGTGTTGGATATCCCGGATCATTTCCGAAATTACTATGCCCGGTATAAGGAGGTGGTGGCGGAGCAGGAGGTGGGTGATGCGCGCGGTAACACTTCCTTATCAAAACTATGCCAAGAATAATGACCGCAAGACCGCCGACGACGCCAAGGGTTATCGCTAGATCTGGCATGAAGGACGTTGTGGTGTCAGGATCCGTGTCGATATCTATTGCAGTCAGATCCGATCCGCTAGAGGAACCGGATCTTGCTTCTATCAAGGAAGATGTCGATTCGGAGGCAGGTGGAGTACTCGGAACCGAGTCTAAGGTTATGGTATTGTCCGAAACATCGCCGCCCGTTACCGAGGGAGACGATGTGACCAGAGAGTCAGGCGAAGCTAGAAGTTCGGATTCTCGTGGATAGTTAGCCACGCTGCAGTCCAGCGCACTGAGGACCGCCTCCGAAGACTGTTTGCCGATATCATCAGTCTCGATCCTCGTGTCCTCTCCCGGCTATGGGAGCCGTAGGATTACATACTGTGAGTAACCCCGAAATGCAGTATGGGATGTAACTATCACAAGACCGGGTCTTTGAGTGTGCACCACAGTCCGCTCCGGGCGTGTAGTCCTAGCATGTTGTCTGAAGGGTTGTGGAGCACACTGCTAGGTTACTAGTGCAGCAGCCTAGATAGCTTCCCATCTGCTCACATATTCTCTACAATGTCGCCAAATATTAGTTCGGCGCAATGTAATCTACTCAACTAGGAGTCATGATCTGAGCACTCACTATGGCCTGGTAGCAGGCAAATGTGACATATGGGTTATCAGAATCACCAAAGCCACGTGTGCCATGAGCTAGGTGAAAGTCCCGAGCCAGCATCTGCTCGGATGCGTACCGACGGGGAGCGGCGGTGGGAAACGGGCCTGATCCTGAAATAGAACCATAGTCATCCACTGTTGCCGTGGGCACGGGTATGGATAGCGCTGCTAATGCGAAAGATAGCAACAATGGATGTCTCATAGTGAATATCTCACAACGCGTAGTGTATGATATGATCAGATTCCAATACTGATATCAGAATGTCTCTATGCTGCGTCCAAGAAGTGAAGATTGTATGCATGTTAAAACATGGCGATCGTGAGAGAGTTGGGCCATGATGGTTGGTCATTCCAACCTTACTTAGCAACGTTTGACGAAGAAGCAGTTGCGACAAATACAATTAAACCTCACGAAAGAGCGATCTTCCAGGTTGAGTCCAGGATGACGATGTGGTAATCGGACGTGGGTGAGTTGAGCAGCATGAGCTAGGACCCCTTTTCCATTCCCAGCCTCCTCCAATAATTGGCCGTTGCTCCTTTCTGCATATAAAATAGAGAATATTCGGTCCACTTGCAACTCTTTCGTTACACCCATTACCAATTCATACACCGAGCAACACCAACGCATTCGCGTGTGTTACTCAACGACAATACGCCATGGAGAGTTAGAGCTTCTTGCCAAGAACGACTTACTTCGTTCTTCAGTTGTCCTTTCTTGAATAGAAATGCCTGCTCGCAGCTGTATTGAAAGGATGGTTTCGAGTGGTGTCATCTCCAAACCATCCATTGCACATGTAAGTCGCAACCAATTACACAATCTCACTGCAAAGACAAGGTACAATACTAAGAGTCATGCTAGTGTTTGGAATGACAGCATGCTCTATCTGTCATGATGCCGAAGAGACGCAGGTGAAATGACAGCTGCATTGGATTCTCATCATGACAGACTCTTCTTTGCTTGCGCGGCTGGCGGCAGCTGTTCGCACCCTAGGCTTCAACAGACGGGACCGGGGGGTGAAAGGAAAATCCTTATCTTATCGGAAATTAGAATTGGAGGTACCTACCGATACTCATGGACCCCGAACCGTTGCTAAACGGCCCCTCGGCGGAGCTCGACATGGTTGGTATTGCTACCCCACCATGAAATTGCCAAAATATTTTTTTCTCAACGTCCCCCCCATTCTTCCTCTTTTACACTATCGTTCCCAGCTCTCGATCTGTGCTCTATTTGAGTGATCGGATCGCTGTTTGGAATCGAAGTTTCTCCCGAGGTTGCTTCTGTCTCTTGACGAGACGCTGCCCTCGCCCGTCATGGATCAGAACAAGCTTGTTGAGCTGCTCCAGGCATGCCAGATTCGTATGTGCTACTCTCCTCCATTATGCCACTCAGGACTGACAAATCATATTTAGCTGACACCCAGAAGGTCAAGGCTGCCACCGCCGAGCTGCGCAAGAACTTCTACCCCCACCCAGACTCTCTGCTTGGCCTGCTCCATGTCATCGTCTCCCACCCTGAGCCGACGGTGCGCATGTTGGCTGCTGTCCAAGCCTTGCGCCTTGTCCCCAAGCACTGGCAAAAGATCAATGCTTCTCAGAAGCCCGAGGTCCGCACTCAGCTTCTCCAGACCATCGTCAACGAGCAGGATGCCAAGTGCCGACACGGACAGTCGCGCGTCATCGCCGCCCTCGCGACTTTAGACTTCGAGGACAACGAATGGGCCGACCTGCTGCCAAATGTCACCCAGCTTGCCACCTCCGACAATGTCGCCCATCGCGAGGTCGGCTCCTATATCATCTTCAGCTTGCTTGAGGCCAACCCCACCTACTTCGAGGACCACCTTACCACGCTGTTTGAGCTCTTCACCAAGACCATTCGTGACCCCCAGAGTCGCGATGTCCGTGTGAACACGATGATGTCCATTAGCGCTGCTCTTATGTTGGTAGATGTTGATGAGGACGAGCAGACCCTGACTACTGTCCAGGAGTTTGTGCCCGCCATGGTTGACGTTCTGAAGGATGCGGTCACCGCTCAGGATGATGAACGTATTCAGCAAGCCTTTGAAGTCTTCCAGTCCTTTCTCGCCTACGAGTCGGCTCTTATCTCAAAGTACTTCAAGGACCTCGTCCAATTCATGCTGGATCTAGCCGCAAACAAGGATGCCGACGATGAAGTTCGTAGTCAAGCGCTAGCCTTCTTAGCACAGTGCGTCAGATACCGCCGCATGAAGATCCAGGGTATTCCCGATATGGGCACTCAGCTCATGAAGAGGAGTCTGGCAATTCTCGCCGAGTTAGAAGAGGACGACGAAGAGGATGACACCACGCCTGCCAGATCCGCTTTGACTCTCATTGATCAACTCTCGACCGATCTCCCTCCGCGACAAGTCATTGTCCCCTTGCTGGATGAATTTCCCCAATATGCTAGCTCGGGCAATGCTGGTCATCGCCGTGCTGGTATTCTGGCTCTGGGAACCTGCGCCGAGGGTGCTCCCGAATTTGTTTCCACGCAGATCGGAGCTCTTATGCCCGCTGTTCTCCAGTTGCTGCAAGACCCAGAGAGAAGTGTCCGTTACTCTGCCCTGGTTGGTCTTATCCGCCTCGGCGAGGATCTGTCTGACAGCATGGCTGCTCACCACGATGCCATCATGACTGCTCTTGTCCTTAACTTGGATGCTGCCGCCAACGACCAGAATGACGAGAAGAATGTGGAGATTATTCGCTCAGTCTGCGGTGTAGTGGACTCTTTGGCCGACGGCCTTGGTCAAGATATCATGGCCAAGTACGGCGAGACCATGATCCACCGCATCGGAAACTTCCTTTCCCACCCAGACTTCAAGGTCAAGGCTTCAGCAGCTGGTGCTCTTGGTGCTATTGCCGGATCCGTCAAGAGCGCTTTCAAGCCCTACCTTAACCAGATTATGGAGGCAATGTCGACATACATTCTTGCCGAGAGTGGAGAGGAGGAGCTAGCTCTGCGCAGCGCCGTCTGTGATGCCATGGGGCGCATTGCCGCCGGTGTTGGTGCCCAAGATTTCAGCCCCTATGTCATGCCCCTGTTGGTAGCAAGCGAGAAGGCTTTGCACCTCGAAAATGCCCGCCTGCGAGAAACGACCTTCATTCTCTGGAGTCAGCTTGCTACTGTCTACGATGGCGACCTCGGCGACTCTCTAGCTGGCATTTTCAAGGGACTTTTCGACTGTCTTGAACTCGAAGAGGAGGAAGTTGACTTTGATTTGGCTGAGGATCAAGATGGTCTTGTCGATGAAGAAGTGATCATTCAGGGCAAGAAGGCTCTCGCCAAGGCCGCTGCTGATGGCGACGATGAAGATGAAATGGATGATGACGATGAAGATGACTGGGATGACCTTGTGGGTGTGTCGGCCCAGGCTTTGGAGAAGGAAATTGCTCTGGAGGTCCTCGGCGATGTCATTTATGCTTCCAAGGAAAAGAGCGCTCCTTACATCGAGAAAGCCGTTGAGCTGGTGACTCCTTTTGCTGAGCACTCTTACGAGGGGTGCCGCAAGACAGCCATCGGAACGTTGTGGCGAACCTACGCCTGCATCTGGGAGGTGATGGAGAAGCAGACTGGCAAAAAATGGGAAGCTGGTTTGCCTCTGAAGTTCGAAATTGATGGCAACATTGCCAAGCTGGGTGAGATTGTGACCGCTGCCACGATGCAGATCTGGCAAGATGAGGGCGATCGGTGAGTTTATTCTTTACGTTTCTGTTTCTGCGCTCTCCCTGCCGTGCAGCTTTTAGGATGAATACTTCGCGTTATACCCAGCTCACTCAGACGCCAAAGGCGGTTGCTGAGAACACGTTTGATCAACTTCTGATTATAGCTACATTCTTTCATTTTTACACCTGTCTACTTCGGTCGGGTTTCGACTCTAACAAGACACAGGGATGTTGTTACGGAGATCAACCGATCTGTCGCCTCTACCTTGAAGGTCACTGGCCCAGCCATTCTTGGGCAGAAGGACATGATGCAGCAAATCATCACTGTGATTGCCTCAATCACCACGCGATCACATCCTTGCCAGCAGGATCTTGGCGACGACGATGCACAAGAGGACGTCGAAGGTAGCTCTGAATGGGACTGGCTAATCGTTGACACCGCTCTCGATGTTCTCATTGGCCTTGCGTGCGCCTTGGGCGAGCAGTTCGCTGAGATCTGGAAAGTCTTTGAGAAGCCCGTTGTCAAGTTTGTCAGCTCGAACGAACACATTGAGCGTTCCACAGCCGTGGGTGTTATTGCTGAGTGTGTTGCCTACATGTCGTCTGCTGTAACACCATATACGAAAACTCTGCTCCCTCCCCTGTTGCACCGCCTGTCAGACGAGGATCAGGAGACTCGGTCCAACACGGCTTATGCAGTTGGTCAGCTTGTGCTGCACTCACAAGACGAGAAGACTTATCTCCCCAGCTTCCCTCAGATTTTGCAGAAGCTGGAGCCACTCCTCCACATCCAAGCCGCCAGACTGCAGGATAATGCAGCAGGTTGTCTGTGTCGCATGATTCAAGCCAACCCCGACAAGGTCCCCATCGCCGACGTCCTGCCAGCCTTGGTCGACCTCCTCCCCCTGAAGGAGGATTACGAGGAGAATAAGCCTGTCTACAACTGTCTGCATAAGCTTTGTGAGTCAACTTGAAACTTTCCGGGACATTTGTGAACTTGTACTAACCAACTATCTTTAGACTCCATGTCAAACCCCACTGTGCAAGAGCTTACTCCTCGACTGCTTCCCATCTTCCAACAGGTTCTCGGGCCACCCGAGGAGCAGCTTGACGATGAGACGAGACAAATTGTACAGCAGATGGCCTCCCACCTGTCCAAATAAAGTTATTGCCGGGTTATGAACTGAGCCTGGTAAACTGTTAAATCATTTCCATGTCGTTCAAGGAGAGCGACCTGGAGAGAACGTGAGCACGAAGTGTATGAATGAATGAGCTGTCGGATGATAGGTGAAGGCGGTAATATTGCCTTTGATACATAGATGATTCCCCGTGGATAGATAGATCCAACATCAGTGAGCATATGAAATGATCACTTGCTCGGCATCGGTACGCTGAGAAAATTGAACAAATTGCATGACAACTGCAGTGACTATCTTGCTGTCTCGTGTTTTGATAAAGTGCTTCCGAACAATGTGAACATGTATTCGGGTATGAAATGGGTCAACACCCAATCTGACAATACACCGGTATGGATCAATTACAACATTGGGGTCTTTGATCAGTATGTGCATTCTGGCATGTGATTTCAATTTGCTTCTAGTTTTACTCTGGAAGGGAATTACGCGTCGCGGTGTCGGCTAACCATTCAATGCCCCGCGAGACACGTCAAGTCCACATAAGACGCGCCAACAAAAAGAAATTAGAACTAACAAACACCGACGGCGGAAGGAGGAAATTTGCTAGTCCACGAGGACGCGACGAGGGAAACGGGTGGGCTACTAGTACCCGAGTGCCCGAGAGTGCCTTATTTGCCACAACCCACATAAGCAGAGCCATATAAGGTGTCGTCTCGGACACTATGGGCACTATGGCAATAGCGAATAACTAAGGTAGCTAGCGCGACAGAAGGCTCTTGAATCGTATTCTGGCCGACTAACACGGGGTGCCGGCGTCCCGGGTATGGTTCTTCCCGGTGGTTTGGGAATGCGCTGAGGTAAAGTTGGTTCTTGGGTCACGGGGTGAGGTTGTGCGATGGAAACAGGTCGAGGCAGTGTTACGGCTATGGCTTTGATTGTATGGGTTGGTGGTGAGGAATACTTGGATATATCTCCACGGGCTACTACACACGCCTGGGGCGATAGATTGCGAACAGTGCTTGGGCGTGGTTCTACATTTGCCGGTCGTGAACAGAGGTGCTCCTTTGACTCACTTGCTAGCCTTGTCTATCAGTATTAGAGGCAGGGTATGTGACAGGTTTTCCTGTCTTATGCTGGGATTCAGCAGTATCTATCTAGCTCTAAGAGGTGTTACGAGCGAACGAGCTAGCCTAGCACTCCCGCTTCGCCCAAGCCTTGTCTTGCGAAAAGAGCGAGAAATAAATCAAATGTCTCTTACTTACTATTGATCGAGTCTGCTAGTATAGGTAGTTCTGCGCGTCACCATCAAGGGTGGGTACCTAATAACCACCTACTGTGGTACGGAATAGCGAAGGAGAATTCCTGTTCGGAGGGATGTTTCCGGTTGTGTTTTAATACTCACCCCTAGCACACACAGACGAGACAGATAAAGCACTCATACATGTAGAATAGCCCCCAGACACTCGACAGGCGAGTAGGAGGTAGAAGATCTGCTTTTGTTACGAGCATCCTGAACTTGATTTTGCACTGGGTGGGTTACATCGGCGACTCCAACTGCAGGGGCGCGTATCACGGATTTGTTGGAAAGGGGCCGGGGATTTACAGTACATACGAGGTTTTCATGAGACTTGGCGAGGTAGCGATGACAGATGCTGGAAGTAGTGAGGGTAAGTTGGGGCTTGTCGAATGAGGCACTGTCGTGTTGGTCGTTGAGAGGCGAGAAGAGGAAGAGGGAATTGGGTATTTGTGTGTAAGGTAGGACGAGTATCTTGTATGTGAGCGCCGGTGGAGTGGAAACGTGTGTGCCACGAGGTACCACGTAAGCTGGCAGGTGATGACTGGAATGCGAATTGCTATTAATTGTACACTGAAAATAGCCTCGGGTATCCGTCGGTCGTTGGGCGTACAAAGTTGTCGGTAACGTAACGCGACGATGACGATGGCACGAGAGAATTCTACGATTGACCAAAAACATCAGGAATGTCGACGACCCAGGAATAGGCGGGAGTCGGGGACACGAATTGTCAAGTGTCACGGGCCTCTCGAATCCTCGTAGAAGAGACTAGAGGGGAGAAGATCGGGAGCGGGGCGATCGATTGCCGCCCAATCTAGCAAGATGACTTCACTCGCGAGTATTGCCTCAATTCTCATTCGCTTACCAGGTGTCTTCTTTCGACTGGGCAACCAGCCTCTCTCTCCTACTGTATGCTCGAATAGGCAAGTTGTCATTGCTGCCGCCGTTTCACATCGAGACCGATGGCTGGGCGTGCGTTACCGAATTACTTGATTTTCCGTGCCGTTGCACTATAACCGGAGGGATATAGAGCTGTGATTCCGGTGTTTTCGACCAGAGGTTGGCAAGAGCAGAGAAACTCGTCGGTGACGAGGGTGCATGTGGTGAACAGTGCAGGCGGCAACGCTTGCAACTTCATAGGCAAGAGTCATTTTGCCGTCAGGGAACTAAACCCTAAGTGACAGCGGCTGCAAATGTAGCGGACAGCCGCCTATGCTTTGACGATTCTTTGACGTCGGTTGTCAGGCTTGGGTTTACGCCCGCATTTGAGATGGGGAGCCTTGAGGTGGCACGCGAGGCGTGAGGGAAAAACAAACGAGGTCCAATTTCATGTGGTTGAGTGCCCGGTGCTGAACAACGGCGTCGTCTGCGCCGTATGAGTGTACACGTACTGCTGGTACGTGTTATCGGCTCCTCTAACAGGGGTCATCTCCACCATTGACAGATCGTGATTATGAGGAACACAGACCAAATAGATCTGCAGTAAGTCCCAGCGCAGAGGCCAGCGGTCGGTTTGGCGGTCGCTGCAGCAGGAGGTTGGTGCCACCATCCGGCGCTCAAGGTCCGCGCCGTAGATGCAGTTTGTGGCTGCAGCGTACCTAAGCACACCGGAGATGCGAAGTACTCTACAGTGGGAGGTCTCTGATGGGGCTGTATGTAATAGAGATGTGAATCAGGCTTATTTCGCGTCTTAAGCGATAAACTAGGTAGGTAGCTGAGACTGTTCAAGGAGCTCGGTTCTGGATGTGTATGTCTCGCGGCCGGTCGGCTGTGTGCTCCTCGTCTCCTTGCCTCCGCTTTTTCTCTGATACATAGCAATTCAGCAGATGGGCAGACAAGGACGTCCCCTGGAAACGTTCTTCTGTCGACAGCCTGATCAGTCGAGCAGCAGTCGAGGCAGCGGTCGCCGCGCATGTGCTACAGGTCAGCAGGATGATAAAAGGCAAAACTGGAGCCGGTGGGGATATACTAGCCAGGGGTTACGATCTATGTCAATTTGCCTTATTTTCTATAGCAAGGGACACTTGATCAGTGCGTTCGCCGCCTCGCCATGAGAGCGACGAAGTAGAAGACCCCGGAAACCACACATTATAGCCCTTGCCAGTACAGCCCCGCCGGCTCCAGTTTTGCCTTTTATCATCCTGCTGACCTGTACTGTAGTCCACCGCGGGAAGTGGGTGATGCTGATGCTGCTGGAGCCCTTTCGTACGAGGCATGGCGCATGTGCGTTGCAGGGGACCGCAGACGACCGCAGACGACCGGCTGGGCGGACATGGATGCTGTGCGCACAGAAGGCTCTAAAAACTGGGATGAGTGGAGAAGTCGATCGATGACCAGCGTATCATTTCACCACCTCGACCACCCGCCCCTTCTGATAGCCCGTTGGCGAAGAAACCGAGGACGACTCGACGTCAGTGTGCCAGAAATCTAGATGGCAGGAAAGATACAGATGGGATCTACGATATCGGCACTTTTTAGTATGGGACTCTAGAACAGCCTCGTTTGACCTAATGATATCTGATTGCATGAGATGCAACGGCAGAGCAACGGGACGACATTTTGGCGAGAATAGGTAGTAGTTGACATGGTCTTTTATCATGGGGCCCTGTCTGGTTCGATATATTTGTGACTGATATAAGTCACTTATACAAGTATCGCAAGCCCTTTGCCGCCTCCCACCAACCTCCCTCTTTTGGTCGACGCAGCGTCATCGTTGCAACGCATTAGATGGATGTCTCAACGGCCGCGCCAATAAGTCGCTGTATTGTTCAGGTTCTGGAATACTGAGACCGAGTCAGTCCCTGTGATGTCAGCCTGTGCAATGAAAGCCTGAATTAAGCTCCCGTTGTTCGTGCCACTGTTTTACCCCTCGTGGCTGTCTCGGTTCCTGGCTTCGCTAGCTAAACGTAAATACGGTTTCGATATCTTGTAGCGACATATCAGGAGGAATACTGAAATTCGATATAAAACATCGAGCCGCTTGATCAAACCGAAGTGGCGCTGCTTGGTCGACAGGAGGGGGGGCGAGTTGAAGGGAGTTGAGAAGCCAAAAGGCTTGGCGGCACAGCGGCAAAGGTGATCAACATGCGACAAGCAGCACTTGAATGGCGCCGTTGCTGCAACTAGTAACAAGGCTTCTGGCCAACCCCCTGGCTAACCGGCCGACTAGGGGACTCTGCCGGGATGTGTATGCAAACAGTGCCGCATTCTATCTCGCCTGGTTGTTTGCGAGATGTAGTATCGTAGTAGCGCTCCCTCGACAGTGGGCGGGCAAGATAGCGATTCGGCAATATGCGGGACAATGATGGGCAAATGATGAACGACACGCAGGGAAGAAATCCTGGTAGACAGGATCAGCAACACCACCGTACGTACGCGTACTTGGTACCTTCGTCGCTGAACAGCTTGTTGTTCTACTGCTCTGGGTGGTCTGATCTACTTCGACTTGCTTCTGTGTCTCCTTAAAAGTTGGTCCCCCCCAATTCACTTTCCCACTTTCTCTTCTCCCTTTCTCAGCCTACTGAAAGACCGTTCAAGTTGTTCGTCGTAATTGCGAAAGAGATCGGGTTGAGTCTGTCACTCGCTTACTGCCTCACCTGTGCTACGACATATCCCATCGTTGTGTTTGCACTATCCAATCGCTAAGACTCCCACGACTCCGACATGATGCAGTACTCGCTCGCTTTGGTTTCGGCCCTCTTCGGAGCCACTCTCGTTGCCGCCACACCTGATGGATGCTCCTCGTCTTTCGATGGAAAGTTCGAGATCTCCGTTGACCAAGTCACCACCACCAAGAGAGGCGTCCCCGCGGTATGTGACTTGAGATCTCATGATGTATTCGGATAGAAACCTGACATCTTGTACAGAAGCGCGACGTCTGTGGATCCGAGGGAATTCTCGTTTTGACTTTGGAAGACGGGACACTCCTGGATGCTCAGGGCCGCACTGGATACATTGCTTCCAACAACCAGTTCCAGTTCGACTCCCCTGTTCAGGCTGGAAGTCTCGTGGACAGTGGCTTCAGCGTTTGTGAAGGCAACATTCTGGCTCTGGGTGACTCGAAGACTTTCTACCAGTGCAAGTCTGGTACTTTCTACAACCTGTACAACGATGACTGGGCCGAGCAGTGCGAAGCTGTAACCATCGTCGCTGTTTCTTGCGGCACCGAGGACACAGTATCGCAGGGATCTGATGGCCAGGTCATTGGAACGACTGTTGTTCAGACCACCATCGTGACGGCTCTTTCGGATGGCCAGCCCCAGGTTATCACCACCACCCTGCCATCTACCATCTACACCACGGTCGTTCCCGTGAGCGAATACTCCGACGGCCAGGTTCAGGTCACTCCACCCGGCACTGGAGCTTCGTCCTCACCCGCTGTGTCCACCTCATCCTCTCCCGCTGTTTCCACCCCGTACTCCTCTATCCCACCTGCCACATTCCCCAGCGCCACCAGCGTCAGCATTCCTGCCACCAGCGCGGCGTCTTCCAGCTCGGCGGGAGTGTCGACTACGTACGCCAACTCGACGATAACCACCTCGGCCATCACCAGCAGCTCCAGCGCTGCCGGTGCCACGTCCTCCACCGCTGCTCCCACGACCTCGGCTCCCGCCAGCGGCTCGTCGCACGTTGCCGTTGGCTCCATGGGTGCCCTCGTCTTCGGCATGCTGGTGGCATTCGTTTGCTTGTAAATAGCGCCGTGCTGGTATTTCTAGGTCAAGGGAATTCGCCCGAGGACCTGTTCATCTCACTTCCCAATGCTCATATTATAGCGGGTCTTGGTCAGGAACAAAGGCATAATTAATGAGATGGATGAAAAAAGACGTCAAAGACGAGTGAGGAAGTGGTAATGTCACATCCGAACCGGATGTATAATGATAATTTTGGGAAGGATTTCATGAATGAGGGACTTGATCCTCGGCGTATGGCAAGCATTGCTGTTTCGCACAATGTCATCTATAGTTAGCTTTGCATATACATGAATGTTACTGAACAGTCTGATTCTGGTACATGAGCTGATGTGGTCTCCCGTATGTCGAACTCTGTACCGTGCCGAAAAATGTTCATTGTGGGTAGTAATAATGCCCTTGATCCAGGACATGGGAGAATAATGCACTAGGCAGTCCAGCATTCGTGTTGAATCTTCTATCCTGGGCTGTTAACAGAAGAACATATTCTTTAAACTAAGAGGCACAAAAGCAATCAAAAAGAAGAGAAGGGATAAGGGGAAAAATTGAAAAAAGAAAAGAAATATTGAGCAGCGTTGAAGAGAAGCGCACTGTCCACAGCACTACCCAGGTTCGAACTAGGTGTCTCGTGTCAGATCGTCAGCGAAGCACGTACTAGCAATCAGTTTCCTTCTGGAACTTTACACCCATATCACTACAACAATCTGGCGGCGCTGCTCTTTGTAGGTGACAACCAGCACTGCTAACGTGGCTTATATAGCTAAGTCGCAGTCCCACTTTCTGGCACCGGACTGGCAGGATCTAGTATGATACCGCAACAGTGATGGAGAGCGATTGGGGTGCCTGGTGCAATGACAACGTGTGTTTTGTTGATGTTCAGGTGCATCTTTGGAGTATGTCTCCCTGAGGTGCCTCAGCCTCGTGCCTTAGCTACCAGATGAGCCAGGCACGGTCCGCTAGAATCTCCACTATATTGTCCCACTGAATCTTTGCTGGCCTCACCACAGCTATCGATAGGCTGGCTCACTGAGGTACCTAATCCCTGGAACGGGCCCTGTAGCTTGTCGCCACCCGGGATTACCATAGGCGTGTCACTGATATTTCCCCTCCGAGTCTACAACTCATCCCCAGCGGCCTTTGTTGCCGTCACGGCTCACCACCCACGATAGCCTTCGCACAAAACGGATTGTGAAGATGTCGGAACACTGGAAGTCGACCCCCAAGTACTGGTGCAAGCACTGCAGCACCTTCGTCCGCGACACCAAGCTCGAGCGCAAGAACCACGAGGCCACTGCGAAGCACCAGTCTGCCCTCAAGCGCTTCCTACGGGATCTACATCGTGGCCATGAGAACGAAGAACGAGAGAAGGAACGTGCAAAGCGCGAGATCGACCGTCTCAATGGCATCAAGCCCACATACCCCTCCAGAGCCGGCCCCTCCACGTCTTCGTCATCACAGGCAGCGACCACCGCTCAGCGCCACGCGCAATGGGAGCAACTTGCCGATATGGGCATCGACGTGCCCACCGAACTGCGCGGCGACATGGCTATGGCAGGCGAGTGGACAGTCACGAATACCCGCATAATCAAGGATGCGCCCGAAACCGATGACGGGGATACCAAGGACGGAAATGTAGATGCCGTTGCCGTCGGTGTCAGAAAGCGAGCGAAGCCCGAGGATGAAGACGAGAAGGACGAAGAAGAAGAAAAGGCTGCCCTCAAAGGCCTGTTCAAGAAACCTAAGAAATGGGGTCGGGATACAAGAGGGGCGCCAGAGAATGATGCCGAGTTAGATGCGTTACTAAGTGCGCCCTTGTCACGACCACCGAAGAATGAGGAAGAGGAGGTTAAGGCCGAGCCCAAGGAAGAAGCGTCGGACGGCATCAAGAAGGAGGAAACTGACCCTGCAGATTCCCCTTCGCTATCCAATATTGCCCACGTGAAAGATATCACAGCGAACGAGGCATCAATCAAGCCAGAGCAAGGCGCCGAACCTGAAGCTCCTGCTGTGGTCTTCAAGAAGCGGAAACCGAAGAACATTCGTCAGAAGTGATATGCGCATGTTATGTGCCTCTACACACTTGGCGTATTTAATACTTTCGCGATCCTATGGCCCGTTTCTATTGCCTCAAGCTCAGCCTTATTGAAGTTCGAGTTGAGGGAGGCCCTGACATGACCCAGCTATGGAATATGGGACGGGATAATGCGTCCGACATCCTTTATCATCTCTACAAGACAGAGAACGGTTAGCATACTAGGAGAATGCGACAACACAGGCCTACGGCACAACATTGAGAGATCTTGCTGCTTCACAAGAGCTGCATTGTGTCTATGGAGGACATGGGAACAAGATATCTCCTAAGGCGGATTTCCCCATGCCCAGCTGATCTAGCCTAGACTGCGAAGAGACTGGGGTGTCTTCTATTGGGGCAGATTCCGAATGAATTCCAGATACCTCTCACTGACGCCACTCCGCGCATATTACTGTGTAAGGTATTACAGCGGTCGTGGAACATTTAGTGCAGACGAAGATATCTGCACACGCCATAGGCCGTGCCCGCCGCGACCGGTCAGCTTCTCACCTCAGGCGACTCCAGATGTGCTCAGCTGCTCAGCAGGCTTATCAGCAGGACTTGGCCAGCCTGCGAGCTACTAATAAGGTCACTATTTACGACCCCACGCTTGAAGTAACTACTTTGTTGTGAGACCCTTACGAACGACCCATTGATCCTTTGACTTAGATGTGAGAACGTCGTTTCTCTAGCTAAGTGTGCTTGCAATGAATGCCGTGTACACTCAAAATCAAGCTGTTTTCGTGAACACTGCTTATCAGTGAGGCTAGAATCCAACACCCTGGGCTGTGCCACGGTACGGTCGACAATTGCCCAATAGAACATGCAGAGAGACACAGGGATATGGCCAAGCATTCGCCGAGTATTGGAAGGATGAGAAGTCCCACCCGAAAATGAAAAAGATGAAGAGAACGAACATGGGTATATAGGAGTGGGTATTGAAATCTGATCTGTCAGACCCAACTCAAACAACTATTTCACTTTCCAACGGCCGATATCTCCTTCAAGTGCTACCTTGCCTTTGGGATCTTTTACCTAACTCTAGAACATTGTGATTGACTTCTGACGCGCGGACACAACTGCATGTTGGTGATCAGTCTGCATGAGCCGCGATGAAGCTGATTGGATGCCCTCCCTGTTGATCATCGAATCAGCTCACACACCATCTAACATAGAGTCGCCGGGTGCTCCTCAGCTCCTCAGCATTGGATCGGCGAGCCTTTCCTCTGGGAATTTGGGGTTCACATACCATCCTAATGGGACCGTAAAATGGCCGGATTGGACGAAGAGTGGCGAGACGATCCGTCTATTACTTCTCGGCCTAGTCTTCGATCTGTGTCCAGACTGACGAGCTCGACTTCTTTTCGATCGCAGCCTCGCCGCGCTGCTAGCGACGCTGTGTCGCTGTCTACGCTGGACGAGGATGATTTCCGGTACTTTGGGATACCGTCGACGGGCAGTGACTGGCAGGGTGTGAGAACGAGCGCGAGGAACACGTCTTATGGGCAGCCTGAGATAATCTCTGGTGAAGATGGAGATCTAGGTGTGAGCGCCGGCATTGCAGGTGTTGCAAAGGTACCTGATCCCAGAGAGCGGGCATTGCATGATGTCGATTCGCGCGGAAATTCGGGGACGCCCTTAGGGCCGGTATCACCACCGACGCCGTTCGATGGAATAGTCTCTGAGTATCCGTCCCCGGCGCAGAAAAAGACTCTGTTCGCTCGCTTTAAAACTCGCCGGCCGGAAGATGACGAGATTTTTCTCAACCCTGCTTCGCCGAGAACTTCACAGTGGCTTCGTATGCCAGCGCCGCCAGCGTACCAGGCTGATATGCTCGCAAGGAGGAAATGGAAGTGGTGGTTTCATCCCTCGATGGTGATGTACTTTTTGTTCGTATTCGGTATTCTGGGAGCTGTGGGCCATCATCTGTACTACAACAGCTTACAAGGCAAACCGGCGGATGATCAATTGTTCAGGCTGAGGTATGGTGTTGTGCTGGCCTTCATTGCGAAGGCGGGACTTGTTACTGCGGTGGTTGTTGCATTTAAACAGCGGATCTGGTATACGATGTAAGTTTGCCCAAGATTTTGGAAGTGTGATACCGATATTCTGTTGTGAGGACTGACTCTGTGACATGTAGGAGAAATAGAGTTCTCTCGATAGAGGCACTGGATTCGTTGTTTGCTGCGACTGAAGATTTTACTGCGTTGTTTAATATCGAGGTGTACAAGCAGGCCAAGGTCGCTATGCTGCTTGCGGCGTTTGTCTGGTATGTTTCATAACGCTGTTGTTGAGATTGATGCACCTGGCTCACATGTTGTTTGGATAGGGTGACGCCTTTCTTACTCATCATAACGAGTACGACCCTGACAGTGGAAATGGCAACGAAAGTTGAGAACACGGTGCGTAAGAAGAGCTTGCTTGTGTGACAGACACTGATTCTCGTAATTATTAGACCTGTCCAGGGATCCGAACGTTAAACCTCAGCAATGAAGAATTCGAGGTATGTGTTTCCAGATCACACAGGCAGAAGGAGAGAGAGCAAGATGGCTAAGTGACAAACCAGAACTGGAGATACCCTTCCAGAATTGACGGCTTGCAAGAGGTAACACTCTCACTATGGAACTCAACAGTGCCCTATGGTACGCTCAACCCCAACATCTCGAAGCCCGAATGGTTCGATTATTACACGTCACCAAAGGAATCGTACACCACGTTAGCAACCTTAGCAGCATACGACCAAAAGGCAATCATGAAAAACGGCGCGAACCTGGAAATCTGTGGCGCAGGGTGGAATTGTAGCTATACTATCAACTTCACGGCACCGGCATACAGGTGTACAGAGGTCGCGAGCGGTGTAGGCTCGGAAGTCAGAAGTTTGGGTGAACAGAAGCCACCCAAGGGGTTCACAACGGATCTATTGCTTCCTACTGGCAATAACAGCTATTATGTCTATGCATTCGGCTCCGAATACTCGGCGCAGATGAAGAGCGTTAGGCCCGGCGGACAGCCTACCACCGATCCCCCCTATCCAGAGCATATGGGAGCGTGGCGGACAGAGCCGGTGATATGGTTCGGATATTCAGCATTTGTGGGAGAATGGCCACCGCCAGACAATAAGCAAACTATCGGATTCAACGAATCGTTCGTGCCCCACGTTGTTGCGTGCGAGAACTGGGAAACGGACTACACAGTCAAATTTGATATCATGGGCGCAGACCAAAAGACGGAGGTGATGAATCGCACGTATTTACACAAAGTTATTGAGTATGTCACCCATAAACAGCGTTTTGAGCGGACTGTTCATCTAGCTCAGAACTTCCCTACTGATCCGTTGTCATACGACAACGAACAAGCCTTCATCTTACAACACCAATCTAGCCAAACTCGATGACCTACAGTATCTGTTTGTCTAGCTAACGAGGCCACAGCACCGTATGGGACCAAAGCAAAGACGCAAACGACGGGACAACCGACAACATAACAGCATACCCATCCTCCAACTACGTCTACCCCCACGATCTGCGAAAATACCGTCGCGTATCAGCCATGCACTCCCTCGGTTTACCCCTCCGCACATTCATAAATGGAACCATAGATTCGACGCAAGTCTCCCTGCCAACGGAGAACACCCCAGCCCTACAAACAAAACTGATCGACCAGTCGTCCTTCTTCTTAACGTATCCTGATGTAACGGCCCGGCTAGAAAGCCTTTTCGACGACATGATCTTATCCCTCTTCTCGAAGCCGGAATTCCTCGCTGTGGTCTGGGCCGCTGATCCTTCGGCCAAGAGCGGACTGGGCAAGGGTGATGAATCGACGCTGTATCCGTGTACTCGTAGCCAGAGCCAGAACGTCTTCGACTACCACGTCAGGGATCTGTGGGTTGTGTACGCTTTGGTTATTCTGCTTGGTCTTGCGGGGATAGAGGTTGGACGGCATGCCGTGAGGGCTAATGAGGGTGTGCTCAGAGATACGCGGTTTAGTACTATCGTTGCGGCGACGAGGGGGCCGGGACTGGATGGTGTTGGACGGAGTAGTGGATGATGGGGGACGATGGGTTGGGAATTGTGCATAGATTCATTTTCGAAGCGTTCGAGGGGTTTTGCTAGGCGTTAGGGTTCCATCGTTGGAATTGGATACTGGTATGGGATGGCTGGTTGGTTAATCTAGTTGCTAATGATAAACATTATTTACTACAGAGAAGAGGCCCCGTAAGGCAAGCACACTCAAAGTTCGACAGAGCTCCGTTTCACTTTTGAGAATTGGTGCCTATGGGTAGTAGACCTTAGATATCATCTCTTACCTAGAATACGATGAAGCATATTCTCCATCTGACATACATCAACCAAGCACCAGTAATCTGGAACGAGTACAGAGAGGAATAAAATAAGATAACATCAATACAGCAAACGCAGAACCGCATCGTTTGGCTCAGCCACAAGCCATGGATATAGTTCCTTGAAAACATCCAACATGATATAATTTCATCTGGACTACAAGTCACCATGTACACCGTCGCAAGATGTTGAAAGCCAATCTCGAAACTAGGATACAGACATACAGACCTGATAAGGTGAGAAAGATGTCGCTCGTCCACAAGCCTACCTTACAGTTTGAGCGAAACAAACCTCAGTACGGGTCGACAACACGACTTACATTATAAAAAAAAAAAAAGCTCATTCTGCCGTTGTGAACATCTGAGATTCGAAGTCTCTCGTGCTCTGATTCAAGTAAGAATTAAGTTGATGATCAAGTTCAGCTGAGTTAGATGGCCTATGACTTACGTGTAGTATGCTATGGTTGAATCATATATGCACGTTAATACAATTATAAGGCCTCAGAGAAGCGTAAATCAATTGTTCTCGTATTATTTAGCTCATCGTAAAATACCCTCTGCGCCAATGCCAGAAAGATCTTTGCTTTTCTCAAAGCGATGCGTGCAAATTAATAGGTATACTGTTGTTACAAGACAGCAAGACTAGGCGTGTATCCTCTAGCTATGCACTCGGGTCTGATGTCTTCTAGAAGCACCCCAACCATTTTCCGATTTAATTGCCCACTTATGATGCTTTTTCGTGTTTCGTTTTAGACGCTCTCCGTGCCCCTGCTGGCCATCTTCTGGAATGGTGCATTGGGCCTCTCTTTCAAAGCCGCACGGATGGCACCCTCGCTCTGGGTCTCCCAGGAGTAGTAGTTGCTCGTGCTGAAGGGGAACATGACCTTGTTTCTCGAATTCTTAATGAAATCCGAGGGCTTGATCTTGGAGTGGCATGAGATGGTCTCCATGTCCAGGACGACTTGCTCGCAGAAGTGTTCGAGCGGCAGATCGTTTACATCCGTTCCGAACGGGTTCTCGATTTCGTGACCGATGAAGAAGATGGACAGAATGAGAAACGAGGATACAATGGTGGCGGGGATGGTAATCCAGCCGAGAGACTTGTACAGTTGGAACGGAAGCAGGAATACGTAGAGCCAGGTGATTTGGGAGATGGCGATGGCGTACGCAAGGGGCAGAGGCGTGTTCAAGATACGTTCGGCGTTAACCATAGAATCGTTCAACGCGCCAATGGCATTGTAGATTGCAGTCTGTGTCATACCGACAGGGAGCTGTTGGTTGGCGACGAGCTCGTCGGCATAGGCAGTGAGATAGCACAGAATCTCAAGAGGAAGATTGCCTAAAGGCCGCTTGCTGCGCTTAATCATCTTGCGGGGATTCGAGGCCGCAAAGGACAGCCCTAGATTCTCTCCAACAGTGTGGAAGATGCCCATTTTCTTCTTTGTCATCACGTCTTCCTGTGTGGCTTCTTTTGCGAGAGTATCGATGTGGTCGACGAGATCCATAATGTCGTCGTAGTGGGTATATGGTTCGAATCGGAGCTTGTGCTTCAGAGAGACGGCAAATGCGACTATCAGGTTCATCGCAGTACTGATGGCTTGTTAGTGTCTTGACTCGTGACATCTTCAAGCCAATCGATTGTCCAATTAGATATACTTACAGCTTTCCGAGAATATCCTCTTGGATGTGGTCGGGACGCTCAAGTGCGTTCACCCAGAAAGCTCGTCCCAAAGCCTGGCTCGACAGAATGAGCTGGCTCCAATAACGCCGCCCTTCTGCATAACGCTCGTACGCGGAGGAACTTCTGAATGACAGACCCATACTAACGACGAAACCAGTAATGGTCAGGAGAATCGATTCAATGCCTAGGTTAACGCCAGGAACCGTTTTCGAGACCACAGTTATGATCGAGGCCCACGCTCCTACGACTAGCAGAGGAACGATCATCTTGGGCGTGATACTGCCGTGCAATTGCATGAATAGAGGCCATTTTGAGTGCTTGGTGAGATCTCGAGGGCCAGAGAAGTAGTCGTCCAAGTCTATGCTTGTGTTACGCCGACTGAACGGATTCGGCGTTGCTGTGTTGCGTCTCGAGGGCTGTGGTGGCATAGTTTTCTTCTCGGTGAAAGCGAAGTCACCGTCGTGAGCGTGGCCATTGGGTCCATTCTGGCCGTGGTGATCAGGGCCAGCGTGGCCACCAGCAGGGTCGTGACTAGCACCTGGTGCACTTGGAGCAGCACCATGTGAAGCACCACCGCTTGTATCACCACCAGACGCAGCAGGAGCGCCGTCGGCCATTATGATGTGAGTAGAGGGACTGCCGCGAAAGAAAACAGGAAGAGAAAGGAAGCAACGCAGGAACACCGAACCCGCGAAGAGACAATCAAAGAGGGAAGAGGACTGCAGATCCGAAGAGAGTGGTGTGCTGTCGAGGGTTTATATGAGGGACGAGGGTTGAAGCACAAGCTCGACAAGCACAGGGACAAGCACAGCTCATCAACCTGGATTACGAGTGATTAGGTCCTGGGAATGGGGTCGAGAGCGGTCCCATCCGAACGAGGCGAAGCACCTGCTTTATCCCATCAGGAAAATTCTCCCCGTGGCAAGAGCTCGTGCTTCTGGTCGTGCTCCGTGTCGCTCCTGCACTGTTGCAGGCTTGCAGCAGGGGGGCCATGGCCGTTGACGGGACCAGCAACTGCCCCTGCAGCGTGGCGCTTTAGGGCTGGCTTCAAGCAGCAGGTCTGGAAGGCGCTTGCAGTAATTCATGTCACACAGCTCTACCTGCATAAGCCGCCATTATTTCTTACGATTTCATATATGCTGTTGAATGGAACTTGAAGCAGTCAATGCCCTGCGTAAGGTATAATCTTCTAGTGGCAAACGGGACGGAATGAGTCCATCAACACAATAGTAGTCAGTCAATTGCACTATGTGTTAGCTGCACCTTAGATCTGGCTGTCAGATTCTAGATAGACGACGCGGATTCGCTTACGTGAACCCCTGTCCCTTGTGTTCGAGAGCATGCCATCTTTTCTTCCGACTGGAGTGAATCAAAGTCCGATAACGTCTCTGAACTGTACTCTCATCACGGCACTTTCTGGCTCACTTGTCTCTCAACGGACTCTCATTCGCCTCCACCGCACTACGTCAGCTTCCAATGCCCCTCGTACAATGCG
Organism: Xylariaceae sp. FL1272; assembly: GCA_022432385.1. Classification (NCBI taxonomy): domain Eukaryota; kingdom Fungi; phylum Ascomycota; class Sordariomycetes; order Xylariales; family Xylariaceae; species Xylariaceae sp. FL1272. The sequence continues at coordinate 965,893 of JAJJXC010000015.1, read as the reverse complement.
TGCCACAGGGGCGACGTGACAAACAATGTCATGACCTGACTGGACGCTGCACAGAGCTGCAGTGAGAGGTTAGACAGTAGAGGCCCAATGAAACAAATTGTGTAGTCGCAAGGGTCTGATGAAACAAGGCCAGCGAATACACCAAGTGGGAGCCAAGCGGACCGTCCATCGTTTTCCGGGCCAATAGAAAGCCAGCCCATCTCCTCATTTGGGGACTCCAGTTTCCCAGAATAGGTCCTTTTAGCTCGGGCGCTCCCCTGACCTTTTTTTCATGCCAGGTACCTGTAGGACTTCTCTAGACTCTGGAGAAGGGGACTTGGAAGATTTCGGCGCTGCTAGACTCATCGAGACGATCCTTCCGTGACGGGCATATATAGGTCTCACGAGGCGGTATGACTGCACCGCCGGACAGAGCTGAAGGGAGCAATGTGCAACTGTACACACCGCGACAACGTCTAAAGCGTGGAAAAGCCAAGGTCTTGGCTCTGTCTCTGGTTAGGTAGTTGCAATTGCTAATAGGGGGCATCGTAGACTGTGCTTGACCAGTCGAGCCAGTGTGAAGCAGCTGCCGAGTCTAGTCGCGCGTCTGAAACAAACCCCGTATCGAAGGGGCAACCCATCTACTCAGCTTGCCTCCATTGAGAAAGCATACACTTACAGAGACATTCGATCTTGCCTTCATCTCATACTCAATCGTTCCATCTTTCCACGTGCGGGATGTTGCATTTCCTGGAGTCTCTTCAACGGACTCTACCAGATTGCTGGTAGAAATCGTGATCGGGCTCATGTCCGAAAATACAACAACGTAGGTAAGCACACGAACCCCTGCATCGCTGCTTTTGGGCTGGACCTGCAGGGGCCAGGAGACGTGTAATCCGTACGTTTTCTTAAACACTCCATGCGTCCGACAGATTGCCAACTGGCAACCAGACACATGCCAAGATGGCTTGATCCGCGTTCCTCCAAATCGAGATTCAAATGGAACTTCTCACTCGTTCACGCTCGACGCTGACAAGACTTGGTTTTTGGCCCCCAGGAATCATGCAGATTTCTCGACTTATATAGTCCGTAAGCGATATTGTTTCCCTTTTCGGTCTATAACTAGATTCTGTGATGTGAATACACCCAATTTGACACTAATTCTGCTGGCCAGGTAATACTGGTTGACCTTCAGCTTACCTGCATCTCTCTGGTCTAGCCCCAGACTCCAAGTATAGTCCGTCGTCCGATCTAGGCGAGGCAGGCTACGCTACGCTGCTCAACGTACAATAATTCGGCTGGCAGGTCGAAGGATCCAAATCGCGAACAGATGCTGGAATGGCCAGCCCCGTTTATTTAGGGGCTTCGAGATGCAGCGCGGGTCTATTTATATCAAACATTGTTTCTGTCTATGCTGGCAAGATAGATACTAGATGGAGTTGGGTTATGATGCCGAATCCAAAGGCAGTTGCTATATACTGTTGCGTTATGTTCAAGGGTATAGTTATGGTGTTAATAGGGCCTTGTCCCCTCGTGAAATCCTTCTGCTGCCCCTCGCTGGGGTTCTAAAATGCTATGCTCGAACAAGAAATCCTCCAAACCAACATGATTATGCTTGTAAATGACCAATCCAAAATGCAGCATACCGACAGTTTTCAAAAAGATGCGTATTACACTCAAACCATCACTGATTGACTCCTATTCCGATCCTCTTCGTTCTTCTTCTTCTTGAACAAGGACTTGAGCATGTTGTCCTTCTTCGGTCGAATGACAGCCTCGATGGTGTTTCCTTTGTCTTTGCTGCCATCCTCGATAGCCAAGGTGCGTCTCGACCTTGACGTCTTCTCCGTTCGCTCGGAGCGCTCAGACCGTTCACTCCGATGACTGCGGTGGCTACGGTGGCTGCGATGGCTCCGTTGACTCCCGGACTCGCTGACACCATCCTCGTCTTCATTGAAGTGGTTGCTGCTCTTCCGATCGGGAATATCGTGATCGTCCAAGGCACGCTCATGGTGACTCTTGTGTGACTTGTGCGATTTGTGAGACTTGCTACTCTTGTGTGTCCGGCTCGTACGGACGCTTCGTTCTGTCCGTGCATCATCACCGCCATATTGACTACGGATGGCACGGTCAGCTTCAGGGCTGATCAATTCGAGATCTGCGCTTTCATCTTCGCCAAAGGGCGCGATGCCTCGTCGCCATGTCTCAATTGTGCTGAGCTCTTCTTCGACGACTAGGGCCTCATCATAGCCGGCAGTGATCTGTGATTCGGGATATGGTGGCTGAACAGGGTGGCCTTCTTGATATGGCTGAGCTGGGTGCGATTCGAAAGCCATTGGTGCTGCAGGTGCTGCAGCTTCTGCGTCCTTGGCCTCCTTCATGCGCTTGATGATCTTCCAGCCTCCAAACATGACGACGGTTACACCGACAGTGAGACCCGCAGCGATCAAGAACTGTGGGCTAGCGAGCAGGGCAAAGATAGCTGGGCTGCCTCCTTTGATAACGGCTAGGAACGAGGGCGACATCTTGCCTATCAGCGAAGACAACTCAGCCAGGGTGAGAGCCACTGCTGCTGCTGCCTCCGGCTTGCCCTGCAGATGCTCTATGATGTGATTTGCCGTGTGATGAAGACAATGAGCCTCAGTTAGTAGATTCTCGATCTTCGCCATCAAGCTTCGTGCCTCGCCTTCCTTCTCCATCGACTTGTACGCGGGATCCAGGTCGACGCGGTCCTCAAGATCTGGAGGTATATTGCCGTATGCAAGATTCATATCGATCTCCTTTTTCATTTTCATTGGCTTCATTAATGGATCAGATGTCGCACGGTGGAGATATGCGGGCTGTTGTGGAGGAGCCGGAGCCATGATTTGCGTTGCGGGCATTGTTGGTGCGCGGACAAGACTAGGCCGGCTCACGGCCATGTCTCTGGGTGCTGTTTCTGCATATGGGGAGCGATAGGCGACTGGAGGCCGCGAAGGTGTAGTAGACGACACTTCAGAATGTGAGCGCAGGTTTCCTTCCGTCAACGCCGGCCGAACTTGTGAAGATGAACGGTGTTTAGACCGATGACTATGCTTCGAACGATGGCTTCTGCGGGATGAGGTAAGTGAGGCGCCATCATTTTCTCGTTCATCGTAGTCGCCATGGCCATATTCGTAATCATACTGGGACTCCGGCTGCTCATAGTAGACTTCTGGCTCGTAACGAGGTGCAACTGGCACATCGTAGGTCTGAGTGCGTCTCACGGCACGTTCTGCTCTGACGGCGGCTTTCTTCTCATCGTAGGCAGCCTTGGCCTCTTTGAATATGCTCATTAAATGCTTGCCCTACATAGTGAGATTGCGGTTTAGCTCAGGTCATAATAACGGATAAAAGTATGGCTTTCAGCGACATCGCGTATTCAACGTCACGCAGCTGCACCTTGGGATGCGGGAATGCGAGGGGAGGGTTAAGATCCTCGGCGGGGCACGTGCTGAACAGGGTCGTCGACCCAAAGTAAAGTAAGATGCAGGAGATTTCCCACTCACATTGCTGATGATCTTGCCAGACGAGTTGACAATTGTGATAACTTCGACCGGCATCTCTACTGACTTGGGGTTTCTCCAACTTCGATGCGAGATGGTGGTGAGGGGGGCGACGAGAATAAAAGATCCCTTATCCTGACCGCTTTTGCTGTGAAGCCGCGGTGTCAACGGGGCGAGGCCGCGAGATGCCCAGTTAATGCGGGAGCTAAAATCGCAACTTGGTCAAAGACCCGATCTTCTCTTCTGGATCCAGATGATTTTCCACGAGGTTGGGGCCTTCGTGGATCTGGTCCCTGATTTACGTTGGAAGCGTTTCCGAATCCCAGTTTGATCCGACACAGCGGTGAGCAAGCAACTGACTTGTTCGGCTAAGCGGACAGCGGAGTGGGAGACGTCTTTAGTAGGCTAGCCACGGTGTCAAAGAACAGAGGAACAGTTCGCCGTCCCTGCTTCTGCCACCGACGCTCTAATAAGGTGTCGACGGGAAAAACGGCGCGCAAGATACTTGCGATCGAAACAGGTTATGGCTGTCGATCGGGGACCAGTATCTGTCGTGTACCTTCATGCGTTGGTTCAATGCGTGGTCTCGGGACGAAGATATAGCCCAAGGTATATGACGAATAGGAATAAAGGCGTCTCTGGCGCGGCATTCCACCCACCCCCTCACCCAAGGCCAGACGCAGCCGCCCATCCCTTCACAGCTGCTTCAGCGCCCATGATCGATGGTGGTGATTGGGTGCCCTAAAGGTGAAGATTAGGCGCGGATGCATAATCACTGTCCTTCCCAGGTGGTGACAAACAATTGGCATCCGATCGCTCCAACCCTTCCAGAGATCACACTGCACAGTCCGATCAGGGCTGCGGCCCTTTCCAGATGCGCGGAGAAAAGGTCGCATGCAGCGTGATGTGATGATTGATGCCTAGGCGAACGAGAATACAGACAAACTACCACGTTTCTCACAGAACATATTACTACAGATGTCTATCCCAGCCTACCCGGCATGCGGAGTACCTGCATTTGTTGTACGACAACGATGCACGACGCTCCCTCGCGGAATGGAACATGTGATGTGTCACACAGCCATGAGAAGTTGTCACCTCATCTCCATTTGTGTTCTCATAGTGATCTTCGGTATCGATCTGCCCTTCTCGTCCTCTCGCTATGCCACGCATGTTCTCTCCTGACCTCGTGAGTAAGTCTTAGCCGGGTCATTACGGGTTTTCCGGCGGGTGGTGGGAGGCCGCGGGGGACTCAAAGTCTCGTTGGTGCTTTCAGTGTCTAAGCGACCAGACCACTATTGCCTATCAGGCCTATCAATATGAATTGGCAAAGGGGCTCTTGGATTCCCCGAGCCATTGGGCGTGATCGATCCCTTGCGATACGCGATTGACCCAATACCCAGCCACTTCAAAGACGAAGACCCTCATCAGTCTGGGGTTTGATTCGAGACAAGTGGCGCCAATGGTCACCACTTTTGTGGCTCCGGAGGACGGACTCCTCGATGCCCTCCTATTCGAAATTGAGCGGATCGAAAATAGCTCGGTGAGTTCTTCGTCCTGAACACTGTGGACTGTGTCGGCCATTCCCCTTTGACGTGTCGTTTGAGGTTTTGCTTTCCGACCTCTGAAGACGGGATCGGCGACTGAAGGCCGAAGCCCCACCGAAACGCTCGACTGCTATCGTCACCAATCCGTCACTCATGAACCCTTAGAGGATCGTGCTAAATAACAAAGGTTGAAAGGTTATGCGAAGACTACGAGTCTTCGGCTTGACACGGAAAGCCCACCCTAATATATAGCAAACTACATGTATATAGCTTGGCTCAAAGGAGACACGCATTTTTTAGATACGGTATTGGTTGAGAAAGCTCATTCTCATACCCACCTGCAGCCAAATACATATCAACAATTTCTCATACTCGCCCTCCCAATTGTTCACGCCGGTCAATATATAAAAGAGTTATGGCCAGGTAATGCTAAATCATTGTAAGACAGGAACGCATCCGAAATAAGTTCTTTATCAGCTCAATCAAAAAATGCGCACCGCATTTGTCTCTTTATGACCAACCCAAATCCCCCAGCGTTCATTAGTGAAGATCGTATAATCAGCGAGACGTATTTACCTTACCATCTCTATAAACCAACTTGTTATATTATTGATATCTATATCCGACCGGGAAACGCCTTTAATCGTAATTGCTCTGGGCCATTATGCACTTCAACGCCGTTATCAATGCGCTTAACCATAAAACACATATAGTCATTCCACTCAGTGCCGTTTCAATAAGAAAGAGCACTCATCTTCATCGGACCTTCAGATCAGAAACATCTTAAGACTCACATAAACAAGGCGTAAGTGTCGCATCTATAGTTGCTAATGATAATTGGGACACAAGGCACGGATTTGAGCTATAATCGAGTTGTAGTCTTGCTCCAGCATGCTGTTCTCACAAGACGAAACCCCCTTGGTATAATTGCTGTGTCTCTTACCTCAAGCGATTCATTTGTATTGTATTAAATACCAAATCTCAAGAAACGTACCTGGACAGAATGCCTGTAAACTTCCACCCGGACAAATAAGAAAGATAGACAGCTATCAAGATCGACCTACCTTGTTTTTATGATGTTCCTCACCATCTCGATCTTGCCTTCCGTTCCACCTAAGTGGAACTGAGGAAAGTGCTGCGACAATCACATAGTCTTCAAGCAGGCACGACAGCTATTCCTTACAAACCCATGTAGACTCATCGGAATAGAGATGCCGACCCTCGTAACAAAATCGTGGTGCAAACGTTTCATCCAAGTTTTATCATATATATGCTTGACAAAGCAAAAACGGTCTGATTTCATATTATTCGAGGGGACTTTAGTTTTCCATTCATACATACTTCACTTCATTCGTTCCCTATATATTTAATGCAACCAAGATATCGTACTCGAACAGCCCAAGATGATGAACTGGTGGAAGCAACGACAAGCCAAACGTACACGGAAGAGAACAGCACACCAACCCGTTGACTACAGAGACCGATGGCCAACAACAGCTACGCTCGTCGAAGATCGCAGTCCACCGAGTTCACCGGAGCCGACATGGTCAGAGACGTTGTCTTCAACACTCTTCTGGATTCAGTCGTTCTTCAAAAGACATCGGAATTTCGGACCGGGTGAAAGCACCCATCCGTACGACATTGCTTATAGTCAGCCGACGCTGGAAGAATGCGAAGTCCACATGACATCATCCATGGATGTTCAGGCTTCGGAGCCTGGGAGCAGAACATGGTGGCACCTATTTGCTGGCCGGCCGCGAGAACGATCTATACCGGTAAGATACCAGAAGTGGCTTGCATATCAGTCATGCTGGCACAGGACTGATGACTATGAAATAGCCGCCGCCCATAACACCGCCAGTAACGCTGCCCGTAATGGTTCAACCCCCTACTATCGGTCAAGCCCATGAGAAGTCAGAGACACCCAAGAATGCGACTCCCCTCCGACGCCTTCTGGATATTCCACGATCCAGAACCGGCACTCCCGCTAGACCAACCCACTCACCGGTTCCGGCTCCTATACCAGCACCGCCTTTAGCAAAACCACCTGTGCAAGTTGTTGAAACCCCTCAAGTTGCAACTCAGCAGCCCAGAGTCTCCTGGTTCTCGCCAAAAGCGACACCGACACCTGTACAATCTTCAGTGAAAAGACCTGTTACGAAAACGCCTGTGCCGACTACCGAAAAGCGAGGTATTGAGGAGCCTGCTCTCCCACGGGCGCAGCGAAAACGGTCCTGGTATGCAAGACTCAAACGTCGCTGGAGCACGGCTAGGCGACAGACTTTGCGGGTGTATAAATGATGGATTCTGTGCTTATACCTGCGGCTGGTGAGACAACAACTTTGAGAATGATAGATTGAGGTGATTGGGGTTAGAGGATTATTGTTCTGTTGTATACGTACAGAGTATTAATAGACACACTGTAGTTTCATTATTACGAACGACTATGTTGTTGTAAAAATAATTTCTACTAACATTTTTCCTTGGTACTACCAGTCGCTTGGCCTCATGTCAATGTGCCTATCGCTCTCCCCCGGAGATACCTCTTGTACCCATTCTCGAGCCGAACAGCACTGGCACCTGGCTCAACAATTCAATACATACCGTAGGTACCTTATCAGAGGGCCGGCCATTCCATTTGCCAAGTGTTAATGTTCCCTGGGTGGAATGTCACGATACCTTATGCATTCAATTGGTTGCGCTGCAGGTGCGGACACCTGCGAGGCACTCCCGCTTACATCCAATAGCTCCAATAGTTTGGCTGGCTAAACATCAAACTGGTCTGCTAGCTCAGTTGGTTAGAGCGTCGTACTAATACTCCAACGGTGAATTCTCTAAAGATGGATTCTCCAACGATGGATTATCGGTGATGCGAAGGTCATGAGTTCGACCCTCATGTGGACCAAACTTTTGCTATTGTGGCTTATGGTTTCAATATTATCAGGGTCGGCTCTTTCCCTTGGAGTCGATCCTTTTTTGGTTTACAGTTCAGTCATTGGCGCTAGCTTTGATTGTCAATGTAAATAATATTTTTATTGCGGTTGGTACTTTAATAGCAGCTCTGGTGTAGCTGTATGGCCTTCTCGAGCCCGATGATAATTCGTCTAACGACAGGTCCTCCTTCATACTTGAATTCACACCCTAGCGGATTCTGTGTCTAATAAAGATTATACGCGGTGAACAAAGTCTAAGAGTGAGCTTCGCTCAGTACAACCACCAACTTATTATTATACTTGGAATTATAGCTGAGATTGCTATGACTGATCGCATCTATCTATCCCTTACTTAGGCTGTCTGCCAACTCACCTCCAGTACGCCTAGAGAGTCGGTCAATCGAACAGACAAAAATCCAAATGACACTGAGCCAGTCGCTTTATGTCAATAATATCATCGGTTGTATTGGAGTGAGTTGGCAGTCTGAGGGTTAGGGAGCGAACGAGCATTGCAGGGGGTGGGACGATTATGGAGCGGACAAAAAAAACTCTTCAACCATTCTTTACAATGGTTAAAGGCAGACGATGGTCCACATGAGGGTCGAACTCATGACCTTCGCATTACGTTATACAATAGAAGATATTGTATTAGTACGACGCTCTAACCAACTGAGCTAGCAGACCGGTTGTTGACGATGGGCCATCTAATATCACTATCTCAACTGGATCGAAAGGCTTCGTTCGGGCGCGATTGCGTCTTATCGCTGTCAGCGAAGTCCCAATTCATGGCAGTATAGCAATCAAAGCGATCCGGCGAACAATTGTTATCAGAGAACAGTACAGTCAATTTGTCTATCTAGGGTCGCGAGCGACGGTATCAAGGTTCGATGAGACTTGGGGTCTGCTAGGCTACGTCTTGAATGCGGGAAACCTGAAGAAAGGTTTCGACAGCATTTATAGTCTGGGTATGTGTGCGATGGGAGGAAATAGAGAAGCTGAAGAGAGAAGAATACCAAACCTTTGAAGAACAAAGGCTGTGGAACGAGTCGCATACACACACCTGACTCGGCTCTATCCACTTCCCATCTCACCATGACACCTTTGGCCTTCGACACTTAAACCCCGACCACGGAAAGGTGACCGGGGTAAGAAAATGTGACGAACTACAAGCGTGCAAAAGCGCACGATACAAGAAACGAAGGTGCATTGAATGTAGGATGGAATTGTATGTTCTATTCTCCCATCCAGGCCTGATTCTCGCGTATTAGTCCACAGCACAAATGTATGTGAATAAAGTTCCCCATATATTAGGTACACTTGAGCTCAACACAATCTTCCACAAAACACACCTACCAATACCCCCTCGTCTACTCTGCTAACACCCATTCATCTCCCTCGCCCTACGATCTCATCCCCCGACCGCATCCGACCTAATCAAGCAACCAAGTATCAAACCAAGTAACAGCCTGAATAAACGCCTGCTCCTTAGCGAATCTCGCATGTTTCTTGCTGATATCTGCTCTCACACTGAACCCATGTTCAGTGCCCGAGTAGAGATTAATCTGGTACGGGTTACCACTCTCCTTCAACACGACCTCGGACAGATCCCGAAGGGGCTTGGTGAAGATCTCGTCCGTCTCGGCCGCGGCGATGGAGAGCGGGCCCTGGAAGCCCTTGAGTTCGTCCTCGGTCACGTAGCTCGGGTGCGCGAAGTATCCTACGTTGATTCCGTCTTTGAAGTGACGCGCTACGTACTGTGACCGACGTTGTTAGCTCTGCATGCGTTCTCTCTGATGTAGGGTTCTGGGAGAGGAAGGATAAAAATTACCTTGGCACCAAGACAATACCCAGAACTAGCTATCTTGGTGACTCCATGTTCCTTCTTCAGCCACTCGATGGCGCGGACGACAATTGCATCGATCTGCTCAGGACCATGGGGGTTGTCGCCCGTGCTGCCGCCGGCAAACCATTTCGAGAACTCAAATCCCTCGGGTCTGTTCAGGGGCACTGGATCCCCGTTGAAAATGTCGGGGATCACGGTTAAGTAGCCGTTGGCCGCGTATTGATCGGCCATGAGCTTGCTGTTCTCCCATATTCCGATGATGTCGGGGATGTACACTGGGCCATTTTGTCAGTGGCTACTTTATGTTCCGAGGTTTGGGTGGCTTACGGACGGCGGCGCCTTTGTGCGCCTTGGCCGGGTCGGGAGTGGCTAGGTATGCGGCTTGAGGACCGATCTTGATGTCGGCGCCGGATGGTGTGCCTCTGTGGAAATGAGATATGTCAATTTGGTTGTGTTGCCGGTATCAGGGGGTGATCTGCCAAGATGCACGACATCGTGCATAGCTATCGTACGATGTGATGGAAAAGAAGTGGACTTACTCATGCTTGACACCAACGGTGCAGCATTGCGCGGGAGGGTTCGATGCCATTGTGAGTTAGGTGTATGGTTGCTATGTCTTGGCAGGAGTTGTAATTGCTATGAGACCAATTGAGCAACGAAATCCAGAAAGCAACAGCTCTTTTATGTCGCTGTCAATCTAGGCAGAGGAAAACTCGTAGACTTGAGAAGTCTTTTGATTGCCGTCATCGGGGTTACGGAGGCGACACGGCTGTGATGAGGGGTTCGGAGGGGTGCATTACCGGTGTTCAGAGCTACGATGCCGAAGTGGGTAATTGATACCGTCTCTGGATCGCGTCTATTCACCGCTGTTTGTCATCATTTCCTCTTACCAATATTCGTGAGCGAGTAAGGCTGATCTGTAGTGAAGTTCTATCAGGCCTCAGATGAGTGATTGGGGCATTTTTTGACTCATTCGGTGTGAACGATGGTCTACGTCAGTTCTATAAGACTCCCGAATGTGCTCGTCGAAGGCTGTTTCTGTGACGCGGCGGGAGGTTGTGCAGCAATACACATTCCGCGTTAAGTCACTCAGATTGAGGACAGGCAGTAATGGGCCAACACACGAGGGACTGGTGAAAATCGATAGCTGGGTATCAAATGGCATTATTATCTTTATCTTTCTCGGCCTGTCGTCGCGGCATCGTATAGTGCTGTCCTACGAATCCTCAGCATTCTGATCCCTCGCAGCAAGCAGCTGGCTCTGCAACCCTTTCTTCCCAACTTGCATAGCCTTCTCAAGTTCTCTCTCCTCCTCTCTCAGCGCAGCTTTCCCATATCTTAGCTGCCTTTCAGATCGCCGCTTCTCCTCCGCAACTATGCGTTCACGCTCTGCCAGAGCCTTTTCTCGTTTCTTGCGGTCTTCTTTCGCCTTTCTAGCTGCCTCATCTTCCTCTGCCTCGTCTGCATCTGGTGGGGCGGGGAGAGATTGTATATAAGCCTTCAACATCGGGTCGCGAACCTTGGGCTCTAAGGCGATGAAGCGAACGTCTGCTGATATCTGACTTGGCAGACTTTCCAGCAGTGTCTTGTTATTGAGTAGGCGCAGAGGGAGGTCTTTCAGCAAGTTGGTCAACTCCTTTTTACGCGTGTCCTGTGGAAGCTTCAATTTGCTGATGTACTCCCTGTACCACTTTTCCCTATCTCGATCATTAAGTGACGAATCACGCATGGCGTCCTCTTTCTTGTATTTCCGGCGAAATTCAGGCCAGTATAATTTCGGCGTGGCCTTTTGTTCCAAGAATGCCATATATGGTATTCTAGGGTCCTTTTTCTCAGCCTTTGCACGCTGCTCTTTGAGAGTCTGGATGCGCTCTCGACTCCACTCTTCATAGACCTCTTTCCGCGCTTTCATCGTGTTGAGGACTGTGTACCGCGTGTCTTCAATGATACGGCCGGTTTCGATTAGATTGTCCCAAGGAGAGTATGGGTTGATATTGTGATCGTCGAGGAGGTCTTTGAAGAGCGCCTTTGCGTCGTCTTCTGAAAAGGGGACACCTTCTGCGCCTTCAGGCCAGTCTTCGGGGTTTCCATCGTCGTACTCTCCGGGGTCTAGGCCGTATTCCTCGCCCATGGCTTGTAGCTGGAAGGCGATATCGTCCTCGTCGAACTCGACGGGCATGTCTTCAGCGGCCTCCTCGGTGCGCTGGCGCTTGGAGGGGTGCTCATCGTCATCGTTTTCCTCGCCATTATCTCCACCAGCGCCATCCTCGTCGTCTGTAACCTCCACTTCTTCGTAGTCTGAACCGTAGTCGGCAAGGTCTTCCGTCTGCTCATCTGGCTCATTTGGCTGAATATTCTTCTGGTCGTCGGCTGTGGGAGTCGCGGTAGAAGGCTTCGCGTTGTCTATATCCATAGTGCCGGCCTTATCTTTGATCCCCTTAATATCCAACTCGAGGACCCCCTGCATAATTTTCTCCGGTATCCTCCAGTAACTGGCATTCTTGACCGGATTGTAAGCAAAGCGACGACCGTACTTTGTGTATACGAGGATCCACGGCTCGCAACCGGGGATAGCGACCTTGGACTTGGGCTTGTCGTTGGGCTGTGGTCGTGGTCGGTCTCCTCCATCACGACCTCCCCGGTGTCCTCCTCGTCCATCCCGAGAGCTCGAGGCTTGGGCATGGCGCTGATGGGCGGGATCGTACTGAGCTAGGAAAGCATTGGCGGTGGCGGGGTCTGCGAGATTGGGCACCTGGGAATATTGAAAATGACTGGCGTGAGGATTTGCAGGTGGCGGCGGAGGTGCAGGATTGGTGGACTCGGGGCGGGTGTAGGTGGACTGCTTCGTGTTCTCGTTGTAGTAGTAGGTGTGGCCGGTGGGAGCTTTGTGCTCTGTCCAGCCTGGGGGCAATGGGAGCTGGACGTTGGCCGAAGGCTTGTAAGTCGATTTCAACATCTTGTCGACATTCCAAAGTGAGCTGATGCCGAAGCCGAAGCTACACTGAGCGAAGAATAGGTGATGAGTCGGAATGCGACAGATCGGGAGGACGTGATAAACAGAAAAGCATGAAGCGATGCCGAGTGACGAAAGGCTGGCGCAGTACCTAGAATGAACCCCTGTGGCGCGCTGCTTCTAGCGTCCCGACAGCCTGGTGGGCATAGGTTGGACCGTTGGAAGCTGGCGCAGCCAGGTAGCGCCGCAGGTATTGGAGTGACCAGCCCACCCGAGCTGAGCACCTTCTTCTTTTCAACTTTTTGCACTTTTTGGAAGGACCTACTTTATTACCTTTTTAGGAAACTTTTTGAAACATCGTCGGCTTTACGCCAATACAACCGGGCTTTTGCCCTTTTTTACGGACTCGATACGAGCTATTTCGTTATATCGAATACCGGAAACACCTCCGGCGGTGCAGCCGCCGCGACTTTTACTTTAGGCGGCTTTACGTTTAGAGGGATAGCGGATATAAAGAGCCCTAAATACGCAAGCTCTCGCTTAGTTCTTTTCTTTTTTAAAAATAAGGACAAAGATTATACGGCTTATTAAAATATTATCTCAGCGACTACTATCGCAGTCGATAATATATTAGCAACCTCTAGCTTATGTTTTTTTAACTATTTTAAGTAAGCAGAATATATAGTAAACGCTATAATAACCGCTTTTTATAATATGGCTAACGGCGAACCGAACACTAGGAAAAGGCCTGCTTTTCCCACTAATACCAGCGAACCCTTCTTTAAAAAAGTCAATATTATTAAAAACGACTTACGGCGACAAAAACAATACTTTTATGTAAGTATTGCTGCCTAACTTTTTTTATTTTAGCTTAACGCGCGTTAAACGCGCTTTAACAATAATAAAAAAAATGCGAATAGTGCGTAAATTAATTAAAATAAGTTACGACCTCGTAATAAAAGCAAAACGCCTTATGTTATTACGTTTAGCAATTTTGATTAAACTACTATATCTAAATAATACAAAAATAAAAGCCCGAAAAATAGGCTACGCGTTTTATTTCGTATTTTAAAAAACTTTTTATTCCGGAATTTAATAGTGATAAACTTCCGGATCCGGCTATATAGCGCATTTAACGCAAACTTGGCAAACTTTTTAATAGCTACTTCTATTATTACTAAATAGTCTATTTAATGTAAAAACAAAAATACGGCCCGGATACTACTAAAAGCCAAAAAATCTTTAGCTAAATATAGCATTACCCCGGAATAGAACAAAAAGTAAGCTATTTATATCGTTGTAAATATTACCGGCACCCTTTTTTTTAAACGCTTTTTATTTAATTTTATCGTAAAAAAGGTTATTGCAAAAACTAGCTAGTAATTTAACCGAATATAGTAATCGCGATATAACCCGATATCCTAAGTTATTTTTTTTTTTAAGGCGGTACGCAAAAACTTTTCCTTATTTGGTTCGAGGCCGTTAAAACTTATTACAAAAATTACCACGGTTTTATAATATAACAACTATTAAAAATACTACGACCTACGATATTATACTAAAAAGCGGGTATATATTACTTACAATTAAATATACGTTTTCGGAGCCTGCGTAGGCCCCGAATGCTATATTAATTGCTATAGCTTATATCTTTTGTCCACCTTTACGTACTTAGCGAGGCCCACGGTAAAAAATAAAAAGGTAGTTAAACTTTCGAACATATAACTATAATCCTTTAAACAGCTAGAGAACAAAATATATAAAGCGCAGAAAAAAGCCCGACTTTTAGCAAAACGAAAAATTATAAAGGTTTTATTTCTTACGGTCCTGGGATACTTATAGACCACTTAGCCCTAGCAACCGGGCAACACTGCCCCGCAAACGGACAACCCTTCTATTACCAAAAATAATACAGATCTCAATACGATTAATTATAATATAACCGGTGTTAAAACTTCCCGGCTTAATAAATAAAGTTGACCTAATACGTTTAAGACTTAGAGCGATAGTAATATGTTTACAAAATAACGCATTTAACGTTTTGCTAACAATAAAAAAGTCTTATTTAATAGTAGGTCTTTTTTTAAAGAACTAGCTATAGCGAATGCGCCTATATTTACCGCTAGACCATTAGAATTGTTTAAGGACATTCTTAGCAAATAGGCGGATAAAAAAGCGGACGAAATGGAAAAAGATAACAACGATAACGATAATAATGACGGCGACTCTTTTAGCGATAACGGCTCCGATAATAGGTTACCGACCCTTATAACACGCAAATCCCTTAACTGCGATAACTAACTTTAAACCCAGACCAAAATTAAACAGATTAAAGAGCATTAGGTATACTAAGAGAGCCTTTATTGTTATATAAACAAATATTAATACCTCCTTAAAAATGCATAATACCTTTTTGGCGGTAATACGCGACGTAAACGCGGACATTATTTTAGTCCAAAAACTTTAAGTTAAATATTAAAACAGATAATATATTTTTAAAAGCTATAAATCCTATATATGCTTTTGCGCTAAAAAAAACTAAAGGACTTCCTCCCTTAGGGCCATAATTTATATATATAAAAAATAAGAGCAATACACATATACCCCCGTAAAGACAGACTACCCTAATATCGTTTGTACGTAAATTTACGGGCTAACGGTATATAACGTATACTAACCGCCGAAATATAATGCGGACGACCCCGTTTTAAAAGCTTTAAAAAAGCTCCCGTGCCTAGTCGGGACTTTGGTCGCAGGAAACCTTAATGCGACATATTAAAACTGGGCACCGAAAGTGCGCAACTTATACAACCCGGCGATAAAAGATAGGATCGCCGGTTTTACCACGGATAAAAGCCTTAAACAGTTTATAGTAAAGACTTTTATTTATAAAGCAAAAAAAATGCTAGATTTTGCTATATATAACGCGTTTAATGCCTTAGCGTAAGTAAAGGATAAGTTATATATTTCGTCCGATTATTTTACTATCCGAATTACTATTTTTTTTAGTATATTTAAAATTAGCAGTAAAAAAATAACGGTTAAAAACGCTGACTTCCTTAAATAAAATAAAGCCGTAACTAAGAGGGCGGAACAAATTAAGGCTTCCCTCCGTATTAATACGATAAAAAGCATAAAATCGCTATATAAAAATATATATAATACGCTATAAACAGTTTATAGCGTTATAGCTACTCCGTATTAAACAGGGCGTAAAAATACCCCCTAGTTCGACCCGGGGTTTAAAACTACGCGTAAACATATAATAAAAAACAAACGGGATAGTACCTTTATAAAAAACTAGGTCCGCGATTTTCGCAAAAACGTAAAAGCGGCTAAAAAAACGTATTAAAAAAGGGTTATTCAAGAAGCCGACACTACCCAAAAACTTTTTAAAATCGCCAAATAGCGGAAACCGAATAATAAACTAAGAGCGCCTCCTATTAGGCATTAAGGCTGCATATATATAGACTTTAAAAAAAAGACAAACGTTTTAGCAGCTAATATTCTAATTACGTATACTATAAAAAACGACTTATTAAATTTGCTACCGAACCGGAATTCGAAACTAATTAAATACTAATAAAAAATCTGCTTTAAAATAAACATTATAAAAATAAATGCTTATAAAGCCTGCTATATAGTAATTAATACCATACCGAGTAGTAATAAAATCGAAGCAAAGCTATTAAATCGTTTTTAGCTTTTTTTAAGTAAAGCTATAATGTTACGAACCAACAGGGCCACTGGCCCATTGTTCGGACCTAGCGGCAGAACCAAGAAACGGATAATAACATATGCTCCAAAAAAGCATATCACGTAACTGGTTACCAGGATTACTAGGTAATAAAGGTAATGGGACATTACTACGGTTACTCAGTAATTAAAGTGATTTTACTTAGGGACCTAGGTAACGGGATAAAAAAGATAAGGAAAAGAATTATATAAGTATCTTTTATGTATTTAATTATTTTTTTACTTATTTATTAATCTAAGTATTCAGTTTTTTCTTAAAACTGAGTAGAAAGCATTTCTTGACGACTATTATTATTTTATTGCTTAGTGACATAACGAAGTTTTTTAACGAACTAAACCCTTTACTACCGGTTAAGACTATTGTTAATACTGGTCGTTATATTTTGATAGATTTTGTTTAGCTACGTTACGAACTGAGCAATATATTAGCAATATGTTTGTACGAGGATTTTCTAGCTTTATACCTGCTAGATAACGCTCACTTGCCGAAGAAATGGAACAAGACAACGATAAAATTGCTTTTACGCAAGCTTTTTACAACGACATAGTCGACAAGATCAAGATCTTTCGAGCTAAGATAAAACAATCGAAAAAAGCTACTAATAGCAACATTACCGACATCTGCGTACTTAAAGGACTGTATAAGCAAGAACAGGCTTAACGCTTTACTGAACAAGCTAACTATAAAGCAAAGATTTAGGAAATGCAAGGTTAATTCGCTATTTTTTAGACAGCTGAAAACATTATCAAGACTTTAGTTAGTGGTCGTAACTTAAAGCTCAGCAAACCAAGATATTTCGATAGCACTTTAAGGAATTTCCGAAGATTTTTAACATAAGTTAAAGCCTATTAAAGATATTATGCCTAAAGTTTTGCCAACGATGTAGAAAAGATTACGTATACAGCGTCTTTTTAAAAAGGCAAAGCCTTTGTATAGTTTAAACCATATTTAGTTAAAGTAACAACTAAGCTACGATTAGAATGGAAATTAGAAACTATACTAATGTTTAATTTTTTTAAGAGCTTCGAAGAACAAATTAAATTACTTTTTTTCGACTTTAAAAAAAAGAAGCAAGCTTAGTTAAAATTAACAAAGCTGGTGCAAAAAGGAGCAGCATTTACTTATACAGCAGACTTCTAAAGAATAGTTGCAAGACTAAATATAAATAACGAATCCAAAATTCTCCTATTCTATTAAGGATTAAAAAAATCCGTTAAAGACGAACTTTATAAAATAAAAACCAGCGATAATTTTTTGGAATATGTAGCAGAAGCAGTTTGCATCGACATAAAAGAATATAAACGTCGACAAGAACGCAAAAACGTTATATAAACGATCAACAAATTTATTCTTAACAAAAAACGAAAAAAGAATACACTTTTTACTTTATCCGGAACATATTTAGGTCTAATAGACTTAGATATTATATAACATAACAAAAAAAAAAGAAGCAAAAAAGACAAGCGCAACGTTATTTGCTATAACTGTTAAAAGAAAAGATATTATTCTAATAAATGTAAAAGTTTCAAAAAAGAATTCGAAAAAGTACCCGAACGGCAGACCGCTGCTACAAGACTTTAAAGCACCCGCATTTTAGCGATGCTTGGGAAAAGACCTATAGAAACAACAAAGCCGAAACAAAGTACTTACGAAAAAAACCTTATAATTAACGATACTTTAAAAGAAAAAAAAATCGTTAAAACATTTAAAACGCAATTAAAAGATAAAGACTTCGGTTGGCTAAAAAGCAAATTATGCCCGTATAAATATAATTAGTACTCGTATAAATAATGTAACTACTAAACAAACGAAAAAATATTTTAGCAAATAGTAAAAAAAGCTATACGACAAAACCTAAACGAACTTTATATCAAACGAGCTTTTGCTCGAAATTATAAAGATTAAAAATTAGCCCAAGCTAATATCGAAATAATCGAAAAAAAAGTTATTCTTATAACGGAAGCTATAACTAAAGCTTAGCAGAAAGCTTATAAACAGCTAAACTTTTTAGCAAAAAATCAGTTGCAAAAAAAGATCGACACTTATAAAAACTTAAAAAAGTTCGTAAACTAACTATTAATATTTAAGCGATAAAGCAATTAAATTTACAAAACTTTAAAAAAAAGGAAATGGTTTATATTTACAAAAAGGAGTTTGTTTTTCTAGAACGAAAACCTAGCAAAAATAATCGCTAAATCATTTTACGAACGAGACAAAAGGATAAGTTTCCGACACAAAGACTCGAGATTAATTAACCTCGAATATAAAAATCACTACCTAATTTTATAAATCTTTTGTATTTATAACGATTGTTTAACACATTTTTAGAACAAACTTAAGTATAATTGGTTTCTAGAACGAAAAAAGGGTTACTCGATTTTCTACGCATACTTCGACAGTGGAATCGGTGAAGTAGTCCCTGCAATAAACGTTAGAAGCGGCTATATAATATTTTAGCCGAAAGCAATAGCAGAATGCCCTATTGCACAAAAAAAGTGGTACCGATGCACGAACCATAAATATATAGTGCACTTTGAACGAAAATGCGAAACATAGGCAAAGAACTAACAAAAACGACGAAACAATTAACAAACAAAGTTTATAACTAACATAAGCCCAGGCGTAAACATATACCTACAGCAATCCAAAGTATAAAACAGCACCATTATATAAGGCTACGAGTTAAAAAAAGACTTAAAAATAACTTACGTTAACTAACGTATAAAAGAACTACCGCAAAAAAAACGAAACCTTAAAACATTTAACAAACTGTAAAAAAAAGCCTTAATTAAAACTCAAAAGAAGAAAAACAAAGTTACTTTTTAAAAGCAAGCAAAAAACGACGACGAGCAGCTGTAAAAGATTAACAGCTAGCTCAAAATCTAGAAAAATCTCTATGTAAAATAAACGCAAAGCTTAATGCATATATCGTTACGACCGTTTATTACGGCAAGTATAAGCTTAAGGCTATAATAGATACAAAAGCTAAAAAGAACTATATGTTACCCGATATAATCAATAAACTATAAATACTATAGATTTAAAAAAAAGAACCTTATTGACTTACGACCGTAAATAAAAGTTTAATCAATTACGACTAAAGAGTAGTTTAGCAAAAAACTGCAGAACTCCCGTTAAACATCTAAAGCTATAATAAACGACTTACGCTCGATATTACGGATATATTAGATTACGACATCATATTAAGGATACCCTAGTTGCAGAAAAGTAATCCCCGAGTTAATTAAAAAACTGGCCGTTTTTAGTAAAATATACCAAAAAAAGATTTAACTTTTAAAAAGTTAATACTAACGACTTTACGCAAATCGAAACAGGCATTTACTTTATACCTTATACAGAAAAAGCCCATACAGCTAAAACCTAAAAACAGAAACGACAATCTATTTAAAAATGTACCAAAAAAGTACTACGGATTTAGCCAACTGTTTAATAAACAATACTAAACTAAGACAAAATTACTAAAGCACAGCAAATAAGATTACAAAATACTTTTACTCGATAGACAAAAACCAAAATTCTTTCCAATATATAGTATAAACCAGCAGCAGCTAAAAATCCTTAAAAAATAAGTACAAAAAAACTTAGCCTTAAAAAAGATACGACTATTAAATTTATTAGCAAAAATACCATTGATTATAGTACCTAAAAAACCTGCCAAAAATAAAACACTAAGATAGAGGATATGCCACGATTTCCGGCACCTCAACACTATTACACGCAAAAATCGATACCTTTTACTATTGATCAAAAACTTTAAAAATCGATTATATAGCGCATAATAGTTTACAGCACTAAACCTATTAAATACGTACAACTTAATACGGATTGCAAAAAGCAAGGAATAAAAAATAGCATTTAAAACTTTAGTCGGACATTTTAAATGCTTAGTTATGTTATTCGGATTTATTAATGCTTTAATAACATTTTAAGAAATGATTACGGATATACTACGAAAGTTTCTCGATAACTTCGTCGTAGTATACCTCGACGACATCTTAATCTATTCCAAAACTTTAAAAAAACATAAAAAACATGTACGACAAGTTTTCCAAGCATTTTAAGATACGAAACTTTTCGTTAATCTATAAAAAAGCAAGTTTCACACATAAAAAGTTGATTTCTTAAGCTTTATAATAAGCCTTGGACAACTTCGAATACAAGATTCAAAGATTGCAGCAGTAAGAAAATGGCCAACTCTTTAAAACGTAATAAACGTACGATTATTTACAGGATTTACGAATTATGTAAAAACATGCGTCAAAAACTTTAAAAAGTATGCTAGCCTTTTTATAGACTTAACAAAGAAAAACCTCCTATTTTAATAAACTGAGGTTAAGCAGAAAGCTTTCGACAAAATTAAAGAATTGATTACCAGTAAGCTAGTACTATGGCTACCAGATCTTATAAAGCTATTTAAGGTCGAGGCGGACGCTTCCAACTACGCTTTAAGAAAACACTTATTTTAACGAAACGACAAAAAAAGACCACACCTAGTGGCATTTTTTTTAAAAAAACTATTAAAACTACAACTCAACTACTAGATTTACGATAAAAAGTTAATAGCGATTATAAAAGCTTTTTAAAAATAAAAACCTTACTTTAACGGTACGGTAAAGCTAGTAAAAGTTTATTCAGATTATAAAAATCTTACGACCTTTATAACAACGAAACAGTTAAACAAACAACAAGTACAATAAACAAAGTTCCTATTTGAGTTTAATTTCCACATTATTTATATAGCAGGCAAAAAAAATACTAAAGCAAATATCTTTAGCCGCAACCCGATACTTAAACAAAAAGTACCGGAAAACAGTTAGGCACTGCTTTACAAAACCAAAAAAAAACACTTTACGATCGTAATAACACAGAACGATCATTCGCTTTAATAGTATAAAATCGACAACCGAAAACAATACGGAATAGAATATTTACTAAAAACAGAATTTATTAAAGGACTATAACAATATTAAATAGAATAAAGAACTAAAGCAAGATATAATAAAAAATTATACGTTTTTAAAGAATTTTAAAAAAAATTAGTAAAACAAGTCTACGTACATCTACTTAAAGGACACTAAAAAAAGTTTAAAACCTTTATACGACTAAAACAAAACTATAACTTTTTTAAAGCACGACAAATAGTTAAAAAAGTTATAAAAAAATGCGACCTATGTATACGATCGAAACCTAATCGACACAAACTATATAGCAAACTATAGCTAGTCGAAATACCCGATTAAGCAAAAAAAGTCGTATCTTTTAACTTTATTGTTAAGCTATTAAAATTAAGAAACCTTTTAACAAAAACAGCTTACGACAGCATTTTTGTCATAGTAGACAAACTTACAAAGTTAGCACGATTTGTACCTTACTGCAAAGCAAGTTCGGCAGAAGTACTAAAACATGTGCTATAAAAAAAATAAATCAGCCTATACGGCATTCTAAACAAATGGATTACCGACAAAGATCGGAAGATGGCTTTAAAGTACTAGCAGTTATTTATAAAGGCCTTAAGATCTATAAGCAAAATGTCTACGGCATACTACCTATAAACAAATAGTTAAACAAAACGTTTAAACTAAACATTAAAAGCATATTTACGATACTATATTAATAACCAATAAAATAACTAAGTTATTAAATTACTAACAGCAAAGTTTGCTTATAACTTTTTAAACAATTAAGATATGAAGATGTTACTATTTATAGCAAACTATAGCTTTAACCTAAATAGTTAAAAACTATAATAAAAAAAAGTTACTGCTTCAGCAGCAAAAATACACGTAAAAAACTTTATAAGCCTATAAAAACGGCTATAACAAAACTTAACATTTTTTAAAAACGTATAAAAACATATTACGACAACAAACGGTTGTTAAAGCTAACTATAAAAAAAAGGGATAAAGTATATTTGTTAAAACGAAACATTAAAATAAAACGCTTTAACGAAAAACTCGATTTTAAGAAAATCGGACTATTTAAAATCGAAAAAGTTTTATCTAGACTTAACTATCGACTATTATTACCGCTAAAATAAAGCAAAAACCAGTATTTTATATTTTATTACTTAAACCAGCATTTAAAAACGCTAAACTCGAAATATAATTTAAAACGGAACTAAATCTAAATTTATACTATTTAAAAAAAATCCTAAATTCGCGTTAAACAAAAAATAGATTCTAATATCTAGTTAAATAAAAGGACTATATTTATAATAAAACCATTTAAAAACCTAAAAAACATTTAACGGATGCTTTAGAAATTATTAAGCAATTTTACCGCTAGTATCCTAACCGACCAAAGCCAAAAAAAAAGGGTCGTCTACTTAAAAAGCCGAACCGACGCCAAAAATAAACCAATCAAAATCGAAAAAAAAGCCCCAGCTCTAAAGATCAAAAGCTACATATGCTTCTTAGCGGTCTAAAGACGGCGCGCTGTCCTTTTCGTCCAAACCGGCAACACTACGAAAAAGCAACAAAAAGCTACGATCCTTCGCCGCCCGCTTCAAACGACGAATACGATTCAAACGACTAAAAGCTATAGCTAACTGTGTTTGCAACATAGTTAAAGCTTTTTCCGCTTTTTTTTTTTGCTTCTCCAATTTGTTTTAATTAGCAATTATTTTAGTAAAAGCAAATGCTACGCTGTTATTATCGCAAAATCGTCTTTAACGGACACAGTTCAAGCAGCGCAAGCTACTAAATATAACTTTACAGGCTTTATTATTCGCGAAACACTAAGAACAAGGCATAATATCGACCCCGATAGAATCAATACGATCGGCAAAAATATGTCGATTGCGGGCGGAAGTAAAAAACGCACGAGTTTTCGTAATTCGGTTTAACATAGCAAGTTAAAAAAACATTGCGCCAATACTATAAAAAGAAAAAATAATAAAAACGCGATCAGTAAAGCACTTATACTTTTTTATTATTAAAAACAATAATAATAAAAAGAAAGGGATAATGTTACGAACTAATAAAGCTACTGGCCTATTGTTCGGACTTAGCGGCAAAACCAAAAAACGGATAATAACATATGCTCCAAAGAAGCATATTACGTAACTAGTCACCAAGATCACCAAGTAATAAAAGTAATAAAACATTACTACGGTCACTTAATAATTAAAGTGATCTTACCCGGAGACCTAAGTAACGGAACAAAAAAAATAAGGAAAAGAATCATATAAATATCTCTTATATATTTAGTTATTCCTTTACTTATCTATTAATCTAAATATTCAATTTCTTCTTAGAACTAAGTAAAAAGCATTTCCTAACGACTATTGTTATTCTATTGCTCAATGACATAACAAAGTTTCTTGACGAACTAAACCCCTTACTACCGGTTAAGACTATTGTTAACACTGGTCGTTACATATAACATAATTATATTAGGCCTGCTTTAAAATTAAATATTACCCGAAAAACTTTAAATAAACGGAAATAGTTTTTTTGCCTAAGCTTAATAAAGAAAACTATACCTTTATTAAATCTTGGCGGCCTATTTTTTTTTTGCCCTATTTAAATAAAAGACTAAAAAGGCTTATCGCTAAACGTATAGCGGTCGCCGCGATAGAAAGCAACACCATTATAGCGCAACAATTCGGCGCGCTCTCTAATCGAACTGCGGTCGATTTGGTAATGTTTTTAACGCATAATATAAAACGGCATATTTCTATTAAAAATATAGTTTTTTCGTTCTTTATTTTAAATATAATAAACGTTTTTAATATAATATTTAAATACCGTTTTATTTAGCGGCTTATTAAATAAAACTAGGACCTCCGTTTAATATAGTAAACCCTGTTTTTTATAACCGGTAAGACGGCGGCTTTAAAGTTGGAAAAAAGTATTAGCCCGAGTAAAGATTTAGAGTGCGGCTTTTTATAAGGATCGCCGATTTCCCCGATACTATTTATGCTATTTATTGCCCCGGTTTTCCGTACAAACGGCATTCTAAAAAATATTTTCAGATATGCCGATAATATCGGCCTTGCCGAATACGGGAAATCGGCTAAAAAAATATGTTTATTTTTATTTTTTAGGCTAGTTAAGTTACTAATTAAAGTACGGCTAATGCTATAATATTCGAACCGGATAAATACGAACTTATTTACGTTAAAAAAAACAATAAACCGGCCGAAAACTTTGTTTTAATATTAAAGCTTACGGTAACGGCTTTAACCAATTTTATACAGTAGTTAAAAGTTATTATTAATTATCGTTTACGCTTTAAATACTACGTTAATACGTAAGCGGGCAAGGCCCTTTACGTTATTGCGTTTATAAAGTCCTTTAGTAATACCGAAAAAAAAGCACTTACTAAAATGCTTATTATAGTAGCTAAGGCTATAGTGCTGCCGGTAGCTACATACGGCAGTAGCGTATAGTATAACGGTAGCGAAAAACAGTTATTTTATAGCCGTAACCGTTTAATTAACGCAAAGGTTACGAGCTAGGTTTAAAAAATGCATAAAGTATTAAACGCGGCGGCTAAGGCCGTTTTGCCGGTATGGCGTACTTTCCCGTACTCGGCGGCGCTACGAAAAACGGGCATCTTTTTGGAAGAAGTCTTTTTACAATAAATTAAAAACCGGGAAGCTATAAAAATAGCGCGCCTAAACGACAAATACTTATTTGCCCGGAGGTCCAAGGAAAAAGTCGTAAAGCAAAATATAATACTATAAGTTATTAACAGATACTATTTGGAAATTTAAAAAATTATATTTTATTAACTTTTAATTTTTTAAACGAAGCTTTATTTATTAAAGAAAAAACTCGAGGCCGATAAATATATTAAATGGTTTAACAATATAATAACAAGTTAATAAAACGATAAAAATACGATTATTGCATATTTAAACGGGTCTAAAAACAAATTAATAACGTAAAGTTTCGTAATTTATTTTAAAAGCGTACTATCGTATATAATAGCAAGCTAACTAAATAAAAAAAAAGGTTTTAACGCTAAATGCAAAAATGTTTTAAAAACTTTCCGCTAGTTTTATAGTCGGTACTATAATATACGGTATATTTTTTATTTTTACTTAAATAACATATTAGTTTTTACAAACCTAATTAACGGCAATTTTTTTAGCTCGAACGGCCGTTTTGTTAACTTTTGCAAAACCGCTTGTTTTTTAAAACAACGTTTTAAGCTATACTAATTATTTAAACATATTAACATTCCAAAAAACGAAACCGCCGATAACGCAACAAGCGAGCTTTTTAAATAAGCTATCTTTCTAGGCTACTTATATCTTTTAAACTTTTTTTCTTTAACGTACGTTAAACGTAAAGCTAAAAAAACCTTTGTAAAACAGTCGGTACAATAATAGTAAAACTATAGGCCTAAATCTTATAGCGTATAAAAGATCGATTAGCTTAAATCTTAAAAAGAGCTTCCGGAGCTCGACCTTGGTCGAAGCTTATTTCGTAAGCTTTTTGCAGAACGTTCGAAACATGGCTACTTTACTTTATACTATCGTAAATTCGGCTACCCCGAAAACAGGATAATAACCTATAAATGCAAGAAAAAAAACAACTAAAAATACGCCTTAATTTATAACCTTAAAAGGGGTAACCTTTTAACGCGATTTTGCAATTTTTTCGAAATAAAGATCCGCAGATATTTATTCGGCCTTAATACAGGGGGAAAACATTTTAATTTCTGGAAAAAACGATATAAATTATAGGGAAACAAAACCGTAAATACGACTTCTTAAGACTACGGTACGGTATATAGACAGAGCACACGAAAATATGGTGCTGCTGTGGCAGGTTTAAGATAATAGGGGCCTTTTTTTTTTTTTTTTTTTTTTTTTCTTTTGTCGGCGATAGCGGAGTCTCCGCCGTCTACTCGAACATAAATCTCGCTAAGGTCACGTAAAAAGCAAGGGCCGGTTAGGCGCCAAAATCACCAAAAAGGCAACCCGGTGCCGGGACCGCTGTTAATTAGCCCTATAACCTAGAGTCAGACGATTAATAAATCCAATCCAATCCAATCCACCCGAGCTGAGGACCTAGCTGCATGCCATTGTCACACGACACGCTTCGAGTATGTCCGTCTCCTCATTGCCGGCCCATTGTCGCTAGTGATCTTCACTCCACTCAATGAGCAACATGTCCTCTACGCGACAGTAGTAGTTATTCCACCTTTACAGCATCTCACCTTGCCATGCTGTGGAACGCCTTTCGAGCTGTACGTGGACGGTGACTAGCTACAATGGCACCTGCAACTCGCAATGGGGGCGTGGAATTGTCTTTCGTTAGATTCTGGAATGTATGATACCGTCGATGCTATAGGGAAAAACTTCCTAAGATTGGATGGACCATGACTGACGACGACTCATATTACGTAGCACTCCTATGCGCCCGACTACCTAGGCTTCGCCGCCCTTCTTACCGCCTACATCCTCATCGTCTTCCTCGTCACGCCCTTCCATCGCATGTTCTACATCAACAACCTCGACATCGCCTTCCCTCATGCTGAAGTCGAACGAGTCCCCGTCTGGCTCAACGTCGTCTACGCTGCCTTCATACCCCTGTGCATTCTTATTATATACAACTCCATATCCCGCGCCTCCTTCCACAAGCACCACAATGCCATCCTAGGGCTAGCTGTCGCCCTGGCACTGTCGTCCTTCCTTACGGATGTTGTCAAGAATACCGTTGGTCGCCCTAGACCTGACTTGATCGCACGATGCAAGCCCGCCGCCGGCACCAAGCCTAACGTCCTGGTGACTATCGACGTGTGTACCGAGACAAACCACCACACGCTCCAAGATGGCTGGCGATCGTTCCCCTCGGGACACTCCAGTTTCTCCTTCAGTGGACTGGGCTATCTAGCTTGCTTTCTGGCCGGCCAGCTGAGGATCTTCCGTGACAAGAAGGACCTTGGCCGAGCGCTGATATGCCTCACGCCTCTGGTTGGTGCCGCTATGATCGCAATTAGCCGTTGCGAGGATTATCGACATGATGTCTACGATGTCTGCACGGGGTCGCTGCTGGGAATCGTAGTGGGCTTCTGGAGCTATCGTCGGTATTGGCGTAGGCTGAGTAGTCGCGAATGTAATGAGCCATATCCCCTGCCGGGCACCGAGCTGGAAGATCGCGAAGGCTGGCAGAGGGTATGTGACGAAGAAGAAGGTGGTCCCATCTTGGGCCGAAACGCAGGGTACGAAATGGACAATCTAGGAGACATCAATCGTAACGCTGACGTAGCATAGGAGTTAAAACATTTAGCAAGTGGGGGTCTGTGATTGCAGAATAAGGATCGCTACCAGGGCCCAACAAATGCGCAACATCGTGGCTGGGGAACATATATACGTGCTACAATGGGAGAGTGACCGACTGGCAATCTCTGTTTGCTGATACCATCTCATCCAATCGTTGTTGCTGGAATGGGAGAGGCTTGGAAATTTACACATATGGTTGTATCTGTCACATCTGCCTGGAAATAAGGGGATAATTCAGGATACTAGTTTTTGGTAGGTACACACACACACACATATATATATATATATATCTCCTGGTGAAGGTGACATAAAATTCAACAGCTTCTCCTAATCCGAAGTTTGAGCTGTATTCAAATAAGTCCCACAGTGGTGTACTCTGATTCTTAACACAAGGATTGTGCATTGCGCCTGAGTTGTTTGTAGAGATCCAATACCTGCCTTTTACTTGAACTCTCAATTAAGGTATCTGACAGGGAGGTAAGATGTCGTTATTATCTGGCAACTGCCTCCTTCCTGACACCGTAACCTCACTGAGCTGAAAGGCGTCACCTGCACCTACCTTACCTTTTTCCTTGGCGCTGTGGCAAGATAAGAACATTGGGACGCGGGAGAGTTGTGCACGAGTTCACGAAAGATTCACAAGTTGCCATACCAAAGTGTATGGGCAATCGTGAATTCCTGTTTAGAAGCCGCCAGCCAATCAACACCAACTGCCCCGCTACCAGCCACCACCACATCATAACCCCCTGTCCACCTGTTGCCCTCAGCACTTAGATAGTGCTGCCATAGCAATTGCTAGCAACTACTAACAGCTACCTGAGGTTGAGGTTGATGCATCTTTCTGGATGTTGGTCGTTGTTGCCCTTGACCTCTTTCACTCACACTCACCTGTTACTGCACCCACAAGATTATGTGAAGTTGCACGTTGCTCTTACCTTCTAAGCACATTGTGCAGCCTGGTAGACCTTGGACCCAAATTGTTGGTGTTGCAGCTTGCTGTCTCTCACTCAGCCTTTCCACCTTCACATCCCTCAGCCTTCCCACTCCACGTTCCTCCTTACCTCATCTACCACATCTCATCTACCTTACACCAGAGGCACCCTTGGTGCTCTTCAGAATTTTGACAGAAAACTGTAACAACAACCCTCACTTCTTCTTGCATCTACTCGCCGGACCTGACCTCGGTCAACACCTGCGTTGTGAGGCATCTCTATGCTCTCGTCAAAACACCTCGTTAGGCATACTTGTTGTACATTGAATTCATCCCAGGTGCAACATCCTCTCTCATTGCAGTTGCCTGACTGTTGGATCTTGAAGTCTTGAGTTTTACCATATCACCGGGACCTCAAGTGGCGATACCAAGGACAAGGTGCTCTTCCCCCTAACGCAGCTCCATCGCTCACCATGCCTGCTCGACGGGTCATCAAGCGGGAGCCACAGGAACCTTCTCCTACGCCTGTTGCTTCCGCCCCTTCCAATACTATCATGGCCCCGCCGTCCAGGAATCTACGCACCAGTGCTCGAGAGAACACCATCGATTCACAGTCCGCAGCTGTCTCGTTCATCCGATCACATGCGCGTAAGTACCTTCCAATTCATCAACTAGGGAATCAAATCCTCTTTAGCAATCTCAAGGCTGACTCGTACCTTCCAGCTTCTGCCGAGACTGGTCGTCAACAAGACGATGATCATGAGCCCATGTTTCTCGAAATGAGAGCCAAGCGCAAGGGCAGCTTCCAAGACGAGTCGCCATCCACGCAGAATGCAAACACTTCGTTCGCTCATCAGAGCTTCGTTCACCCCACCTTTACGGACATTGGAATGAAGTTACGTGCATTCAATGACGTGCACGGAAACCTTCAGCGACTTGGTGTTGCTAATGAGGCAGCCGCAAAGCTCCCTGAGCTTGTCCTGGTTGGTGATCAGAGTGCTGGAAAATCTAGTCTGATGTGCGGTATCGCTCGTGTCGACATCCCTACAAGTGCGGGAGTCGGCACCCGTTGTCCATTGCACATTCAACTCTCCGACAACAATCACTGGAGCTGTACCGTAGCATTGCAGATGGATTATGACTTTGAGCCCAAGGGGCCTATTCGGAAGTCAGGTAAGCACCGGAATTCTTGTCTGCCCCTTCTGGAATCTCTGGGAACTCGGTTTCTTTCTCCGTTTCCTGATATAATCGACACTTGCACAGTCATCGCCCGAGCGTTGTAAAGGGGTAATTACTGACGCCGATTGGGTGATAGACGTGACCCACGCGAACCCTTTTCCTCCTTGGGTGAAAAGAACCCATCGAGAGACCAAACTTTTCAAGACCATCTACAATCCGAATGAGATCGAAGAGGTTCTTAGGTGGGCTCAAGTTGCTATATTGAGTCCTACCTCAAATCAT
Organism: Xylariaceae sp. FL1272; assembly: GCA_022432385.1. Classification (NCBI taxonomy): domain Eukaryota; kingdom Fungi; phylum Ascomycota; class Sordariomycetes; order Xylariales; family Xylariaceae; species Xylariaceae sp. FL1272. The sequence continues at coordinate 935,705 of JAJJXC010000015.1, read as the reverse complement.
GAGTTGTTCATCCCTGGCGAGGGTGCTGTCGCGAAAGACACGGAGCTCGCTGTGGCAACTCATGACGCTGCGGCCCAGTTCTCTCCGAATATCATCTCGCTTGAGATTAGAGCGCCGGACGCCTTTAATCTGAGCTTTTACGATCTTCCCGGTGTCTTTTTGTCACCTGACCAGGAAGAAGACGAGTACATCGTTAAGGTTGTGAGGAATCTGACAAAAGCCTATGTCCAGAGCGAAACCGCGATCATCATGTGGGCACTGCCCATGAATGCAGATCCTGAAAATTCAATTTCTCTGGGTATCATTCGCGAGGCTAAAGCATCGGATCGCACAATTGGCATTATGACTAAAGCCGACATGCTGGCCGCTGAAGATTGCGATCAGTGGCTTGCGATGTTTAGAGGGCAAAAGCAGTGAGTCATAAATCTACTAATTCTTTGGTGCTGCAGAACTATTCTGATTATTTTTGCTCTCATTAGGTCAGTTGGCCATGGCTTTTTTGCGACTTCGAGACCTCCAAAGGAGCACGACGCGAGTAAATGGGAGGAATTGTTCTTCGCCCGAGAAATTGGTCAATGGCCTACCTCCTTCACGCCGTTTCAAGATAGATGTGGCGTCGATCGATTGAGTCAATACATCTCAGTCCAACTCGGAAATGCTTTTGCCAAAAGCCTGCCCCAAACCAAACACAGGGTCCTACAGCGCTTGAGGGAAATCCAACATCAGCTTTCTGGTCTGCCAGAATTGCCCAACAACGTTGAGCATGAGGTAAAGAGAAGTCTACACGAATTCCTGTTTCGCATGAAGATGGCGATTAAGGACTCAACCTTCTCGTCTGAGTGGAACAAACGTAAGCCCCTCAATGACGGCGATCTACCGACAGTTCTGAGTGCTGACATGATCTATTCTATCGATAGTTAATGGTCAATTTCGTGACGTGATCCTGAAGATTAAACCCACCTGTCGCGTTAAGGAGCCGGAGGCACAGACAATAGATTTGTCGGACGCGGACACAGAGGTATCAGCCGTGACCCCATCGAAGCGACCACGTCCGAGTGATTCGACAGTCCGCCAGACTCCCACCAGCAAGAGGATTCGACCAGAGGTCAACGATTCACCTGTCAAGCAGGAAAATCTTATCACCCCGACCGGAGTAAATGGCATAAGGGCCCAGTCTGTCATTAATGGTGGCGGTCCGGCGATGAACATGAGTAGCCCGTTTTGGAGCTTTCGCAACCTTGGGCGCTTAGCCATGGACATTAGAGATATCAGAGCTGAAGTTCGAAGGAAGCAGCGACCAGGAATGCCTCGTGACCTTGTCCCTGACGAAGTTCGGGAGACTTTGTGTCTGAATGCCGTGCAGAAATGGCAGCGACCTCTTGACAAATACGTGGACGAGACAGAAAAGCTCTTGAAGGTGGTCACAAACCAAGTGCTTGAAGAGTCGCTCGGGGTTCTCCGTCGCCGCCTCATCTTCAAGGAATGTCAAGCTCACCTCACCGAATTCATCGACACAGTAGTCGCCAGCCAAAGTGCCCGCTTGATGGATATGTTTGAAGCTGAAACATATCAAATATATATGATGAACGAAGACGTGTTTCGCCGCTACAAGGCTGAAGAATTAGCGCACCTACGCCGTGCGCGATCTATTTATCGGCTCAAGGCGGTCGCTCGGTTAGAGTGGAACTATAATATCAAGACGCTCGACGAGATGACTGAAGAAGAGAAAGCCTGGGAGACGAAGACTTTCAATACCTACCTTCCCAAGATGGGCACAGACCCTTTCGAGACCGAGATTGAAGTTGCAGCTTTCGTGCGCGGCTATTATATGACGGCAGCAAACCGTTTTGTTGAAGGAGTCACGATGAACGTGAACTCATTCTTGTTTCGCACGGTCGGAGGGACTCAATTGGACATGTTCATGGACGAACGCCTCCGCATCTCGGATCCAAGCGTCTACGAGCACCTCATGGAGGAGGATGAGCGGACCGCAAGACTACGCGAGCAGCTGAAGGAAAAGATCGACAGGCTCTCCGAAGCAATGACCAGCATTAATGGGTTGGAGACGTCGTCGGGGAGCGGCAGTAACAGTGGCCTTTCCAACGGTACTCTTCAGCGAGAGCCTACTATCCAGACTGACGGCGTAGATGATATGATGGACGACGCATACGATGTTTGATTCCTCGCCTTTGCACACCAATAACTGATACGACTGACTTCACTTGCACAATACCCGGCTTTGATATCTACGACTCGGACTTGAGACGATCCATCTACTTCTGGATTCACTCTTCTGGGGAGAAACTGAGGCTTCTCATAATACCGACCTAGGTATTGACTCTTGATAAAATTTCTGTTGGAACAAATTACTTGCAACCTGGGCGACACAAGAAGTTTGATACTCGCGCGACTAAAGAGAGTTGTTACGAACCCGACATTATGATTGTTGTTTCGAGATGGCTCCGCGCAACGACACCGTTGGGCTGGCATCGATGTCTGCATTTCGAGAATATTTGCACAAAGAAATAACGCTTTGTCGCCAATTGGAGCCTTCCACTTACAAGACATCGAAAGTCACTATACCGAGCTATTTCACCCTTGCCGGAAGTGACGAAGACGTCGGAATCCAGACAGCACACCAAGGTGGTGGCAATAAGCCATCCACGGAGGACAGCATTGAGATGATGACAGTAAGGCCTCGACAGAGGCTCTCTGACCGGCTTCATCTTAATGGATTCTTCACCCGATGATGTACTATGATCTCCTTTTTTCTGGCTCCCGCAACTGGCTGGAAGGATTGTCTGCGATACATGTATAAGAATGTTTGGACGGAAAAGGTGTTTGGTAGGCACTTCGGTGGATTTGTGAGTACTGCAGGATTGAAAAATTTGGCGAGAGGGAAGGAAAGTCTGTTTTTGTGCCTTATATACAAACAGGATGCCAAAGCCTAACCAGCTTCTGGTCGACAATGAGTTTGGTCGCGAGTGGATCGTCAAGTAACTGTTTATGAAAACGGTTTCATACTAGCTCTATACTGTCTATTAGCTCATAATCATGACATACATCTGAGTTCTCTCATCGCTGTCTTGATATTGTAAAGCGACATGAGGTGATGTTGTTACTGATATCGTACTGTCGTACTTTGATACCTCTCGGCCCCCGAGCGAAAAGGTCGGCAATGCCAAGCGCGACCTAACGCCGGGTTGGCCGAGGAGGACGCCTATTGGGGAAAGTGTGCTGATTTGGGAAGCTGAGGGAGTCTCGGTTTGCGACCCTGTCTTGCCTGTCAGGCTTGTTCCTTGGGCACGTTATTAATGCGCGGTCATCTACTGGATGGTGGGCTTTGTGTTGGAGTGCCATCCAGCCCTACTGTAGAAGGTGCGTCGTGGCGTAACCAGGTGTATGTTGTTGACCACTGACTGCCCGCCGAGCCTCAACTGGGGGAGGTGGGAGGAAATAAGCTTGGGATTGGTGGTGGGGAGATGTGTTCATTCTGGGTGCTTGTCCGGCATCTGCATGCCGAGGGTATATAAGTGTGGTGTGTGCGAATGTGGATTGCGGGTTGAGAGTGAATGTTTGAATGTTTGACTGGTTTGTCTTTAAGTAGTGAGTGGGAAGATTTGGGATCTTTCGACTTATTGCGAGGTGTTGAGGGCTAAATATAGCAGAGTGAGTTGAACATTTACTGCCCCTGCGCTGATCTTTGAAATCGATTGCCAATTGGGATTTGAAACGGGAGGTGGCGATGAGGCGATGAGGCTTATGCATTGGTCGAAGACAAGGACTAGGATAAGGAGTAATCACTTATTCCTGTGCTTTGAATAAGCAGTAGTATCGTCAGATTTAATTCAGTTTGGGTTTGTTCTGTCTTTCTGACTTTGTTCTTTAGATACGCGCGCTTTCGGTCGCTACCTGTCTACCTAACTTGCCGTCGCTACCTTAGCAGCGCCATCGAGTCCGGAATCCACCTATCTCGCTACAGCAGAACGAAGCGCAATTGATCGGGAGTGAAAACGTCAAAATGGGCAACGGGCAGAGCACGACGACGGTGGACCCGGGCGCCATGTACACGGCGACTGCGACGGCGTCTATTGAAGCTGCGCGCGCGACGGCGCTGACGCTTAGCCCGACGAGCGATGTCAAGGGGAAGAGCTTCGATCGCTTTGTTACAATCTTTTTGGAGAACCAGGATTTCGATATTGCTTATGGGGATCGTGAGTATTTTCTTAATCGGTTTGTTGACTTGTTCGGAGTTGAGTTTGGGATGGGTTTAGTTGGAGATTGAGTTGCGGCTTTGATTTCGGAGTTGGAGCTAGGGTGGGATTGAACATGGGATTGGACTCGGACACTGGTTAGCGACTTGGAGACTCACACAAACTAACAACTTTCGCAGCAAACCTCAAGGCATTGGCGGACCAAGGCATACTGCTCGACAACTATTTCTCTATCACGCATCCCAGCCAGCCTAACTATGTCGCTGCTGGAGGTGGTAGCACGAACGGTGTCATCTTGGATTCCTTTCACCGCATCAGCGCGGACGTGGAGACGATTGCCGATCTACTCGATGCCGGTGGTGTGAGCTGGAGTTTGTACCAGGAGGATATGCCGTATTCTGGGTTCCAGGGTGATTATGTGAACCAGAAAAATGGTGCGAATGATTATGTTCGGAAGCATAAGTACGTTTTTCTTCCCTTTCATTGTGTTGTTGGTGATGTGATTGGGGTTGAGGTTGAGGTAACGGAGATGTATGATGCTAACAGAAACGAAACAACAGTCCGTTGATCAGCTACGACTCTATGGCTACGGATGTGAACAGACTTGCGAAGAGCAAGAACTTCACGGTGTTTGAGAGTGATTTGGCGAAGGATACGTTGCCTCAGTGGATGTTCATTACCCCTAATATGAGTCCGTATCCCTTCTTCACCTATTACTCATACACATTAACTGACGAAATATCGTAGCAAACGACGGCCACGACACCGACATAACAACAGCCGGATCCTGGGCTGGGCGCTTTCTCCCCCCGCTTCTAGATAATACGAACTTCAACTCGGATAGAACACTCATCGTGCTTACGTTTGACGAGAGCGAGAATTACCTTGCGGAGAACCGGGTTATGGCTGTGTTACTCGGTTCCGCGATCCCGGATGATAAGATCGGGACTACGGATTCGACGAAATATAATCATTATAGCTTGCTCAAGACTGTGGAGGATAATTGGTCGCTGGGGGATTTGGGAGAGAATGATGTCAGTGCTACGCCTTTCGCTCTTGGGTGATTTTAGGCATATACGGGTCAGGATGGTGTTCTTAAGCTTCGTGTATAAATTTTGAATATATAAAACGTTCTTGTTGGAACCGGCTTTGGAACTGCCTTGCTTATGCGAGAGTGCTGAGATCGTGGGAAGGTCTCGGTGCTTTTACGTAACACTAACTCTGCCCGTCCTGATAGAGGGGGAGATGAAGTTTTAACCTGGGTAAGAGGAATGCGACAGAAATAAATTTCTCCGTATGATCTCGTAGAACTTATCTACCTGCGACAAACCCTCGCTAAACCACGTCAGCTCGGACGTGAGGCTGTTTACTGAGGTTCATGCGGTATCTCAGCTCAACGCTTTCATTCGTTTACTCGACCCGACGACTGCACTCGCGATAGTGTCAAGTAGGGTCGGCAAGGCATGTAATACATAGAATGCAAGCCATACAGTGAAATCCCGTCTGGTCCACCGCCTAGTCATTAAGTACAATGACCTAGCTGACTTGCATCTCGCATGCCATCGGAATAGAAGGCAATCAGACCCGAACCTCACGAAGAAGCTCTTCATTCGCGTCGGACGTGAGGAAGAAGGTGATTGGTTGGAAGCGTCACGTATATTGCGACCACTAATTGGAGGGCTTCTTTCTTCCGGATTTACCCATAGCACACTTTGCCCCTCACGAAACCCGGTCTTTCTTGTTTCTCCGCCCATGTCGCCTTCTCAGGCTTGTCAGACGACGGCCACGCGTCTGGAGAGTGTAACCCTGAGGGTCTGCAATGGGTTAGGCATAGATGCGGGATGGAGGATCGAGTCCCGAAGTTCTAGAATGGTGACTCGGGTGAACCCTTTTACTAAAAGTCGGGGAGTTACATCGCGTAGAGCCGCAGAGAATTGTGGTTCTGGCAGTATTTTCGTGTGCTTTTCACCTGCCCACCTTTTGGCTCTTGTTGCTGCGCTTTCGGGTGCCAAGCTTGGGATGTGATGAGAGGAGATGGTGACCCATGCATAATCCGGGGAAGCGGGTTCGTGGTTTTCGCTCGTTGGAGGGGATCCCGGACAGAGTGAGGGGGATGAAGAGAAGAACATTTGACTTGCTCGTCACAATGTGTTACTGAAATGAGTGAGGGATTATACCTGGCCTAGCCGATGTGCCATTGACTAACCGATGATAACTTAGCAGTGAGAGAACATGGTAATGAATCCTATTGAAGGCTGATATGTCTAGGGACCGCTGTCGGTTTGTCCCGCATTAGGATGTGCATAGACAGTTTTCGATCGCATAGACGGCCTTCGGGACGGCTAGCAAGGAAGAGGCGTACCAAGTCAGATATCGCAAGATATGGCTGGCCAAGAATGTGACTGTCTGTGCGAGCCAAGCTGTCATGCTTCACGTACCGCACGGCCTTTCTCTACGTCGCTTGTTACGGGAAACAGACCCGTGAGTGTGGGTTCGAGACCAGCCCCTACCACCTACATGATGTAGGCCTGCCGTGCGATCCAGTACGACCTGCTTCGCTACCGGCGGACATGCCAATCATGTACCAAGGCACTTCTTCTTCCGGACATGAGGAGGCGTTGTCTTTGGTCGGGCTTGCTATGGGCTGGGAAGAGTTCTGATTGGCGATATGGGCCCGAGGAAGTCTCTCCCGATGACTTACGTCCGCGTTCTCTAGGGTGCTGGCATGATGGGATATATTACTCGTGTGCCCTCGTCTAGGCAAGTGCAGATCGTGGTTTGGTGGGTGATGCCTCTTTTGTGTGATCGTTTCCAGTGCACGCTGTTCACATCTTGCATATAGACGTGGTACTCGAACTCAGTTCTGCCTGCGCAGTACAAGCAAATCGTTACTCTAGTACGACGGCGATACTGGTGAGCGCTGCTCAACCGTAGCCATGGTTGGCGCACCAGCACTACGATCGAGGGCTCGGAAGGAGCGGGACGAAATCGAGATGGCGTTGATGGAAGGCCCGGTCTTTGAGAAAGTGAAATGGTACAAGGAGACTCATCTCTTGAAGCTCTATGGCTGGGCCGTGATATTAATCTTAGGGAGTGTCACAACGGGGTACGATGGCATGTTGGTCAATACTTCGCAGCAAATCGACCGGTGGAAAGAATACTTCCCTCGCACGCAGGTTGGGCCAAATAATCCACAGGCCGTTGCAGACAGCTGGCTCGGTCTCCTGGTGAACATTTTCAATGTCGGGAGTGTCGTCAGTTTCTTTATTACGTGAGTTGACCCCTTCTCTCGGGTATTCGCTGGTCTGATCAGCTAACTTGTATCGATGAAGACCCTATATTGCAGACCACTGGGGACGAAAGGTCTGTATAGCAATTGGGTGCACGATTATGATCGGTGGTGGTGTGTTGTCGGCGTTTGCAACTCAATACAAGAGTGAGTGATGATAGCCGGATCTGTGATGCGATGCAACTAGTACTGACATATCCTTAGTGTTTGTTGCGGGTAGATTTCTCTCTGGATTCGGCAACAGTTTGACTCAGATGGCATCTCCCCTTTTACTTACTGAGATCTGCCATCCGCAACATCGTGGACCAGTCACAGCAATTTATAACTGTCTGTGGAATCTCGGAGCTCTCATGGTAGCTTGGATAGCTTGGGGAACATCACGAGTGCAAAGCGATTGGTCATGGCGATCAATAACAGTTGCACAGGCGCTGCCGTCTATCATCATGATCATTTTCATCTACTGGATACCAGAGAGCCCTCGATATCTCATGTCGAAAGATCGCCACAGAGAAGCACTCGATATCTTGGCCAAATACCATGCCGGTGGTAGCAAACGAGATCTGCTTGTTCAATTCGAGTACCGGGAGATCAAGGAAACACTGGCAATTGAGAAACAGGTATCCCAGTCGGCCGGCTATCTCGATTTCATTCGAACGAGGGGCAACCGTTGGCGGTTGGCTATTCTAGTGTCTTTGGGTGTCATATCCCAGTATAGCGGTAATGCGCTGTTCTCGAACTACATCGATGCCATCTACGAAGGGGCAGGGATCACGGACCAGAACAAGAAGCTCGCGGTATGACATTCTTGTTATTTGACCGAACCTGAAAGAGACTGACACTGTAAATCCAGATAAGCGGCGGCAAGACGATCCTGGATCTCATCGTCACAGTTTTAGCCGCCCTGAATGTCGACAGATTTGGACGACGCCCACTGTTCCTGCTCTCCATCTCTGGAATGGTCATTTCCTTTGCCAGTTGGACAGTCTGCGGAGCTATATACGAGGGCTCAAACCTCGAAAATCTGGTTGCTGGCTGGGCTCAATTGATCTTCATTTGGCTCTTCGGTATCTTCTACGACATCGGGTTCTCCGGCATGCTCATCGCCTACGCCCTCGAGGTATTACCTTACAATCTCCGTGCCAAAGGCATGATGATCATGAACATCACCGTACAGGCGATATTGGCACTCAGTAACCAGACGAATAAGATCGCGTGGAATAGACTGCCCAGGCACTGGTACTTCATGCTTTTCTATACGGTAAGCCCCCCCTCGTCTCTATATTTGAGAACCTAACTCGGTAGTATAAGACTTCGTGGGACATTGGGTACTAACATGTTCGCTCTCTTAGCTTTGGGACTTTCTCGAACTAGTTTTTGTATACTTCTTTTACGTCGAGACAAAAGGACCAACACTTGAAGAAATCGCACGTATTTTTGACGGCGTAGATGCGCCTGTAGCAAACATCAGTATCCGACAAGTCGAGAAAGAGATACATGCCCTGGAGCATGACAGAGAATCCATACCAGAGGCACAGTATTACCCTGGGGCATTTTGATGCTCTTGATGAAGGCCGTCGGCGAATGAATGACCAAAAGGTAAAAAAATGGCGTTGTTGGAGTTTGCGTTGATACCCACGCTCTTTTAGATAGACGTTATGACGATGATGATGATGATATGAAGGTGTGATGCATCAGCGTAGCGGAGTTGAGGAGCGAATAAGTAAAACATCATACAGTCTTTTGCCTTTGGATAGGTCATTATCTCTTCTTAATCGCCAATGCCTACTTAACTATCAACACCTGGTATAGAGAACAGGGAGATAACAGTTTAATAAAAAGCTCATCACCTTAGTGCTTCATTAAGGTGCCTTCAATCTCGCCAATGCTTAATAATATCTGATACACCGGCGAAATTGAGCTCCTCCAGCGTCTCCTCCCACAATCTCTCTCGTATATCTGCACCCTCTTGGGTGTAGTACAGCTGTGGAAACCTGTGGCAATCAGCACGCCAATTTTCTTACGACTTAGTAGCTTGCAATAAATAAACTCACGGTTTGATTTCCCAATCACTAACATAACTCCCATGGCTCTCTTGCCCTTTCACAACAACCGCATCCACATACGTACTCGCACCAGCAGCCACAGATCTGGCGATAGCCATTTTAGCAACGCTAAACAAAAGAGTCCAGAAACCTGTCATGCCAGTGCCGTCCTTCTGTAAAAACCCAGTATCGCAGAGACCCGGGTTCGCAGTATTGACAACCACATCATCTGCATTGACCTCTTGTGCGAGCTTGTTGATAAACAGCATCTGGAGAAGCTTGGCTCTTGCATACCAACGGAACGGATCGTAGTTATTAGGCTTATCAAATTGCGCCAACACCGGACCTGGAGTTTCGAGTTTTTGCCAAAACGCCGTGTCCGATGTTACGATGGAGAGCACCGGTGGTTTGGACCCCGATACTCTTTTCGTCTTCAAAATGGGTAGAAGAAGGATAGCGAGGAGCATCGTGGACAAGTAATTAACCTGAAAACTGTGCTCATGTCCCGTGCCTTCCGCGATTTTGAATTCTGGTCCGCCGGATAATCCAGCATTCAGTAGCGCGATGTCGATCCTCGGCAGCGACTTGCACCTCTCCACAAAGGCCTTGACCGAGTCGTACGACTCCATATCCAGTACCCAGACGGAGATCTGGGCGTCAGGAAACTCGCTTCGTAGGCCTTCGGCTGCTTTCTCTCCCTTCGCTTTCGAACGCACGGCGACGATGAGATGGCTGAGCCCGAGTTGAAGCAACTGACGTCCTGCCTCGAGGCCCAGCCCGCTATTGGAGCCTGTGATGATTGCAACTTGGGAGTTGAGGTTGGTTTCGGTCGGAAACGGGGGTCGACGTGTTAGCCATTGTCGGTGAAGGAAACCCAAGATACTAGTTTCGAACGCAGCCGCACTTTCGAGACTTGCAGACATTTCTGCTAATTGATGGTGTATTGGGCACAATTAAGACCGACTTGAGACATAGTCTCTATATAAAGGCCGCACGGCATATCTCCCAGAGATGTGCGCTTTATCCACACATACACAAATGACTCGGTCCTCGGACACGACGGCATCGTGACGCCATATTACACTTAGCAATTCTGTAGGTAGTCGTCGGTGGAGAAACCGAAAAGTCATAGATACGGCCTATAGCACCACGCTTCTTTGTAATACTCGGCCGATCTAGTCGCGAAGACTACGAGATAAATGAAAGACGGCCGAAATGGCGGACGAATGGGTTGGAACTGTAATCGCCGAGGGTTCCGCAAGCCTGGTGTGGAAAAGTGGATTTTCTAGTCCGCAGGGACATGATGCGTATAGGTAGGTATACTTGGGTGTTCAATCATGAAGTCACTAATGAATTGTCTTCAGTAATCTTGGCTTCGCGGTGAATTCAGTTATTATGCGTGAAAATACCTGAGCCATAACAGCTACTTCTTGGCTTCGCAATGCGTTCGGATTACTATGGAGAGTACGGAGTATAAGTCTGTGTCAACGTATAATCCATTTCCATCAGTAGCATTGCCTTGTGTCTATATAAGTCCAGCTTCTCATGTTCGTTCATGTTTCGAGTGGAATATGTCTTATGATAAGAGGGAGCACGATAGCGTGTTAGTGGAAAAGAGAAGTAAAAAGAAAAAAGAAGGAAAAATTTACTCGCCTGGGGAGTCGAACCCCAGGGCCTAGCGAAAGTAATAATATTTAGATTTGTTCTTAGGAGGAAGGACCGCTAGGCCAGACCGCTGCGAGTGATAATTCAGACCATTAATCAATATTATATATTTGAATCATGGCTGCCAGATGTATGAGTGTTGTGATTGGTGTGAAGTGAAACTCAAAACCCGCCCTACGTTCGTGATGACTACCGACATGTGATAGTTGCAGTATTGGCCTTTTTCAAGAAAATTACCTAAGGCGACTACTTCATTCATCACCCGCTCACCAGTAGCCTGACCCCATCTCATGCCTCAAAAGGAGTCTATATTGATCTAAGCCTGTGAGGTCATATGCCTCTATCGTACAATTGAGATGTCTACTAACGAGTAGCTATGCAAAATCAAAATGAAGGGCTTTAAGACAGCCTTGTAATTTCCCAGGGTAATGGATATGATTTCTGGCTTTACCTAAGTATATGTTGAATGTAAAGCAGGTTCTAGTCTCTACGGAATGCGCTGTCTGGTGAATTTGACTACTCCTTTGTACGTACTGATAATGTGGCGTCCACGAGCATCTGATCCCGGCGGTCTACGTTCGAGTTTTCTGAGTGCGGAAAGTCTTCGAAGACCTTGCCAAATTTTGTCGCGTCGTCCAGTGACATATGACCAACCCGGTTGGCCAACATAGTCAAAGCCGAGTTGCGAAGATAGTCCCCCGGGGAAGCCCACATCCGCTGACCTCGGTTCTTCAGCTGCTCTTTGTGCCATCCGGGACACTCATACCTTTGGCGTCGAATAAGAGTCATCGAGTATGCACAATACATATATCGCCATTGGGGGCGAAAGTTACAGCCCTCCGGGAACGTCAATTTTCGCCCGTCTAAGTCCTTTCCCCACGGTTCCATTCCGATATCACTGCCGTCCTCGTCGAGAAGCTCCTTATCGAGGACTTGTATGACTATTGAATCTTTTGATGCGACGTCTGGTGTGAATACGATCCTGCCATTGTCGAAAAGCTCCTCGTACATCTCGCACATCGGAAGACCATTGGAGGGAGACATGAGGTGCCCATTTCTATGGTTCGACGAGCCAAACAGATACTCCGCCTGCCCCTCACCCACATTGTATCTAACAATATGAGCAGCACGAACGGACGCTTTCGTCATATAGCGCCCCGCAACGACGCACCAAATGGCAGAGTTTGGATGTGATGTCTTCTTCGCTCCGTAGGACTTGATGACGGCTCGGCGAAAGCATTCTTGTTCCTCGTTGTCCCTCGACCGAAAATGTGAGACGGTGGCGCCAACTGGGGGGCGCTGTCGGTTGATGAGCAGATCGAGGTAGGCCCAATCTCCAATATCTCTCTTCTTGTGCCAGAGCTCTAGGTCAGCCATTGCTCCAAGAATCTGATTCTGCGAGCTCCGAGCCACCAATATTCTGGCACTCAGCTCCCCTATTCCCTTCTCCAGATTGGTGATCTCCTCTTCAAGTTGGGCTTTGGCCAGGGTCAGGTCTCCTGCGTGCCACGAATCGTTGATCTTCTTCATGGATTTATCCCGATAGTTCACCTCCGCTTCCATTACACTAATCCAGGCACTGAATTTTTTCTGCGCCTCTTCGCGAATGAAAGCGATGTACTCGTCGGAACCCTTAGCACCATGGCACGTGGTTTGCTTTGCAATTTCAATAGCATTACTGCTCGCATCTGAAATATTCGAGAAGTCTCTTTTAGCGGCCCGAGAGGTCTCACGAGCTTCGCTGATGCTCTCATCCTTCAATATTGATTGTACCCCTCTCAGCTTTGGCGAGTACAAATTGGCCATCCCGAAATAGCTTTCCTGAGTGCGAGACGTAGCTGATGGTAGACGTGTCTTCTTTGGAGTCATGGGAGTCTTGGGGGTTTTGGGAGATGTCATGGTGATGGCGGTTAGGAGTTGTTGACTATAGGGGAAACGGTGGATGGGTTATACGATGATTGGCACTTTAAAAGAGATTGGAGACTTCGTTTTATGCTACTTCTTCTGTGCTCAGTTCGATGAGAATAATCTAGGAAAGTACCTTTGAATAATTGGCAAACTGCTTACCGCACTTTCCCCGTGCTGGCAATCTAAGCGAACGAGAGGGCAAATCATGAACTATATCTTGGACTAGCGATAGTTTAAAGTTCAACGGTTTGTCTGTTTCAGCGCGAGATACCTCAGGATCACAATACATAAGAATAATCAATGTCATCCACTATTTCATCTCAGTAGAGTGTACGACTTTCAGTTTGTCAGGAGTGGCATACAAGTCAGAGTACTTCCCTGGATAAAAACAGCTAGCCGCTAGTCGATAATGGAACGAACTTTTGCTTTGACCAGTGAGCGTTGAACGTATCGAACACATGCCAACAAGCCCCTTGCACGAGTGACTCACGATGGAGTTGTTTGTGCGACACAGCGATCTTTCAATATAAATCAACGAGTCACATCGATTCGGACCCCAACTCTGTGCTGCACTGCCCGTTTCATGGTGACGTCTCCATTCCAGTGTCTGGGGATGCACCAGTACGGCCGACACAATATTAGATGGCTCTTTTTCGCATTGCCACTATCCATAAATCCTTTCGAGAGGTGGTCCAACTTTCCTCGACTCGGAACCGCACTTCATCAGTACGCATTACATCACAGAATAACGAACACCAAATATGCATCCTATATCGCTGTTGTCATCCATGATGGCTCTGCTCCTAGCAGACGCCTCTGCGCATCCGGTGAGAGAAAGGCTGCAGCAAAATCTTGAACAAATCATCATGTTGTTAATATTGACGACAGAAACAAGACCGAAACGCCCCCGAAGACAAGATCGCGAAGCGTCAGTGGGTAAGCAAATCCTACAAACAATCACAATACACGATCCATCCACTAACAGCCCCATCTCGAAAACCAGGGATACGCCGCCTGCCAACAAAATCTAGACAAATGGCCCCCAGCCCCGATCAAGCCACTGCTAAACGACAGCGACACATCCGCATACTCAGTGATCCACGGGTGGCAAAACGAGGTCATCATATCGGCGCAGCAATGCCGACAGGTCTGGTGCGGCAAAGGCGCCTCAGTTGTCGTCTGCAACGACGACTTAGGTTTCATACAGTTGTGGTGCGACGACATTGCCGAGGCCATGAAGTACCTCGTTGACTACTGTCCTATGCCTGATAACTCAAGTATGGCGCAGGGACAGGTAAGTGAAGTTATGCTCTACTTCTATTAATTATGTTTGCAACTGTTGTACATTGGACGCTCTCCTGGCCCCAAGCTGACACGCCGCTTTTTCTCATAGCTCATTACGACCAATCCCTGGAATTTGATCGTTAGAGGAGACACCGACTGCTTCTGGGGCGAGACCCCAACCTGGGGCTGACGTCGTGTATAAGCTGGCCACGGTGGGCGAGATGCGGACGGCATTACCTAGGGTTTCGGAGAACACGTCATGTCCACCGCCGTTAGACATCGTAGTGATACTTAGCTAAACACCCGACATTAGACGACCAGTTGTCGTGTAATTTGCCTACTGCCCGCCGTGATTAGCTGTCTGGATATCCTTGTAGTTCCGACTTGTCTGGACAAGCATCCAGATCAGGCGCCGATATGTCCTTTTTCTGCGCTCCAGAGCTACCTTCACTCGCCGTTTCTAGTTCCAACATATGATACATGGAGTGACATGACTCCACACATGAGCGATTATGGTACAGCTGAATTGAGCATCAGGCCTTATACCCAGCCGCCTCGCAGGCCTTGGTAAATTCCTTCAAGAGAGACTAAACAAGTCAGTCAGAACACAATGCATCGCTAAGTGCGCACATGGCTTACCTCAAAATCATGGTTTTCCAGAGACCCGAAAATTTTCTGTTTGTCCAGTCCAAGCTGTGAGACTCGGGGACTTTTGATGCCAAATGCAACCCGAGCCAGAAATCGGGGATCGTCTCGAACGTCACAAACCGCGAGGATCTTGCGAATTCCATTCAAGTCAATGGCAGCTTTTGGTTTCGGGGGCAATACAAGCTGTTTGCCTGTCGCACAAAAAGAGCAATGTCCGCACTTGGAACTTCCTGAAGGTAGTTGCGTGCCGAAGTAGCTAGCAAGAGCCTGCGCAAAACATTGACGGCCCAAGAACAGGCCAATCATCGCCTCAAACCGCTTCATTTCGTCGCCTTCTTTCTTCGATAGCTCGGCGTGTAATTGATCAGTAATGACTCTGACTTCCTCGGCCGTCGCTGGCAACTTCCTAAGGATCTTGTAGCGATTTTCAACACCGCTTGCTTTCAGCTTGATGAGACCCCTGTCGTTAAACTCGTTGAGCTTTCTGATGATGTCGTTGCGAAACAGTTTGGACACGTTGGCTGTCGAGCTGACATCGATGCTGTACCATTTCTGTGCCTTTTTGGCATGGAAAACGATGGCTCTCGCTTCAGCAGCCTTGTCAGCTTTAGCGACGGTGTAGTAGCCAGGCATGGCCTCAAACTTGTAGGAGCTATATTCAGGAGTGATAGCTCGGATCAAACCGTACCGGAGTTCAACGGTTGCCAGGATGATACTCAGCGGATTTGATCTAATGTCGTACTCTTTACCTAGCGTGAACAAGGAGAGCTTGATTACTTCGCTGCCATCTGGAAGTTTGACTCTTTGCTGGCGGAAGAAGATATCTTCAAAAAGCTTTTCAAGCGATTGCCGAGAAGGTAAATCGCCTCGGGCGAAATTTTCTCTCATCCAAAAGTCGCCGTTGCACATATAGACCATGCAAGTGCTGGGTTTTCCATCTCGTCCGGCTCTTCCGATTTGCTGAGAGTATTCCTCAACAGTGCTCGGAATATTGTAGTGCACGATGTTTCGAATGTCCGACTTGTCAATGCCCATGCCAAAGGCTATAGTAGCCACAACAATCCGGATCTTGCTAGCCATAAACTCGTCTTGGATCTTGGACTTCGTGGGAGCGGGTAAACCCGCATGAAACGCGGCAGCGCTGAGCTTGTGTATGCGCAGCTCCTTTGCAAGTTCTTCGGCCTCACGTTGAAGTGTAACATACACAAGACTCGGGCCCTGGTGATCTGAGAGAAACTGTAGAAGCTTCGGAAACTTCTCGTCCACATCGACGAGCGCTTCAACATTTAGCTCTAAATTGGGTCTGTACGGTGGTGTGCGGAATACCCTAGATTCCTTGATATCAAAGGCTTTGCAGATGTCCTGCACAACAAGCGGCGTAGCAGTGGCTGTAAGACACACTACGCGCTCAGCTTTGGTCTCTTGGACAAATCGTGCGACTTTGAGATAGTCTGGTCGAAACGAGTGACCCCACTCAGAGATACAATGCGCTTCGTCAACCGCGACGAGACGGATACCTCCAGGAAGGTACATGATGCTCTGGACAAAATTCTCGTTGTTAAGCCTCTCGGGCGCACAGTAGAGAATCCTCAGTCGACCTTCCCGCATATCAGCGTTGATGTCTCTCTGTTCGTCAAAAGTTTTCGTCGAATCCAAACATGCAGCTGATATGTTACGCCTTTGCAAGGCATCGACCTGATCCTTCATCAGGGCAATCAGAGGCGATACAACGACAGTGAGGCCAGAGCCTCTGCCTGCAGTTTCTGGGTCGCGATTCGTCAAACCAGCTTCGTCAAGTTTTTCAAAGGCAATGCCAGGAATCTAGCGGCGGTGTAAGTCCATGCTTGGTGGGTTGGGACAGTAAGATCGAACCTGATAACACAACGACTTCCCTGCACCAGTCGGGAAAACGACAAGCACATTGTCCCCCATCAAAGTAGATTTGATAGCACTAGCCTGTTAATCATGGAGATATCAGCAATAGCGTCGCCAAACAGGTCCCAACACGGTGAAACCAACCTGCTCATGGCGGAAATCATCGTAGCCAAAGCTCTTCTTCAATAGCGCTTTGGCGGTTGTCTCGACTTTCTTCCCTTTTCCAACAGCGTCATCATCAAGCTTCACTCGCTTGTTGGGACTCCCGTACGTAGGCGAAGAAAGTGCACGCTTGCCACCAGAGACCACCAAGTCATCTGCATCGATGTCGTCGAGCAGGTCATCGCCTGAGTCGTATTCCGACATCTTGTCAGGAGCGGGTGCGTGTATTGCAGTTCGCTGCACGTCAAATTAGGTCAGTTCGTAGGTGTGTTGGGTCCTCTTAGCATTGGCTTGACTTGATCGTCTCCAGCGCAACCTCAAGGGCAGTGTGAATACGAGAGAAGCGATGCAAGAAATTGGTTGACCGTTCTCCCACCCGATACACGGATTGCAGAAATGGGCGCAATAAGCTGGCATTGAACACGAGATTGAAGTCTGGTTGAAGGTTTGCGCTTCGCCGTTTGTCAAGGGCATATGGATGATGCGACGGGTGTCGTTTGTCATTCACTTACAGTAGGGATGCTGTGTCGTCCCCCTGGAACCCTGGACGCTAGGCGGGCAGTTACTGGAACAGGTACCTAAATCGAGTGCAAGCAACCGCCGTGGCCCCGTTTTTCACGCCTGTACTGTACAGGGGCCAGGCGTTTGCCGTCATAAACATTTAGAGCCAAGCTACCCTACAGTCAACACAATAGCTGCGAATGTCACCCGGAAACAACAGAGTTCAAACCTCGAAGCTATTCAAATCTATTCGCTCTCAAAGAGATGTTGCGATGTGATTACGTCCTCCTGCACTATCTTAAGGCGAGTGTAACTTAGTGCTTGATATGCATTGTGACTAACATGGTCGTCAGCTTTCCAGATCCACCATTGGCTACCATCACAGGCGAGTACAGAAAAGCGATAAAAAGTAATCATATGGTCAGTATAGGGCTTGAACCTATGGCCTCCGCAGTAACTCTTGTTCCATGAATACATGGATGATTGTAATTGCGATGCTCTGCCGACCGAGCTAACCGACCTTTTCCTGTGTTGAGAAGACATGCTGTAAAGCCATGCTATAACAGAGGGACACACGACGGATCATCCGCGGGGCGGGAGTGAAGCACTTGTTATGTGCCTGGACCGTAGAACTGGGCCGATACGCGATAGTCAAAGGAGTTTCTCGCGTGAAATAACCGGAGATAAACCAGGGCTGTTGCAAGACTGCATTTGCTATCGCGGCCGTCGAGATGATAAGTAAAGAGAGTGATGAAACTTGTACTCTGTGGCCGATGCCCATATCTGAATATGACTCGTGAAGGCGGCAATTAACCGTGTAACTTGTTTGGCATGCTAAAAAGGCGACAGTAGATACAAAACTCCGTCTACAGTGCTATTCTGGAATGTTGTGTCGCATAGGGAGCCTGTTGTGCAGGTCGAAAGTGCAGGCACATGACTCTATGCGATAGTGGCAAGAGTACGTAGGTAGGTAGAAACAGCATATCTGAGATGCCACGGGACATTCTATATCTCACAAGTATCGGCGAGAAAGTATGATCGTTTAAACGTAAACGTGTATTGGGATTATGATGTGAGACTCAACCAGATTGATTACATGAGAGTGCGAGATGTAGGCTGGAGGCTTTGAAGGCAGTATGATCTTGCAATGCAGCTCTGAATCTCCCAAGATACCTAGGTAGAGGCTCAAAATACGTACAGGTAGTAGCACATAAGATTGGGACGTGCCCCGGTCTTTTGTGTAACCAAGAACTGATTTTCGATAACTTCGACAGGATTGGTGGATTTCGTGGCTCTCGTGTACCCAACTTCAACATTGAAGCCAGCGTGTTCCTCACGTGGTTGGACAAAAGAGCCTCGGATTCTTTGTTCGCAGCACTAGCAGCAAAGGCAGGACCTGAGGCCTGGTTGCCTGGCTCATGACTGTTGGCGGTACGAAAGTATTAGGACGAATTATAATCATGGACCTCTCCAGAGTGTACCACCTCGCTGTCGGGCTTGTGTCATCGTGGTAGCCCATGTTGTACAGTTATTCAAATTTGCATATTCACTCTCCAATATCTATGAGCTAGTTCCCCTAGGTGCCTGCTGTGTCATAGGCACCGTGGTCCGCGACCATAGTAGCTTGCATTCCAGATGTTTTGCACTTTTACACCTGTGTATAAAAGCACAGAGCCGGTCCATCTCAGGACTTGTTCAATCCTACCTCAACATTTACCTCATCGAGCGACCTTTCAACCATCCAAACCTAAGCCAGAACCTGACGCTCGCTGCTCGACATTAGACCACACGCTCTCGATCTTGCCACATCGGCGGCACCCCGCTTCTTGTAACACGTCGACACTCGACACTCGGCCCTCGATTTGACCAGACACATGGGGAAAGAGAAATCCAAACAGAGAAAGAAGAGCCCCGTGCCGGAGGGTACGGAATGCTTCTTCAGCCAGAGTCAAGACCACCCTTTGGCGACAAGGAAACACAAGATTCTCGTGGACAAGGGCGACGGGAAATCCAATGAAACGGTGCTCATGACGGTGTATACCTGCCCGTACTGCTGCCCCATGTACCGAGTTTCGTCGAAACAGTGCGAAGAGACCGACCCGAACAACAACTCGGCGAAAGTTTCGGTGGTTCTGAACGAATATCGAAATACTAGCTCTTGAGCGTTGTTACTATACTACAGATATGGACGTCGACGACGTCGGGATAATGAGGTCGGACTTTGTTATTACACCAAGCTTCGAGTCGATCGCGGGAAATTGAATACCCAAATCAGTCGTTACCGGAACTTTCCAGCTTTTGCATCACACTACAACTTATGCTCACGCAATGATTTATGTTTGTTGGGCGTTATTGGTTCTTTCCTCCTCAAAACTGTCACTCGTTAGTGTACTTGGCTACGACAGAGGGAACATGGCCTCACTGCGACTCTCCTGTTTCGCTTTGCATACACAGACCCGTTATGCTCTATGCGAAATGGAAACGCGACTACGGGTTAACGCCATTCGTCACTGGCTCGCCTAGGCTCGGCGCAAATCGGGTCTATCGCGTCGCCATCCCTCGTCTCCAACACAGTTCCATTATGTAATGTACTCCAACGACAATATTGATATGGCGATCGGATTGATGACTTCTACTTCGGTTGGCAACTTAAGAGACTGAATAGTAGCTTAGGTCATAGTATTCGTGCATCAATATACTCTGTTGAGTCTCAGAACTATATGTCTTTGTTGAGAGTAACGCAATAGCTAAATATTCGTTTCGTCTATAGTGTTTCTAATTCGCCAATACCATATACAAAGCTCAGAAGAAGAATATAAACTGTTAAAAAGGAAAACCAACATACATAACGAAAAGCGCTACAGTCTCATCTCAGCCGCTCAAACCTCTCCTTCTCATCCCCCTTCGCAAGATAATCCACAGTCCACCGCCACAAGTCGTCCTGCTTACTAATATCGTAACTATCCGTACTAGACCTGATCTCCCGTCGCCCTTCAAAGTACTTCCCACTGACCCCCATTAACTCAGGTTCGATAGCAAGACGCGCGAGATTCGCACCCGACGCCTGCGGCAAATGAATATTCGCAAACAGAAAGAATCGCAGCAACGGGATGATATTAGGCAGAACGCGCATCCAAAGGAATCTCTCGAAACCACTCGCTTCCCTCGCTAGTCCCGTCCCAGGCATCAAGCCAGGGTCGAAAGCAGTCACGGTGACTTGGCTTCCCTGTTCCTTGAGGCGCCTGGCCAGCGCATATGTCCACAGCACATTGCAGAGCTTGCTGGTTGCGTAGCGCTGCCGTCCCTTATACTGGCTAGTCTCAGTAGTGGGATGCGCCAGCTCCTCGGCAGTGTTGTAGATTGCGTCGGGGAGGCCGCTGTTTTGTGCGTGATCGTGCGTGCCGCTCGATGTCAGAACTATCCTGGCATCTGGAGCGAGGAATGGGCACAGGAGGTGGAATAGTAGGGCGCCGCCGACGTGGTTTATACCGAATGTTGATTCGATGCCGTCGACTGTGTGTTGAACGTCACCTGGGAATTGGAGACCGGCGTTGAGGAGGAGTGCTTGGAGAGGTGGGTATTGTTTCTCCGCCCAGTTTTCTGCGAATTTGCGTACGTTTGATAAGTCGCTTAGGTCCAGAGGCATGTAAACTGTTATTTTGTAATTGATTAGTTTAAGTCAAGTGAACTTGTTTCTATGGCTTACCTGTGTTCTTCTGGCCAAGAGATTGGTTGATCTTGTCGGCAGCTTTCTCTTTGTCGGATCTGGACGAAATGACAACGAGAGTATCGGGCTGAGCCTTGGCGATCTCACGAGCGGCGTGGTAGCCAAGGTTAATGGTGCCGCCGGTAATCAGAATAGTTCTTTTGTAGGTCATTCCGGATATTTGAAAGAATGATACGTGTGGTATTGCCTGGAGCACTTTGGCTGCGAGGATGCGTCGTAAGCTACGTAGATGAGTAAAGTAGGTTGTATGTGTGCGTTTCTAATGAGGTAAATTAATAATTCGGTTGTACGACATGCCGTCTTCTTTATAGAAGCTGTCTCTTCGGTCGGATGCATTATCACCACTATAGCCATCGATTCGGTGACCCTCGGAGACCGTGTGTGGACACTGTCTCTAGCGACTATCTCCTAAGGCCGGTGATTCCGCGGGGTCCATACCGGCCGGACGCCCAACCCGGATGTTGTATGTGAATCGGCATACCGTTCCCACCCAGAGAATGAAGATCTCTTGCAATATACCATGTCCAATGGAAGCTTCTGTTTTCCATCTCGGCACAGGTAGCTATTTTGTACCGCGGTTGTGCTATCTTACCTGTAATTGACGTCACGGGGCAGACCTTGGACTCGTCATTCCCGGGCTTGGCACCACGCAGTAACAGTTCAGGCAAGAGATTCCTTCAATCCATACTACTCGTTACCATGCAAATACATTCATTTCTATCTGAGCCAGCATTGTATCAAAGATCGTTCGTCGACAAGGCATACACTCTTTTACCGGTATTGCGACTATGTTGAACCTCGAAGGTAATGGACTACTGCAGAAGGTTCTATCCTTCTTTGAAGTGCAATATGTTTGTGCAAGCAACCTGGGTCTGAACTGATTGACTTGACTCATACTAACAATGGGTTGAATGGCCGATGACTACCTAGAGTTTGTCGAAGAGTGTACTAGATGTCGTCTGAAGCCACAATCATGCAAAATGAGAATTAAATATCGATCTTCAGACCATTAATCTTCTCGTTCCCGAGTCAAATTCACTCGTCAACCGTGTTACTTGCATCGCATCTACAAAATGCCTGTTGGAGTAGCTGCCAAAGTCCCTCTACCGTTCCAATCCAACCACGATGCCGACGATCCTCTGCCCATTTTGGACGAATTCGATGTCGGCGACTTATCCGCAGTTCTCAAAGCTATAGCCAAAGGCAACTATCCCAGAATGAATGCAATCCCTCAAGCGTTGAATGCCTACAACTATTCCAAAATAGTTCAGGGGGAGCGCAAAGTATGGGCTTATTTCCACCCCATCACCGAGGTCTCGGATAAAACGAATCGTCCGCCGCCTGATCTGATTCTCGACGACAAGATACTCGACGACCTAGACACGGAATACATCCCTCTATGGCCCTTCACCCGTGATCTCTCTACGCCTGTGGCAGACGCAAATCCAGTGCCACCAGCAAGCTATCGCCTCATATGCTTCATCCATAAGCACCGGATTGATATCAGGAATAGCGCGCAAAAATCGGTGTTTACCATCAGCATCTGGGATCGAGAGGTATGTCTCAGAGTAACTCAGCGTGGAACCTGAATGCGTAACTGATGCATGCATGATTAGAACAAGGAACTGACATGGCACGACACATACCCATACGGGCGGGCAAACCGATGTAAAGCCATCAAGCACTTCTGGGAAACTGTTCACATGCCCGGCTGTAGATTCTCATTCATCCGTGACGAATTCATGGCCAAAATCCAGTACCGGACCGTCTACCACGCCTGCGAGAACATCGAAGCAACGCTCCGTGGTGCCGTCGCGCCGCGCAACACACTATGGGCTGTAATGGCCATCGCGATACACCACATGAACCACATGGCGACTAATAAGTACGTCTGTCTCGTCCCCGACCACATCGAGACGTTTGGTGGACAAGGGTACGAGTTTCTGCCGCAGCTGTTTGTGCATTTGCTCTATCTTTGCTTGAGGTCGCCTTGGCGGAGACCTCAGGGCAGGATATTTGAAGGGCCGGTTCAGGTTCGAGCGCCGGACAATAACGAGAAGAGGATGTTTGTTGAGAGATGTCGGATACTGGACCGTCTGCCTGTGATGAAGACTCGCGTGCTTAGACAGCTTGTGGAGCGGATGGGAGAGAATTCGAGAGATGTGAGGTGGCTGTCGCCGTTGTTGCGGATCACTAACTCCTAGTGGTGTCGCTGACGTGTATGAAGGATCGCAAGAACAGTGCAGGGATTCAGCAGGTCAGCGTATGAGTGGTCGCTGAGTCGTTACCAAGAGATAGATCTTGAATGATGAGACAGCTCAGTATGATGATGTAAGGGCCTCTCGCCTGAACAATACAAAGGTCACTGACGACATCTAACGTGAAGTCATGGAACACGTCAATAAGATGCGTTACAGATAATTAGATTCGAGTGCAAATTCTCGCCTAATCGCTGTCGCTACTGCTTGAGCTACTCGAGCTTCCGCTTCCCTTGCGTTTGTGATGCTTCTTTTCTTTCTTGTGCTTCTTATCCTTCTTCTGCTTAAAGTCGCCGTAGCCACCTCCATGACCGCCTCCATGGCTCCCGCCAAGCACTGCAGCTCCGAGGGATGCGAGTGGATTGCTACCGCCGCCGTGGCTGGAGCCACCATGACCAGCGGCTTTGCCAGCTAACGCTCCTACGAGCATCGATGCCATTCCTTTATCCTTTCCCCCGCTGTTATCGTGCTGTGACGAGTGCTGCTGCTGGTAACCAGAATGCTGCGGTGGGTACTGGCTCCCGCCCTGCCCTTGCGGCGGATAGCCTTGACCGCCGCCGTACGCATTTGGATCGTGTGGTGGTCCGCCGTATTGCTGCTGATGACCCTGAGCGGGGTAGGGAGAATGGTGCCCTTGGGGTGGCGCTCCGTACGATTGCTGCGGAGGATATGGCGAATGCGAATGCGACTGAGGCGGGCCACCGTATTGCTGCTGTGGTGGAGGATATTGTTGCTGGCCTGGATAACCGTGTGACGGGTACTGATTTTGGGGCGGATATTGTGAATATTGGTCGGGCGGTGGTTGTCCACTATATCCTCCCCCGCCGCCGCTGTTGGAATATCCGTAATTGCCAGACATGTTGAATCGCGACACAGCTATTGATCGCAATGACGTAGTTGGAGTCGTGAAATGGTGTGTAGTTGACCGAGGGAGAGGGTAAGGAGATTTGGCCAAGCTTGTCAATTTAAGAACAAAAAGCTGGCGGCCTCCTGTCACACAGTCCTACCTATTGTGACAAAGAATAGGTGAGGTCATTTTAACTCTTGCATTGCAATCCCACCAGTTGAGGCGCAGGGCGGCATTTGACATCGCCCTCGATCCCGTCCCCCGCTATCTAGGAGTATGTAAATGACCTAAGGATTTCCCCCCCCTAGTCACCTAAAGATTCCTCCACTTTTTACGCCCGACCTAACGCTACGTAAAAATACTGCGGCCTAAGTAGCACTTAATTAAAATAGTATAAATATAAAAGCATACGTATAAAAACTAATTGCAAAAAACATTATATAAATAATATATTTATATCGTAAAAATATTCGAAAAATAAAAATAGTTATACTTAAACGTATTTTATAAATATAAAAGTATTTAGTACGTATAAATATAAAAACGCATTTATAGCGGTTACTGTTTACGTACCGAAAAATTTTCACATTTCCTTACTTTTTTTTTTTACGCTGCAATAATTTCCTTTTTTTTTTTTCGTTTATTATCGCATCTTTTTAATTACATCGCGTCGCTTTTTTAATTGCAATTTTTACTTTTTTACGTATGCGACTATTGTTATTTTTAAACTTTATTTAAATCGTTTTTAAAACGTTTCCCTTAATATTATTATTATATTTTTTATATACTATAAAATTATGGAATACGTATAGTACAATACTATAAATATAAGTAAAAAACGTTTATTAAATATTATTACCTATAATATTAATAATATAAACAATAATTTAAAAACGTTTTTAGAATTAATTTGCTTATTTTTTTTATAATAAAAACGTATTGTTTTTACTGTTTAAAAATGTTTTATTAATACTTTTTAAACGGTAGCGCTACGTTTTGTTTTAATATAAATAATATTTTTTAAATATTTTTTATATATTGTTAATTATATTTAACAATATCGTTAGTTAAGCCGTAATGCTTTAATTAAATATATTATAAAAGCTTATTATAAAATTGTCGTTTCGTTTTTTGTTAACGTTTTAAAATCGGCTAAAAACTAAGCTATTAAACGTAAATTGTTTAAAAATCGATTTAAAAACGTTTTTTAATTATTAATAATATATATAAACTTTTATAATAAATTTTATAAACGTTTTACCGGCGGCGATACCGTTTTTATTACGTTTTATAAAACGCGCGCTGTTATTAAAGATAAAACTTTTATTTTATTGTTTTATATTATAAACAGCCGAAAAATAAACTGCGTATATATTTTATTATAAAATTATTTTTAAAACGTTTTATTAATAATATTTAACTAAATATCCTTAAAATAAAAACTAATATTAATTTAATTAATAATAAATATTATTTTATTTATATAACTTAAAACGTTTATAAACGTAATAAGTTTTATTCAATTTTAATACAGTTTTTTTATATATAATAACTTAATAATAATATTTAGTCTATTTTTTTTCACCGGTTTTAATAAAACCTATATAATATAATTAAGCTATCGCCATTTTAAAACGTTTATTAAAAAAAATCTATTCGGTACGTATTATTACGTTATAAAAATTGTTTTTAAAACGTTTTACCGGTAATTAACGTATATATTATATAAAATTTAACGAACGTCCTATTTTAATATTTCGTCGGTTTTGTCTAAACGTTTTTTGTGTTTTTTTTTTAAAAAAATAAACTAAATTATATATACGTTTGTTTTTAAAAATATATATATTCGTTTTTAATTAATTCGATTAAGAGTTAAAAATTGTTTTAAACATTTTTTTAAAAACATAAAAAAAAGCCTTTTTTTTAAATACTATTAATAAATAATCTATTTTATTGTTTTTTTAACAATTAATAAAATCAGTTTTTACAAATAATTTAAAACGTTTTTAAATAGTTTTTTAATTAAATTTATATTTTTTTATTTGATTATTGCCGCCGAAATTAACACTTACGCTTAAACTTTTTACGTTTTAATTACAATTAATGCTTTAATAATCTATTTTTTTTCCGTTATTTTGTTTAAAACTTTTTCTTTTTTTTATTAAGCGCTTTTTATTTTTTTTAAGCCGTACCCGTTACTTTTTATAAACTATTTCGTTATATTAAACATTAATCTAGTTTTAAACAATTTAACGATATAACGTTTATATTTATTAAACGGGCGTCCGTTTTTAAAAACTTTAGCTTTGCGATTATATAAACATACTAAACGATAAAATATTCTTTTCGCGATTAAATGCAAAATCTTTATTAATATTTTAACTATTAAAACAATCTATATATAAAGCGTTATTTATAGTATTATTAACCGACGACGTACGAGATTGTTTTAATATTTAAAATATTAAAATAGCAATTTATTAATGTTTAATATATAATGTTTTTTTAATCGACGGCTATACCTTTTTTAAAATACGTTTTCGCTTTAAAATAATATTAGCACTTTATGTTTTAAACAATAAAAACTTTTATATACTATATATTTAAAGCTAAATTTTGTATCGTTTTTATATTAACGTGTTTTTATAAAACGTATTAATTTAACGTATACGTAACGAATTATTTTTTATAAAAAAATTTTATTTTTATTTTTTAATAGTATTAATTATTTATTAGATTAAAAAATATAAGCTAAATTAATAGTATAATAAAGCGTATATAATTTTAATAGTATTAGTATTTTTTAGAATAAAATCTTAATTTTTTAGCGCAATTTTTAATTTACTACGGTAAAACCTCGACGTAATATACGGTCGCTTTTTAAACTTTGCTTATTTATTATAGTTAAAATAGTTTACTATATATTAAATTAGTTTGCGTAAACATTTTAAAAACGTTTTTTAATCGTTTTTAAACCGTTGTTATAATAATATATTAATAATAATATTATATATTTTCTCGTAGTCCTTCGGCTTTACCGTATATATTAAAAATATAAATATATTATATACTAATTTTATATTTTTTTTATAGTTTTTGCTTAGTATTTTCTCGACGTTTTATTTAAAATAAACTTAATAAAATTTAATTATTAACGTTAAATAATATTTAAATATTTTAGTAAAATCGAATTTCTTTTATAAATATCGGCTAAAGCCGTCGATAATAATAATACTTTAATTTAAAGTAATATTAAATAGCCTTAAGCCGTATACGTATTTCTATTTAATGTTAACGGCGT
The DNA here is from genome assembly GCA_022432385.1 of Xylariaceae sp. FL1272. NCBI lineage: Eukaryota > Fungi > Ascomycota > Sordariomycetes > Xylariales > Xylariaceae > Xylariaceae sp. FL1272. Next base: position 907,984 of record JAJJXC010000015.1, on the reverse strand, counting down.
ATTTGTTTTTAAAAATATAGAAAACTTGTCGGAATATATAGTAATATATTTCGGTCGTTTCGAAGTTTATAAAATATCGTACAAAAAGTGTCGCTAAAATAAATTAAAAACGATTTCGATACGTTTTATAATATATAACATATTTTGTTATATATTTTTTAAGAACTATATCCAAATAATTTCAGAGTAATATAAACTTTTAGTATATTTATAATTAACGTCGACTATAAATATTTTAAAATCGTTTAAGTTTTATAACTTCGTTTATTTATAATAAAAACAAATAATAATATAATTTATATACGTTATATATATGTATTAAATATACTACGATTAATTAATTAATAAAAAAATATCGTAGGATATACCGTTAATTTTATTTATATATTTTTTATTGTTCTGTTTATTAAATTGTAATAAAAAGAATATAATTCCGAAGCCGCTTTTAAAAAAAAGCAAAATTTACTGCTTGCGGATAATATACCGAAAATAGTCCGTATTCGCTAGGCTGGCATAAATATCCATAATAAAACGCTTTTTATGCTTTTTTAAAAACTCTTTTAACTTATTTAAAATTAAAAAGCCATTTAAAAAGATTAGTTTAAATTTTAGAATTGTTTTAAAAAAATCATACTTAAAATTGTGTTTAATTTATTAATTTACCGGACAATCCGTATAATTAATACAGTAACCGATTATAAGGTCTTTTTCAATAAAAATAAAAAATATTTATATTTACTATACGTAATTATTAAAATAAAAAGCGTTATTTTATATTATATAAAAATAAAAAATCTTAATATAATATAATATTTAACCTAAATAATTTTTAGAACATTATTAAAATAAAGTTTAGCTATTATTTTTTATTAATAATATTTATAACAATAAATATTAAATCTTATTATATATTTTTCGTTATTTGTTATTTTTAGCTTAATTAAAGCATTTTTGCTTTTAAGTATTATTTAAACAATAGTTTTCGTTTTTAATAAATTTTTTTTAATATATTTATATATAAATAAAAACGTAACGGTATCGTATTATAAAAATATGTTTTTTATTTAAAACATATTTTTAATATAAAATAATAAAAACTTTATTATTATATATTACTAATAAACTAAAAACAAGTTAATATTTTTAAAACTTATAACTAAAAAATATCGTATTATTTACGTTATAGTTATTTTTAATTAAAAAAAGTTAGTAATTATTTCGTTAAATCCTATATACTTTCTTGTTTCGAAATCGCGCGTACGTAGTTTTAAAAAAATTGCAATATATTACGTATTAATCGAAATCGTTTTAAAATCGTTTTTAAAATATAAAACGTATTTTAAAGCCTTTTTCCGTATATTTTCCTTTATTAATCGTACTTGCAAATTGATTATTTTTTACTCGAAATTATACGTAATTTTCGTATAAGTAAATAATTTAATAAATACGTAAAAATAACCTTTGCTTTCGGTATATTAAATTATATAGCGCATTATAAATATATCTTTAAACAATATAATTATAATTTAAAAAACTGGCTACAGTATTTTTATATAATATTAAATCTATAAAAATAAATTAATAAGTTTAATCTATTTATTTAATAAACTTATTATATTTTATAGCTTGTTAATTTTTAATTTTTTAAATATTTTAATAAAAATAATAAAAGCATATCCGTTAATTAACGTAAACAAATATTCGGAAATACTAATAAAACAATAAATCTGCTTAACCTTAAGTTTTTTATTTTCCGCATTCTATTAACCATATTTTTAAAATATATTATAAACAAGAATTCGCTATAGTTTGTTATATATTCCTGTTTATATCAAAATGTTATTAAAAACAATTATATTAATATAAATAACTGCTTATTTAATCGATTTTAAATCGTTAAACAATAACTTGCTATATTTTTTTAGACAAATATTGTTTAAAAATAATGTTATTTTTAATACGTTTAATTAAATTATTTAAAATGTTATTAATATTTTAATTTTTTTTTATACTTAAAAAAATATTTCGGTTTTAAACTTCGTTAACATAAATATTTGCTATTATTACAATTTAAATCTTTTAAATAAACAACGTAATATAATAATTATATAAAAAACATAAAATAATATCCGAATTATTTCGGAATTATTTCTATTTTATATTATTTTATTATTTATTTATTCGGCTATATTATTTATTTATTATATACTATTTTTTATCTATTAGGCATTAATACGTTTATTTTCTTTAATAATTTAAATACGTATACTACTTTATAATTAATAACGTATTATAGATATAATACTATGTATATTTATCTCTATAATTAAGTAGCGCTTAGGCCGCAGTATTTCTGCGTAGCGTTGGGTCGGGCGCAGAAAGTGGAGGAATCCTCAGGTGACTAGGGGGGGGGAATCCTCAAGTCATTATATCCGTCGCCATCTAGGTGCGCCACCGCCCTTAATGTCTCGCGACCGGGACTGATTGGTTTCAGGCACAACATCCTCATACCGCAGGATCATGAGCATGCACCGAGATCAGCCTCGATGCATCCACTTTTAGTGTGACATTTCCTGTTCAAGCAACAGCAATCGAGGCCAACCGTTCGGAGCAGACAAACAGCAAGCTACTGCGCCCCGGCGTACGTTTGTAAAGCTTGTTTTTTGATCCATGTGAGGCAGGCGATAGGAAAGATGTATTTCAAGGGGAAAGAAGAAAAATCGACAACAAAAGTAAAAGAAATGGTCCACATGAGGGTCGAACTCATGACCTTCGCATCACCGATAATCCATGGCTTGAGAGAATCCATCGTTGAAGAATTCACCGTTGGAGTATTAGTACGACGCTCTAACCAACTGAGCTAGCAGACCAGTTTGATGTAAAAACGCGCGAATTATCTGGGTCTATGAGCCTAGTGCTGACTTGACTATGACAGCATCAAGATCTTATCGATAGGTCTATTTTGTCCAGCGTTGTGCGATCTGCGTCTAATTGGTCAGACTAATTGCTTCGTGGTTCTGCAGCTATATGGAGCATTGTCTCCAAGCACTCAGGGGTGTAGTGACTATTATGTATTAGCAACCGGATCATGCGTAAATTTGTTATATAATCCTATTTCAACAATAAGCTTCCCAAGTTCGACTAGGTAGCAGGTTTCTCGCCGTAGTTTTTCCCGTTGTTCACGAGGGCCCATCCGCATCTCATCATCCAGAACAGAGCGTACAGCGGTGTCGTCAACAAACCGAGACTCGCACCAAGAATGGCTTTGAAGATCATTGGCTTCCAGTTCTCAACACCGGGTCGCAATGCGGCTGTATATACCCAGTCTTTGCCGCTTGGTGTCCCGACCAATGCCAGAAACCCAATGACGGGACCAACGAATAGGGCAAATGAGATGACTGAGACAATGAAGCCTCTGAAGGCCTGCCAGAACACGAATTCTATCCATCGGAACACTAAGTGACGCCGCGGTTGGGCATTGTCACGGTCCAGAAACAAGAACCATCGTACTAAAGGATTCGAGGGTTCCGAGTAACCACCGACGGGCTGAATGGCCCCGTTCTTGAGATCGAGATTCACCAGGATGAGCTCTATCAGCCAAGTGATGATGCACTGGAGAATAATGGTCACCACCGCATCGCCCAGTAATGGGTTTGGAAACTGGAATAGGTGGATCGACTCCTTGGTAGTTGCATATAAGCCTACTATATGTTAATAAGAAGACAACGACGAAATATCTCTGTTATGTCTTACCGACAGCGATAGCAAAGTTTATGGCACCTGACAAAATGGCCGCACCCACACTATGAGGACCAAGGATATAGAGGAGCTGCCGCGTAGTGAGATAGTCACTCGGCTCTTGAAAACTCTTGTGTATGCCGTCCAGAATTACCTGGCGGGGCGATGCCTCGGGATCGGCAGCGGGAGACAGACGGGAGGCGAGAGAGGGCTTTTCGGTTCGAGCCATGCTGTCCGGTGTTACCGGCTTGCCTGCCGCGTCTCAGGTATTCTTCTAGAAATGTATATAGCGCTTTCGAGGAAACATGACAAGGACCGGGTTGGACAAAGAGTTCTTCAGCAATGAGAGCAAGGAGGTATTTCACACAAAGATCGAACCGGCGAGTCGGGAAGTCGCTTTTCTCAGTTGGCCAGCGATTGGTAACGCCCGTGACGAGAATTTGGCTTAATTGTCATTGCCAGGCGCGGATCTAGCGTACACACGTCCCGAGCATCCCGGTCCACTAAGAAGGCTTAACCTGGTCTGCCCGCATGCCGGTGCCTGGGTGTCAGGCCCTGTCTTTTCGCAATGGATACCACCAGCACTCCATATCTTATCGAGCTTGTTGTGTATGCTATTGCGATTTCGGTAACGTACCAGGCTGCTCGTTGCCACGATACTCGGAAATCGGAGTGAGAAGGTGATGAATCGGAGATTTTGGGGCACGACCACTTCCGTGTTGGGCCGGTGGATCGTGCCCCGTCATGCAGGGTCCTGGTCATCAGATTTGGAAATTACTATGGGGGTGTGCTCAATTAGTAAGGGGCAATAGCGAATACGCAACGCGACACCGTTGGGTCGTTACCGCCCGACACTATCGTGACTTGTGTGGTCATGGTGTCTTTGAGAAACAAATGTATAACAGCTTGGAGAGTAGACTAGTGACGCTTCTCATTTCCTGGACAGAATCGAAACGCTTATGAAGACATTCAGCTACGATCCAATGCACTCGTAATAGGTCCCGCTGTCACGCCATCCATGTGCATTCAATCGGCGCTGTGATCGGCTTCAGGTTGACCGTTGGACACATCTGATGCTCTACGTATAGCTTCGTCATTGTTACCTGGAGTTCTGGTTCCTCCCGCTAATACCACGCAGTTTCTACCCCACTCCACTGGCCACACAAATGCCTACATGGACGAATGACCGTCGCATTTCCAACATCGAGAGTCGGCGTTGCTCCCCTATTGCTAGGCAGGCTACACGGTGACAGGTGTGTACCATTCGACTGGCCTTCTGCTCCACGTTGGCACACCTGCCCTACTTTACTAAGTGGCGTGTAAGTATGAAGATGTGGTCTCTTAGCTATGCTGAGCTTTCGCAAAGCGCTGGATGGATACACATGCAAACACTGATTCAGAGGCTGTACTTCATGCCATTCGGCTATTCGGTAACGACTGTATATTGATCGAAGGCATTGTATGCTTTGTTTGAAGGGTTGATCTGCAATCGATACCAACACCGCAAACAGCCCCGTTTCTACCCTGATGTAGCTTCACATATATTATTAGTAGCTTTTCTGTCCTCCTCCCGGCGATGTCGACACTACCGGCACCTCCGGGCTTACTTAGCAATCCCTATCTGTCATTCTTAGAATTAACCACGGGTTGCCTTCTATATCGTTCCGTCAAGCACCACATTCAGATAACCAACCCAGAAAAAGGAAAGAAAGAAAGAAGAAAAAAATCAGCAACGCAAGAGTACAGGCCATTTCAACCATACTTGCAGTTGGATCCAGAACTCTTCTTTCCTTTAAGCCGAACTCTTCTCGGTGACCTCAGTGCCTCGCTAGGTATAGAAGCCTCAATAGTTAGCCCTTTATTTTTCGGCGATTGAAAGTCAACAGTGAGAACAGATGAGAAGCTTTCGTCCACCTCACAGAAGTGTTTGGGGTGAATAAACTCCTTTGCCCAGGACATTCTCCATTGTTGTCAAGTTTCAACTCATCAGCAGGCAATTTTGGACTCAATTACACGCTGGGCATCCTTTAGCACATTCTGTGCACTTGATTGGCCCGAGCAAGGCTTGAGCCGAGCTTCTCTGACGCTCACTCACTTCTGACTCAGGATCTTCTGATGGCAGTATACTTCGCGTAGGAATATTGGTGCGTGGCATGCAGGAAATACTAGAATAGCGTTGCTTTCCTTTGCATTTGGAGGACAGTAGCTTAGATGCCTGATCGGTACCGCGTATACCACGAAACTTGGTCTTCAAACACAACCCTATTATAGATATACCTCTTTTCATGTAATTCTAGTCATATACTGGTTGCGTAGATAGTGTGTATAGGTTGGATCTATTTCAGAAATTTGAGACGTAAGATCATTTGATATTATGTGCGGTCCGCCGTTACCTTTTGGAACGTTGTTGCAGCTTTATTAATATGCTGGTTCAGCGCACAAGCTGATCATTTGATAAGGGGGCATTGGATTACCTATCCATTCCACTCATGTACCAGGGTTGGCAGAATATCACCGTCGCTCTATTTTCATTGTACTCTATGTCAGCCTATTTCCAGCCGCGAGGAGACATGACAGTGTGGTTGCGTTTGCACCACATCTTGTGTCACCTAGTGTGGGTTGATTCGGTGTCTATAGGGATCAGAGCCTGCTAGGCAACTCGAGCCTTTTGCCTATATACCTCCTACTGAATAGTCTTATACCTTAGGTAAGCTAGTTAGTGCAGCGGCAGGACTTTCTTTCTAGTGGTCGATTCACATAAGGGGTTGCAAAATCGCAAGTTTATTTGTTTGACCCTTGCCGCCAATGCCCATCTGCAGAAATATTTAAAGGCGGTGCGAATCGCCCGGTGGAAGATACCTCCCCAAAGATGTTAGCAATTAAGTTATCATGGCGGCCTTCTAGAAATAGCCCCATATGTAACACATTCAGAGCTATTCAGTCGCAAGTACTGACAAGAGCGTTCGGTTTCTTACGTGCCGCATGCTGTGCCACCCGAGATGAATTCGGTGTATATCAGTCCTAGGACGCGTTTTGCCTGCAAATATCGAGCCTTTGACTTGTAGACCCAGTTTCCTGCACCTATCTGGCGCAGTGGTAGAATTCTCTAATAATGACCTCGCATTATTAAGTTGTCTCGCCTTTCCATTATATCTGTGACGACCATTTTACGTCCTGAGGATATCATGTTGCAGGGCAGTTCTCGATCGGCCATTGACCATTGACTAGCAGGTAGATGTTCAGCATAGATCTGCCACTGCAGGCACTGCAATATTTCCATCTTCTCAAGATCATCAACATCCAAATTTTACGCGCGGACGTTCATAGCTTTATGGATACTTCTTCAAACTCCACAGCCTATTCGGCTCATGGCTATCCTGTTCATCTTGGGTTATGGATCAACTGGACTCACGGGCCGATCTTGGGCGCGAGTTTGACCACCACTCGCCAAAACGCCGCTTTGCTCGTTGCATTTACAAGCACTTACATCGGCTTCGTGGCAACCCGAGTTTGGAGAATCCTGTGTTTCATTCTCCATAGACTTTACTCTGTAGCCACACCTCAGAATGCCGGATATCACCGAATTCAGGCAATTCTATGCAATGCCTCGGCCCCTGAAGATGGAGCACGACTGGCTTTGAAGTTGCTTTCAACGCGACCGAAAACTCATCATCGTCGCATCATATTCGTCGGTTTCACTGCGATTGCGTTGGTTGCGTCTTTCACAGCGTTGGGCGGCTTCTCATCTCGTATAGCTCTTGACGATAACGATGTGCTCATCGAAAGTGCTAACTGCGGCTTTGTATATGGAGGAACCGAGGTCAATTGGCAAGATTATTTTGCAGAAACCGAGTGGCTGGCGAAAAAGGTCAACAACGCAGCTAACTATGCCCAGCAATGTTATTCAAGCAGCTCAAGCTCAAGTCAGTTTGACTGTGACACCTTCGCTGCTCCACGGATTGATAGTCGCGTAGAACTCAACGCGCCCTGCCCCTTCGACAGCACTCTCTGCCTTACTGATGAAGCCAATATTCGTATCGACAGCGGATACGTCGATAGCCATACGTATCTTGGGTTGAACGCCCCTCTTCACAAGCGAGTGTTTTGGAGAAACGTACTCCATTGTGTCCCTCTCGCAACTAAGGGTTTTACCAGTCTGGATCCCCAATCTCCAACCAATGACACTCTCTATCACTATGGTCGCCTGCCCGGGTCGAACGGAACTTATCTCGACTACGCGTACCGTATGCCAAGTGTTGAATTCCAATACGTCACGCAATCAGTGCGTGGTGAACTACAACCAATTATCGACTAGAGTATGTAGCTCCCATATTCTGCACTGTCTAATTGAGACTCATTGCCAGTAGTGTTCTTACTGCTCTCGTAACGAACGGAAATCCAAATGACAGCTCGGACTTCTTGCCAGTTGACCTCTTTTTACGAAAAGACGCAGATATCTATCTCGTCCCACTAAGTGCAAACGGAATTTATTTTTCCGACCCTACAGATGACATATGGTTTAATGTCTCAAAAACAACTCATGATTACACGGACACAGGCGGCAATATCGCAACCTTTTCCGACGAGACAGTTGTCTATCTTCCTGGAGCACCGTCCTCACCGCTTGCTTGCACCGACCAATACCAATTCTGCGACAGCAATGACATTACTAGTAACTGCGGTCCTCTGGCTAGTTTTAGAGATGCCTTAGCCGGCGGCGCTGCCATTTTTACTTTACCATTCGCTCAGGTCGCAACCGGTGACGCTGGAACAGACCACGGAGCCCGCTACGCATACTTAATAGATGGTTTGCTCAATGGAGGTGGTGTATATAATATATTGGCTATATTGGGGCCATCGGCTCTTTCCTTAAAGCAGAATCTGAACGGCAGAATCCAAGGACTCTTAGCATCAAACCAATGGCAGGTGGAGGTGGAACACTGGTGGAACATCACCATGACAAGTATTCAAGGCATCTTCCTTGATACTGCTTACGGCTTGAACGACCCTAGCGTACAAGCGTTGCGCGTTAATTACACAACCCCAGAGTTCCACGATGTGTGCCATAACCAGGTATTTGATCACCTCTCAACAGCTTATCCTCGTATGAACTGGAACAGGTAACTAACTAGCATCAGAAAATCAAGTCGACGTCTTTTACCACCCTAAACTTTTTCGGCCTCGTTTTAACCTACGTCGTGGGTTTCATTCTAGCCTTCATCTCCTATGCCCTCGAACAGGTGTTCGGATGGCTGCACAGACGACGGGCATACAAACAGTTCAAACATCTGGAATGGACGTCTGACACGACATTGCAACTTCAACGGTTAGCTTACGAAGGCATTGGGCAAGGAACCTGGTCTCGAGGCACGCGTGCCATCCCCACAACCGACGACGGTGAGCTGCTTGCGCTGCTAGACATTTCGAACCTGGAACACCCCGTACTTCGACCGCTAGACAAACCAGAAGCTTGAAGCCGTTTTAAACAACAGAGACACACTGGGTGACCGACTAGCCTTGGACTGGGGAAGGTTATATGACACAGGAACTTCACCCTATACTACCACATCCATCTTATTACCCCTTGTCGCTTTCCACTTTGCTATCGCTATCCCAAATTTTGGAAAGCTGTGTTTGATTACGCGTGGTGTGTATGGTTATCGTGTTGGGAGTGACGCTATCAAGCTACATATTACATAAGAGACCTGGGGAGCATATGTATACTAGGCTGTGAAGACAGGCGATCAGTACAAACTCTACAGCACCCAAGAGCACAGCGTTTGACCTCTCGGCAAATTCCGCAGCGCCTCCAGTTCCTTGGGAGTCATCCCACGCCCCAACGCCTCGATACACGTGTTTCCATTCCACTTCACTTTATCCCTGTACATGGGCAGCTCCTCGATCTTCTGGTTCAGATTTATCCCGATCTTGAACGCGGCTTGTCTGACGATGTTGTTCACGACTGGTATGGAGTACTTGACGACGTTGGATTCGTGGATGTGGACTGCTCGCTCGAGAAGGTACATGCGTATGCCTTCTTCGTCGTCGCCGGGACATTGACAGTTTCGCACGTGTGTTATGACTGCTGAGGTGGGGAATTTGCTTTCTGGGTTAATGGGGATTGTGCAGCCCCATGAGAAGTACTTTTTGTCCCTTGGTGGCGGCATGGTTTTTGTTTCTTGATGAGGATACGGGTGCGTGGATTGATCGCGATGTGGGAGGGCTTGTGAGCTCTAGGAAGGGTGAGGTCTTAAATCGGTGTAGACGTACTTATACATTGTTGAGATTATCTGGGATGACCAAGTCATTCTGTCACAGGTGTTATGCATCGATGTAGTTAAGGGCTTGTTGGTGCTCAAAAGTGACGGATATTGTAAATGGTCAGCTGCAAAGGAAAAAACAGAATGCGTGTGCCCATTATATATAATACGGCTATTGTCTGCGTTTTGAATAGTTCGAATGGTCAGAGCTACTATCTGATTGCGTGTGATCAAGATGGCTGACATTGGGAATTTTTGTCATCATAACTAGTCACGATGAGAAGAATGTTGAATGACGTGTGTGAGCACATCACCTTATGTCATTCCTATCAATACAGCACCTGAATTCAATGATATGCAGTCACAGTTATGAATAATTTCGTCCTCCTGTCAATGATAGCAATCATCTACTGCTTCGACTCTCGAGTAGGTGATGCTGGCATACTACATGCGTCACACGAATCTGATGACCCACGATCCCTCGCCTGAGAGCACCGACTCGGTATTCTGAGTCTCCTTCACCGTCTTACAATTACACGCTGCGTACTATTACTTCATCTCACGCGTATGTATCTTAAGAGTACTGAAGTCTCGTCTTATGTAGTGAGCTCGCCCCTGCAGCTTGTGTAGCTCGACCCTAATGTAGTATAAACATCGTTGCAAGGACCCATAGAGGTTGAGAGCAGTGCTCAAATCAGCATTCATATTTTCTCGCAGTCATATTCTCATTTCCTACTGATAACTATCAACTGAAGTTCATCTTAATCGGACTTGGACTCCGCGTTTGCTGTTTTACTTATTTGGTACCCATGCTCAAGCCCCGGCTTCTAAGTAGGGGAGATGGTAACCACCCTAGACATCCGATCTGATCTTTTCTTACCAATAGCCCTCGTTGTCATAAGATTACATCGGAATGATTTTTTCAAAGATCTCGTATGATGCCCCGAGAAGCTCGAGAGCTATTGCGGGGCCGTTTCTCGTAACATCCGGCATAATAGCTGAAGGCCTCACCTCATTGCCGATTGGCTGGGTGATGTGGGCTTGAACCTACGTCGCCCTATCTACTCCGCATTCTTATAGTGTCAGGGAGGGACTAGTCTATCAGTAACCCAGTCATGATTCTGCTGTTATCAATCCCTAAAACACACCTAACCTACTGCAACGGCTGCATGCAGATCCAGCTCTCGCTGCTTTATCAATGCTACGTTGGCTGCAGAGACTCAATCTACTGGGTTCATCCTGACTGGATCCGTTGAGCAGCTGATTCTTGTAACTTGAGGCATGAAAGCGACATGGTAATAGGGCGAGAACATGGAAACAGGGGTGGAAGTACAACCCAATGAATAGTCTTGCAGATGGCTCACAGGGAAATATTCCAAGGTTCACGCAGCCGACAAGACTCGACTAGTCGATATCGTACCCCAGCTCCCCTCGTATATGGAGATGCCTTATCATAGGGCAATGAAGACGCATCCGAACAACGGAGCTTGTTATCTGGTCAAGCATGACTGATCACATCATGCTTATACATACATCGACTGCCAATACTCTCAAGTTAACTGAACTTCAAGTTCAGATGAATTAAGGTGGTTTTTGATGTGACTTGAACCACCAAACTTCTTACTGCAAGTAAGAAGTATCAGCTATAAGAGCCCCGCCTGTCATCAAACCATTCTTACGTCACTCAACAGCACATGATGGAAATCACACCTTTGATATGGCCAACACTGGCACTGGTCTTTTCACTGATAACGTTTCTATCACTGAAGAGATCACAGAAAGATATAGTCTTGAGGAGATTAGGCCTCGTACGAACTGCAGATCGTCCCAGCACTCCAACACTGGAGAAACAACCACTCTCAAAGCCCTTGGCATCGTCAGCTTCAGGACTAGCATCGGCTTTACCTCCATCTCAACGAGACCAACTCAAGAAACTTGCGTCAACCCTGAGCTCATCTCAGCGAAATGCGCTTGGCGACTTGTCTTTCGATCAGACAACATGCGAGCGCTCGCTCTTGAAATTCGAGGAGGAATGCAGCTCGGCTGATGACGACAAGTACACATGCATGGGATTTTCGATTCGTGAAATCAAAGCATTGGGAGATTTCCCCGATTTTTCGATACTCACTGACGTGCCGATGCCTAATGCATACCATGAGTTCGACATCAGTAAAGCCATAGCGAGGCCGTACCGACCGTTTAGATGGGCGTACCATCAGACAATGTGTAAGAGTCTCTTTATGCAAGGAATCACAATCGGAATATCTCGTTACTAAGGCATGCAGCTCTTACGAAGCTCGAAACAGACTGGTGGATCGAGCTAGAATCCACATACAAAGAACGCATAGCCCAGCGCAAAGAACTCTACGAGAAGCACGGCGCCGCCGTCTTGCAATGGCTCCCTGGATCAGAGCTAGCGTGTAAGGAACTCATGGAGATGGTGATACAATTCATCTGTGCGAGGTATCCGCAGTATTTCGTCTTATCCGACGACAAGCTATATCTCGAGAACAAGATCTTAGGCGTTGTGGCGAATCTCAAGGAAAAGCACCCTTTGCTCATACTTCTCGACCACGTCCCTGAGGACTTTGCCATTATGCTGCGAGATCCTGAGACGGGGTATTATTTGTTCCGTGCGGGCATGATATGCTCGGCGCTTGGTTGGAATGTCGAGAGTAAGATAGGGATGAAGTTGCATGAGATCCATGAGCCTATTCCGGATTATAGGGAGAAGATGCAGTTTAGTATGGACAGGTAGGTTTCATATCTTCCAAAAATCTGCAGCTTTGCTAATGCCTTCAGGTTCTTCTCAAAAATGCCAACCAACAAACCCATCCAGCGGGGATCATGGGGTCTCGAAGTCGACAAACCACTCTACATGCCACCAGGCGATCCTCACGCAGAATATCGCAACTATCAAGATCCAAGCTGGACCCGGTCGCGCATGAACTTGCGAGTCGACTGGCAGACACTGCGGCGGCTGCCGCTCTCAGGGGGCATCGTGTTCAATTTCAAGGCGCTCTTCACTCCTTTAGAGGAATTTCGCACCGAACCGTACATACCGAGTTTGATACTCAAGGTGCTGACCGAGGGCAAGAAGGAGATCATGCAGTATAAGAATACATGGCATACGGAACATGTTGTGCTACCCGCACTTCGAGAATATGAGAAAGAACAGAAGGAGAGTGGGATGCTAGAGAAGGACTGGGAACCTCATACGCTTGAACAGAGCCCATTCTTTCCTGGGTGGGAGAAGAAGTGGCGTGCACAGCAGGGGTTTTGAGAAACTGTGAGTGATCGATGTTGCAAACAACCTGATTTTGGACACTGCAGAACTGAAATAGCATAGCGAAGAACGGAAAGATAATGTATGCCGAGTTAAGATTAAAGAATACGTAGTGCATTTCGGGAGGTGAACAATACGACAGTTAGGAAGACACACAACCAGCCCCCAGGCTCAAAACTGGGCAGGCGCGCTGGTATCAGGGTGCCGTGCGGGATAAAATCGTTCGTCACCCACCGTCCTACCTTCGCTGGCAATCAGGCTTATATATCCCATTAATGCATTGATCTCCTAACACCGGTGCCTGTGCAGTAAGGCGTCTTGGCTGATGGGTAACTGAAGACCAAGTTTACTTGGCTTTGACCTCCCAACTTCCGAGGAGTACCAGGTTCAAGTCCTGGCGGTGACTACAAGAAAATGTTTTTTTTTCTTTCCTTTTAACTTTTCCTAATGAGATTTATATCTGTGGGCCACTTCTTTTTTGGATACGGCTGTTCGCCTTACACCTGCTCAGGTATTCGTGACTTCGTCGATGCCTTTCGATGTGATGGCTCTGTATGTGGCAACATCCACACACCGCAAGCATAGCCATGAGACAGTGCAGTCCATGCATTTCGTTTTTGAGCATAGGTGCCTGTCGCAAACTTAGATCTCGACGCTCATGTGAAGAATAAATGAGCAACGCCGTGAGTAGGGAGTCTTTCGCCGAAGTCCTTTTCCTACCAAAACCGTTCAACATCCAATTCCAACCTTCTACCTCTCACCACCCTCACCTATCCAACAAACACCCACCGGGAAACTTCGATAAATCGCGCTGCGCACCATTCACTATTCGAAGTCAGTCACCGTCTCATCACCCCATCCACAATCGCATAGGAGAAAACTCACTAACACCCAAAATCAAGATCCCCAACTCATCCGCATCCTCGAGCCACATCTCCACCCTCCTCTCCATAACCGGTCCCTTATCCACCAAAAAAAACTCCGCCTGCACAATCTCCCTGCCATCCCACTGCGCCAACCAGCGCATATACAAGTTACACCACGTCCTCTCCTCCGTAGCCTGCCACAGGTACTTCGGTCCGGGCGCCAACATGCGTCCAAGCTCCAGACAGTTGAAGTGCCGCGTCCCCTGGTACACGCTGTACGCCCAGTGGAAGAAGTACAGCGCGACGTGCGTGCGCCGCTTCGCCTCGATGTGCGCCCATACGCGCCAGGGCGGGCGGGTGTGCTCTGCTTCTTCTTGGAGTACCATGCCGGTTTTTAGGGTGTAGTAGGCTAGGATTTGGATTTGGCAGAAGAGCCCTGGCGGGAGGGCGTTGAGTGTTGTTTGTGTGTTGGAGGGGAAGATTAGGAGGATGAGGAGCATTATTAGGGATTGGATTGCTGCTAGGAGGGTGGGGGCGTCGTAGGTGCGGTACTATGGATTGTTAGCCAGAGGTGTGCGGCAAGGGGTGGTCTAGAGTGATATACTTACGCTGGAGAGTATGTTCTCGATTTCTGCTCTGACAGCGTCTTGGACAATTTGCCCCGAGCCTTCGGCCTGTCCAACCCACATTTTGCAGAGCGTGATACATTTTCCGAGGGGCTGTGGTGCTCTATCACTACTCCAGAGGTCTCCTCCATCTCCGAATTGGAAGAAGTGGATGATGGGAGGTAGTTGGATCCCCTTTGCCAGCATACGGGGCCATGATCTAAAGGCGCGGAATAGAGTCATACTACTGTGATTTACCACCTCGACCGGATCCGGGTTTGATGGTCGGGCTTGCAGGGCAAGGATCCATGGCTCTATCTCTTCCTCTCCTTCTGAGTTGACGGTCCGAATGAACTCTCGACACATGAAGACATCACGATCATCCAAAGCTGGATTTACGAGCCTAGGTATGTCTGCTTCCGTGTGTGCTTGGATGAAATGGGGGGGTGAATCAGCAATTGTACTGCTAATGTTTCCATGGCTCTCCTTAGGGGTTGTTTGTGAGCTTGAAGCACTGGATTCCGTTATCTTGTCCACGAGATCGATTTGGACTGACGGTAGAGTCCGAGGGTAGAAGCCTTGCTTCGACAGACGGCTGGTGCTCTCTGGTGGTGGTATTGACCTGAAATCTGTTGGGAAGGCTACGTGTATGTAACCACAGTCAGTCGTCTGGGTGTTTGCATGTCCCTCTACTGGTCCAAGCCCGATAAGGGTTGCATTTGGCAATGGACTGAGGCTGGTGCCTTGGTCCTGATCGAATTCCAGTTCGCAGTTGGAAGTGGTCACAGGCTTGGGCGCTCTGATTACTGTCCTAACCGGGCGAGTATAATCACATGTAGTATCTCGAGACACACAGCGAGAACAAGACGGTCGTTGCAGGTCACAACGGGCTTTTGCTTTTGTGCAGTTACTATATCATAGTACCGATCATTAGCCCAAGAATATCAGAACTATCCGTTTTTTATGCCGTTCTCCATTGGAGCTAGAACTTTTATCTACCGGCGGAACATACCTGCAGGCCTTTTGTCGTGAGCTAGGGGCGGGCTCGAGGGTGCACTTTTTAGCGTGCCGTACAAGAGACGACCCTATAGTCAAGTTAGGCTTGATCGAAAAGCAGAAATCCGGAAACCTTTATCCTCTCCGATTCTAGCGATTTCCCTTCGGGGACTGACTTGAACATACTCTGTTTGAAAGTCTTGTTGCATGAATCGCACTGTGGCTCTGGGCTCAACCTATCCGGCATTTTTCCTGGTGCGATCGGTGATAGCGGACAATTCGATGGATCTAAAGCAAACGCGACGCTTGGAAACCGATTCGGATCTCCGAGGTTGAAGTTTCACAATCACATACTACCTCATTCTCGGATCACTGCCTTTGCGCATCGTTGTCTGTGTCTAAGTGTCTGGGAGAATCCAACTTATACTCGGAACTCCGGGTCCGCGCTAATAAGCATCAGTCTGGGTGTGCACGGATTTCCGAGTACGAGCTGACTCAGATCCACAGTGGCATACCACAAAGAGCGGAACAACACAACCACCGATTGGAACATCTGTCGTCCTAGAACATAAGTCGGTTTCGATTATAGCTTCAGGTAGCTTGCGAGGACAGGGAGGGTCATGGTGCTTTTCATCGATTTTTATTTCCACATATATGTGCGTATAGTTGCCAATATGTACAATGAACTGTCCATAGCCTCTGTTGAACCGAAGCCAATCCCTCACGCATCGTGATTCGTCCTGTATCATGGGTATAATGACCACAACAGTAGTAACTCAAGCCAACTCCTGTGCCCCAATATGAAGATTACGTCATGTAGTACTTGGGGCCTTCGCCTCCCTGTGGAACTTGCCAGTTGATGTCTTGATGGGGTGCCTTGATATCGCAAGTCTTGCAGT
The DNA here is from genome assembly GCA_022432385.1 of Xylariaceae sp. FL1272. Lineage (NCBI taxonomy): Eukaryota > Fungi > Ascomycota > Sordariomycetes > Xylariales > Xylariaceae > Xylariaceae sp. FL1272. The sequence goes on along the minus strand of JAJJXC010000015.1, from coordinate 891,334 downwards.
GGATGCAACTAAACAGGTCAGTATGCTGATGAGGTGATGCAGATTAGGCGAGACTCACTTTTGCGCATTGATTTGGAATCGGACACCAATTGGCTTCGACTCGTCTTCAACATACTCATACACACCCGCGGGGCAGAATCGGTTCTCCAGACCTTTGTAACTAGGCCAGGTCTTAGCCGCATGAGTATCCCAATCTTCCACCTGGAGGTGAACCGGCTGATCCTCTTCATGATTCGTCCCTGTGCGTGATACACTCGTCAAGATATCGAAAGTGATCTTGCCATCCGGCTTGGGATATTCGATCTTCTTGCACTTGTCTGCAGGTTTGGTGGCAGAATGGTCATGGTGCTTGTGTTTGAAGGTCCAGGGCACACGACCCTTGAACACGTATGCCTCCAAGCCAGAGTACATGACACCACCATAGACGCCTAAGGGGTTGTGGAAAGATGGTCTCATGTTTCTGACTTCCTTTAGCTCCTTCCAGATGGAAGACTTGCGAAGACTGTCTTCGTAGCCGTAGAGGAAGACGGAGCCTTGATCGCCGCCCGAGAGCGCAGCCCAAGCAGCTTCAGCAGCCAACATACCCGACTTCATAGCATTGTGTGTACCCTTGACTTTGGGCACGTTGACGAAGCCGGCAGAATCGCCAATCAAAGCGCCACCGGGGAAGGCGACCTTGGGAATCGACTGGAATCCTCCTTCAACTAAGGCTCTTGCACCGTAAGAGAGGCATTTTCCGCCTTCAAGGACAGATTTGTAGAGAGGATGTTGCTTCAACTTCTGGAACTCCCCATATGGAGATAGCCAGGGGTTTTTGTAGTCCAAGGCGGTAACTAGCCCGATGCTCACCAGGTTCTCTCCAAAATGGTACATCCAGGCACCTCCGTAGGTATCGTAGGGTAAAGGATATCCCAAAGAGTGTGTGATCTCGCCCTTTTTGAACTTTTCGGGCTCGATCTCCCAAACCTCCTTGACACCTAAACCGTAGGTCTGGTGCTGGCTGTCGCTTCTTAAGTCGTATTTGTTGATGACTTGCTTGGTCAAGCTGCCGTGACAACCCTCTGCAAACATGGTTACTCTGGCGTGGAACTCCATGCCCCTTTCGAAGCTGTCTTTGGGCTTCCCATCGCGGGCAATCCCCAAATCATTCGTCGCCACTCCCTTGACGGAACCATCAGACTCATAAATGACTTCCGATGCCGCAAACCCAGGATAAACCTCCACACCGACCTCTTCGGCTCGCTCGCCCAGCCACTTGGTAAACTCGTTCAAGCTCACGATGTAGTTACCGTGGTTGGTCATCTGTGGAGGAGCGGGGATCGGTATGGCAGCGGACTTGGTCAGGAATCGCATCTTATCGTCGCCGGCGGGGGTAGCATGTTGGAAGCGGTCTTCGTTGTTCTCGTCAAGCCAATCGGGAAAGAGTTCGGTTACGGCGCTGGGCTGTATGACTGCGCCGGACACGATATGCGCACCGAGCTCGCCGGCCTTCTCGAGTAACAAGACTCTGAAGTCTTCGTTTCCTGCCTCGTTGGCAAGCTGCTTCAAGCGAATGGCAGCACTTAATCCAGCAGGGCCTACGTGGGTACAGCACATTAGCATTTAGAAGTCGCAGACTAAGTCTACACAGGACTATATACCTCCTCCTACAATACACACATCGACCTCATCGCTCTCGCGTTCGATTGTTTTAGGATCAAAGCTCTCGTCGGCAGTAGCAAAGCATCGAGCACGGGTGGTAGTGAAAGCCCGTAAAGACGAGCGAGCTACGGGGATGGCTGTGGCGCGGCGGGATCGAGGGGTGGATAAGATGGGAGAGGATGAATACGATGCTCTGCAAACTTGTCGGGCGACTCTTGACCGAGAGGGTAGAAGAGCGCTGCGACGCGCGAAGGTCTGCAGAGGGGCGGTAGCAGACATGATGGCGCCGCTTGGTGAAGGTATATGGGTAGCTCCGACGACAACAGCAGCAACAATTGGAAAGAAGAGGGGCTATGCACAATCACCGAAGTTCAGAACATAGCATGGCTAAACGAAGCAAAGCTGACATGCGATTGTACAAGTAAGGTCGGTGTGGCAACTGTGAAGACACGGCCATGAATCGAGGCTTGCGTACAAAGTTTGGTCTGCATGTGGTACCGACAACGGCAGTGATGACATCGGGCTTTCCTCCCACCATTCATTTCAGCTGCTGCGGATTCCAGTCCCGAGGTAAAGGGTACGGTAGGTACCTGCTGATGCTTGAACGGAGCTTCATCATTGGATAAAAACATCCGCTGGAAGCCGGCCAGCAAAGCGCGCCCAATCACGGCTCGTCTATTAGGGAGACTCGGGTCTGTGAGGTTCCACCGAAAGCGGAATAACTCTCGAGCTCGAGTTCAGGTTTGACATCTCCAAGCAACACGTTGTCCGCAGATATGGAAACCATACCTATTGTATAACGCTCCCACGGCTGCAAACTACCAACTTCAATGTTTGCAAATAGACTCGGTTCTGTCTTGGTGTACTAGTGTCTGGCATACCTCGATCTGAAGTGGAGTGAGGACGGCAAAACTTCGTAGGGGATTATCGCCGGTTAGTTGCGCTAACAGCCGGCGGTTTGGGACTTGATCTCTGCCAAGTCGATGTTCCCTTGGTTTCACCGTAGCGCATCGTGGGAATCCATTGACTTTGTCGATGTGTGCCTATCTGGCAGGGAGAGCCCAAGTCATCGCGGATACTTGATGCTTCACTGCTAGATGTGCTCACGTACTTCTTCCAAGCCCTGGCCGAACCAGTGCGTTGCAGTTGTCTGTCTAAAGTCGTCTAGTCGCCATCCGAGTATGGAGGTAGCATCCACCAACCTAAGGCCATTCGCTAAAGTAACATAACGTTTCTTAATGACTCTACGGCAGACTGCATATATTCTCGTATTGGGAGATTATGTTTGGTGAGAGTGACAGAGCAGCGTCCAGTTTTCAAAGATATCGTCAAGACTGCCCTCGTAACAAAACAAATCACAGTCGTGATGAGAGCTCAGACATGGAAGTTTCTTGCGCTGATGAACCAACCGTGGACCGTCACCAAATCGCAAAGTACAGGCCACTGCAGTTTCAACTCTGTCATCTGCCCTGCTAGGTTTCACACTGATCATATACTCACGATCCTGGGCTTCAGTTTCAGCGTGCATCAGTCTTGGCGGGTCGTTTCAACCCGGTATTCACGGTATCCGAATGGCAGAGGACCAAACGACGTACGTGCGAGCACAGATCTTTTACCTCACGTTGTGTTCCCAGAATTGCTGTATGGAATATATTGTGTTGTCCTGTGGAAGCGCACAGTCAATCCGCTCCGGATGCAATAGTCCCGTCCCGTCTGATGCTCGTTTGATCTGCTTCGTGGCGTTTGAGTCAACTGCTACCCTGCAGACTGGCCTCCTGGGGAACCCTGCCAGTACGCAAACCAGTGTGTTCCTATCGCACACATCTCGAGATCCGCCCCTTTTCTACAGGGGTTACTCCAATATTCAGCGTCAACTCAAACATGTAAAGCCACTGACCCCAACACGGTTTGTGGATCTAGGAGATCTATAGGAGATCTTATCACAGCGTGTTAACGTCTCAAGCTCAACCAACTACCTTCAGCTTCTCGTCTGACCTGGTGATAGTCGCCTATGTTCAGTCTGGTGCGCGATAATCATTTATTTTTAGGCAATGCGGGAGTTTCAACACCTGGCTTAGAGGGTCAGATATTGTAAAACATCTGAGAAACTACCGCTTGTCAGAGGTTCAACGGTTCTGATGGTTTCTTGGCAATCACATCAACTCGAGCATCTAGATTCTAGAAGCATGTCAACATGTGCTGAATAAATAACGCGACCTCGTGCTGATCTTCTGAACTCTTGATTCACTTCTTCACTCACCCACGTGGTAGTTCCTTGGCTAAGCTTCAATCCTCCGCCTTTCTTCTCTTCACATCACAGAGCTGTGCTCGGTTTTCGTTCTGATCCAAGTCTGAGACTTAAGAGCAGCGCTCCACCCTTTTTTACGCAATTCCAATATTGACTATTCGTCCTTATACGAACAACATAATTCAAGATGAAGAACTTCGGAACTCTCTTAATGATCTTGGCGGCTGCTGCCTCTTACTCCGTGACGGCACTGCCTGCTCCCGGCATTGAACCAAGCTGGATCCAAGCCCGGAATAATGGCCCAAGATTCGAGGGTTAGTCTCACATAACCTTATCCATACCTCTCAGCTACTAATAGTATCACAGCCGTTGAAGTTCGTGAGCCCAAACACAAGCACCATAAAGGCAATGGTGGCAACAACAACAACAATAACAACAACGGCGGCGGCAATGCCGTGGGTAACGCCACCGCAACAGCCGTAGCTGGCGCTGCTAGTGGCGCTGCGAGCGGCGCTCCTGCCGCTGATACTGGCAACGACAACAATGGAAAGGGGAATAAACACAAGAACAACAGTAAGCCTATCGTCCTATGAAAATCGTTAAGAACTGTAGCTGACATTACAACCAAAGTCCTCGATCAGATCGAAGCCCAAGGCGGAAATGCCCTCACGGCACTGGAGGATCTGCTCTCCCGGGACGCTGAATAGGTACCAAGCTACCAACCTTATGCCGCTGAAATGCACACTTGAGCTCTCCTGGAAATGGAGAGTGGGATGATGGCATTAGGGGTGACAGATAAGGCTTGAAACAGCCTTCGCTTGTGGCGGCTCGAATAGTGTGTTGAGTTACCACTTGGGAGGACTATCTCAAGAACCAGAAAAAGCAATAATCATATATACCCAAGATGTTATCATAGTCCATTAATTTCACATCATAGCTCTCCTGTGGATGGAGCATGACTTTAGGTATTGGCTGAATTCAATGTCATCTCGATTATTTAATATGAAATACTGCGCCTTGATCAAGATCCCAGAAATGTATGCTCAACAATAGAAAGCTCAATAGCCCAGACGTGGGCGATATGATTTCTCTTCTCTGGTAAATTAGTTTAAAAAGACATTATTTGTTCGTCCGGTAGAGATGCGATCGCCCTTCAATTGCGGCCAATCATCCCCATCATATAAAAGTGGTGTACAGAACAATCAATAGCTTCCTAACAGTACTAAATTTCGCCTCACAAATATAAACCATATCTGATTCGAGTAGAAAAATCCATATAACATGTCATCAGGAGAGCTGAGTTAATCGTAAATAACACTAACGTACAATATAAAAGTCCAAGCGATCCGACGCAGCATGCCCATAGCTAAAGTCCCAGTTCGAGATTAACTTCATCCTCGGTGGCGTTTTTCAACGAAATTGAAGAGCATTCTGGCGCTTTTCATCGCGCACCATCTTGAAATTCTCCCAGCCTTTCTTCAACTTCGAATCTTGTTCTGCGTACTCGTTCCCCTGTACAATCGCGATGGCTTGAGGAACGAATTTTCTCGCTTCGTCAATCAATCCAGGTGTCTGCATCGATTCACGGAGTCAGTACCTGTGTCTCAGAAAGCATACCCAACACCATGAACCTTACACGTTGAAATTTAGGAGCGCCTTTCTTGATTTCGCTCAGCCACGTCGACATGAGGACTTCCTCCCGTTGACCATCTGAACTCCGTACCTTCTCTGCTTGGACGATTTCCGTCTCGTAGGCCACCTGAGGCGGGCCAACCGTCTTGGCTACAGTATCCGTAGTCTCTTTTTCCTTCTGCTGCTTCTCTCTCGAAAGTTTCCACATCGGCGGTACAACGGCAGGATCCAACCCAGCCTCCGCCGTTAGAAGTAGGCTTACCACATCAGTCTCTTTCGGTTCATTTTGATAGTGTTGGAAGTGTAGCCATGCTTCTAAACCCAACAAAACCATACCCGCAGTCGCCCTCGGAATTACCCGACGTGGTGGCGTCCTAGCAGTATTCAACAGTTTAATGAATAACAGTTTAAGGACTGAGTATCCGATTCCTACGCGAATAAAGAGTGTAGTAACAATCTCGGTCAAAATTTCCGGGCCCCATGCGATGAGCCGTCTAGCTATCACCGGGGCCAGAAAAGCCGCTAGTTCATCTTCGCTATTCAGAGAGGACAAGAACTTGGCGCTGGTATAGATCCCTTCCTCTGTTACTATCATGAACGCATCTGTACAGAGCTGTCAGTGGAATATCATTATAAGCGCACTCAACACATACACTCCTCAGGCATGACAAAAACAGGCCAATCCATCGTTTCCTCACCAGCAGCGAGCAACAGACGCCTCGCGACACCCTCTACCATCTGGACCTCGGGCGTATCAATCGGCAGATAGACTTGGGGTGTCACACAGCTACAGCCTTTCCGATGTCGTAATTTGTCAAAGTTGGGTACTAACGGGTGCCGTCGAAGCCGGTCTGTGACTGGCACTCTTTCCAAGTTAATCCAGAATGCAAGTATCCCTCCGAAGAAGACTAGACGAATAACAACCCATTTCGATGGCCAGGTCCTGGTTGTGTTCTCGTTCGGCGGAGACGGGCCCGAAGAAGCGTAACGACGCGTTCCAATGCCAACCTGCGGTCTTCGGGAACACGGTTGCGGCATTCGACTCCAGGTCACGTAGCTCTGGATTCTTCGGGGTGTGATCGGCAAGAGCCTACCAAGTGGTTGACGTAGCGCGATATTTCGAGGTATCCGAGATGGGAACATAGTCACCATAATAGGGACATGAGAAATGCTCGTTTTGATTGAGATGCGTAGTGATAAAATACGATTCCATCTCCGTGAATTGTTGACAGGTGTAATTTTCCAATCAGTGCCACTCCCTGCTCAGCGTGGCGCACTGAGACAGGCTCGATAAGGTAGGCTTCGAGGGCAAAAGATCATACAGATCATTCTACTGGTCCGCCTCACTTGCTTCACTATGCTCCAAGGATCAACAATCAATCGAAAAGGGGACGAACAACATCCTTCACCCGGCAGTAACCAGTGTCTGGGTCACGACGTGTCGATGGCTGCGATATTTCCCAACCTCAACGAAGACCATCGTCTTCGATATAGGTTGACGACGAAATACACAAGAATAGTATTAAACCTATAGGTCCTTCTACCAATCGTAATATTTATTATTAAACATTCGATCAGACGCATACAGACTCAATTTGTATGCTTCCCTTTACATCGACTAGCCAAATCCAATGGGAAAAGGACGAACGGTTGACGACGAAACACATAATATCAGTCTTAAACCCCACACGTCCTCCCATTAATCGTACCCTTCTCGTGAAGACATCTGATTAGACGTAAGGACCTATCATGTTAAGTACTACATTTCTTACCTGCCGCTAAAGACGAGAGAAATTGACGCTCAAACAAAAGCACCTCATCACAAGCTTATCATAATCAGAAATTTAAATATCATAAAGCAGGCAAGACAATATTTCACGATACTAAACACAAGTAGAATCCATGAGTCCCAAATCCATTTCTATCCACCTAACCTCATCACCTACTTTCTACCAACCAATGTCCGCCCAATAAAACATTTCCCCCAGTTTTTCTTCTTTCACAACCTCGCGGTCCCACGTCTCACATCTCATCTCTTTCACTCCTCTATCTTCTATCTTCTACTCTCAACCTCTACCATCTAATCTCTATCTCTAAATAGGTTCATCCCTCGGCTCAATAAGCACCTCGTTAACACTAACATGATCTTTCTGCCGTAGCGCAAAAACAATCGCATCAGCAACCTGCTCCGGTTTGAGGACCTCAGCACCAGTCGGCGTCCCATACTTCTCGATAGCCTCCTTATCCGTTGACATGCCCAGTAAATCCGTAGCCGTGTTTCCCGGCTGCACAGACGTCACTCTCAACCCCGAGCCCGCGGTCTCCAGTCGAAGACTCTGAAGCGTAGCTTCGACGAAGAACTTAGATGCAGAGTAGACGCCGAGACCAGGGAACACTTTCCGTCCTGCGTCTGAAGAGATTGCTACGATATGTCCTGAGCCACGAGCCAACATGCCAGGCACAGTGGACGACAGACAGTGGAGAAGACCTTTGCAGTTTACGTCCACTGTTCTCTCCCACTCCTCGGTTTGCACGTTCGCCATCATGGTGAAGTACATTACACCGGCACAAGACACGAGGATATCGATAGGACCGAGTTGTTCGGCGGTAGCGGTCATTAATGCCTTGACTTGCGAGCTGTCAGTCACATCTGTACTTTGAACAAGGACTTTTGAACCGGACCCAGATATCTTCTTTTTGAGACCTTCAAGAGCTTCAGTTCGTCGTGCGGCAATCGCGATATGTGCCCCTTCTCGCGCAAGAGCACTAGCAACAGCCGCTCCAATACCCGAGGAGGCACCCGTGACGACAGCGACCTTGCCCGACAGAGGTCCTCTTGTCTTCACCTGTGAGGACACGGCCGCACCTTGGCGTCGGGGTGGACGTGGTAGCCAACCTCTAGCACAAAAGTGGCGCGTATATGTCTCAAATAGCTTCTCATCAATCTGAGGACGCTCAAGCCCTGCACTCTTCAGCAGAGGCGCAGTTGCCGGATCCTTGAGCACGGTTATCCATTGTAGTGCCTCAATAGTCGGCATGCCACGGCGCAGGATATCCACCGTGAAGATATTGCTACCAGCTTTCGAGCCTCTCTCCTCGTTCCATAGCGCGACCCATTTGCTCCATTCTAAAGGTTGAGTGTTATAGCCCAACTTAGCCAGAACCTCAAACAACTCTTTCGTTGGCTTAGGGTTAGGGTCACCAAGATGGAAGACACGTTGGTCCGTCTCCTCGATATCAGCGAGCGATAGTACAGCATTGCTGACAAAGTCGGCGGGTGTCATTTCAGCGTACCATCCCTCGACGTCCGGCGCATAACCCAGCTGTAGTGACTCGACTACAAGCGCATTGAGCAAATCATAGGTGTTCGATGAGCCGGTAATGCTATGTCCACTGATTGTACCCGGGCGGTAGACTCTTGCCGGTAGGCCCCGTTTCTCTGCCTCAAGGACGAGTTGTTCGCACACCCATTTCGTTTGCCCATAGCCATCAAGCAGCTTCTCGGGTACATCATCGATAGGTACCATGGCATTTTCATCCCAGCCCTGCACTGAGTTGGGTAGTACACCGTTCGTTGAGATATGGTGAACGGTGGCTCCTCCTTTACAAGCCAGTCGCACAATTTCTCGCGTGCCAATCACATTGGCACCTTGCATGGCTGCGTATGGGTAGACTAGATTGACGGTTGCTGCTGAGTGTATGATGACTTGCACACGCGAAGCTAAGTCATCGAACGTGTCTGCTGATAAACCTAGTCGTGAGCGCGACAAGTTGCCAGGAAGAATCTCAAGCCGATCAAGCATCGAGTCATTCCAGAGACCCAAGTCCAGTAGATTACTCCGTACACGGGCCATACCTCGTGCGTTGTTATCTTTGGACAGGTCGGCAAAACGCACTAGACAAATGATGTTTGCAGATGTCGTCTCGATCAGGGCATGGAGCAAAAAGGCTCCCAGATAACCCGTGCTACCAGTCAACAACACAGTGTCAGCTTCACTCAATCTCTGCATCTTTGTCGCTTTCGGCTTAATGTTTTCTGGGAGAATTGAGTCTTGCTGAAGTACTTTGGGCAAGTCGGCCTGGACTGCAGCTGTGTGACCGTCTCGAGCATCCCGCACCACCTCAAGATGACCTGCAAGTGTAGGATTTCCAGCGAGGCGCCCTAGGGGCACTGGGAATCCGTAAGTTCCCGTAAATCTAGTTATAAGGTCAACAAGTGCAAGACTGTGCCCTCCCAGGTCGAAGAAACCATGTTCTTGTTGCATGATAGTGGCGAACGGGATGTTCAGAACCGCAGACCACACCTTTGCAATATCCTTCAGGTCAATCTTCTGGTTTGTCTCTTGCTCCCCATTCTGGCTATGTGCTCGACTTCCAGTTCTAGAGGGAGCAGGGAGACGCTTCATGTCAACTTTGCCCGAGACTTCGTGAGTCGGGAGACTCTCCATTTGGATCCACAGAGCAGGTATCATGTAATGAGCAAGATGTGCCGTAAGGACCCGTCTAGCAGATGAGCTAAACCCAGCATCATCGATAGAAACCGCAGGTCTGTCTTCTCCTTCGTCTGAGTCTGGGACCACATATGCCAACAGTTGTCGATCTAGGCCGTCGCCATGAGCAACGACAACACAGTGGCTTACTGCCAAGTTCGTAACGATTGCGTGTTCTACGGCGCCAGGATGTACACTGTAGCCCCTGATCTTGATCATCGAACCTACGCGTCCCGTGATCTCAAGCAGACCAGACGGTAGCATCCGAGCAGTATCTCCAGTCCTGTACATGCGTGCTCCAGGTGTCGAACCGAAAGGGTCAGGGATAAAAGCTTTTGCCGTAGTCTCAGGAAGATTGAGATAGCCCCTGGCTAGGAGGCTGCCACCGATAACAAGCTCGCCACTCACTCCATCCTCGACTTTTTTGCCCTCTTCATCGAGAATGTACGAGTGTTCGGGGTCCAAAGGAGGACCAACAGGAACAACTTGAGCCTCCTTGTCCAGCATCTTGCCAATATCTCCACAAGCTATCTCATGAGTTTCGCTGGCGCTGTAGACGTTGAGTAGACGTCCATTCGGGAAAGCATTCAGAGCACGTCTTGCAAGATCGGTCGTGACGACTTCTCCGTTAAGCCACACAGTCTTCAGATCTTTCAGTCGAGTTCCGAAATTCGCATAGCGATGTAGAACTGTAGCGAGTAACGTAGGTGTCATGAGCGTCTCGGTGATGTTTTTCGAACGCAGCAGCTCCACAAGAGCTACGGGATCGTAACTAGTCTCATCGGGAACGGTGACAACGGTAGCTCCCCGAAGAAGTGGTCGTATAATCTCCCAGACGAAAAACACATTGCATGCAACTCGATCACCAGGTCCGAGGTCGCTCAACGCAAATCTCAAGTCATAAGATCGGACTGCCGCTCGGTGGGGATTTGCAATGCCCTTGGGTTTTCCTGTTGTGCCCGAGGAGTACGAGACGAAGGCCAGTCGCTCGAGGTCATCATCGACGGGAAGATCCTTCAGTGAACCGTCCGTAGTACCGTTTGTCGCCGATTCTTTCTCATCGAGTACAATCAGTTGGACATCTGCGTTGATCTGACCAACGTGTGCTGTTTGCGTGATGACAACAGCCGGCTTGGCGTCCTCAAGCACATCGGCTAGTAGCCCTGGAGGATATGCCAACTCCAGCACTAAGAAAGCACCACCAGCTCGAAGGGCCGCCATGCAAGATATCACATAGTCAGCACTCCGGCCCATCAAGACACCAACCAAATCATCACGGCCAACGCCATATTGGCGAAGACGGCCAGCAAGAGCATTGACTTTGTCGTTCAGCTCGGAATAGGTTAGACTTGTAGCGCCATCTTCCAAAGCTACAGCATCTGGTGTACTCTTCACCTGACCAAGAAAGAGTGCCGAAAGGTCCTTGTTGGTGTCAATTATCGTCATTTTCCCCTTGATGTCTCTTTGAAGACCAGGATAGATGCGACTTCAAGACAAGGAGGTAGGTAATGACGTTGAGGTAGCACTTGCACGTGAGGAGATCGCAAACCTTACGAATAGATCTTGGTAACTAGGGCGGCAGAGAGTGGGAAATTTGTGGAGCGGCCCGTAAAGTCGAGTATGGAGTTGGGACAACCTTCGTTAAGAATTGAATAGGTTCGTCTGTTTTGGGCTTTGGGTACTTGAGAGTAGACGCTTTCCGAGATACGAATGCAGATGTAGAGCGATGTCGGGTTTCTCCAATGAAGCTGCCGATTCGACGAGTTGTGATGTGCTACCTACGTGCCTATCTCGATATCACTTACATCACTAAGCATGGTACTTCTCAAGCCCATTCATGTCAGTATTTTTATCACTCAGGTTTCCGCGGACGATCTTGGCAGAAAGCGTTGACGATGGGGGCATGTCTTGCATTGTCTCTCTTCTATTGGCTGTGGATAGAATCGGCTTCTTGATTGCGCAGATGGGGGGCGAGAGAGGCGTTATTAGTCTTGGAATTACGTAGCTTACGTAGTTCGTGACTATATCAATTGACCAATACTCGATAGAGCTCATCTCGATAGACGACCAACTCCAGACTTTCGCTGTTGAGACAATCACAAATAGTGATGTTACCGTTTAGTGGGGTATCGTCTCGTCACCGCCTCATGAGCATCTGGTATAAATCCGCGTACTTACAAGCTGTGTGGTGTTTTCGAACTCGCTACAGACTCCCACGTGTCCATGCAGCGACTGTGTGCTTGGCATGTCTGTGGACCAATATTGAAGAGAGAGACATTGAACCGTACCGGAAGCTGAGCGAATGGAATGGACTCTAGCCACAGTCGTGGTGAAGTCAACGTGAGGCATGTCGACTGAGATATGGTCAACACGGGATTGGCTCGGCAGGATGGTCCTGTTCGCCTCGCCGGGCGTGGGTATGGTATCCGGTGCGTTGGACCCGCCGCGCCGTCTTACTTCGATACTAGTATGCCTGTAGCCTGGATCTGCCATACGACAACATTCGCCCCTTTTCACATGTAACAGCGCCGCCGACCTACAATCGAATAGCAAATGAATCAAGCAACCGAAGAATGAGGTGCTCAGATAGGTTTGCGAGTGCACGTGAGTTTTGTCGGTGTCATTGTAGCTCTAGCCCTCTCGTGCTCGATCTCGTTTCGTGGCTTACGTAAAATCGGTATCCGGAGATAGTTCATCTGCACCCACCACACCACCGAAATACGAACTCGGCTGCCTGGAAGAAGTTGTATGTGTGGCAATAATTAGTAGTTATTGCCACAACACGAGACGCCGGCAATCTTCGGGTGCTTGAGTAATGCTGAATTACAAGCACTGCCTCGGTTCTTGTTGAATATCTGTGCCAGCTGCGAGAGAGTTCAGAGCTAACTTAGGCACTGATAAGCATTATCTTGAGATAGTGGCCGAGTTTCTCAATTTTCCTATGAGACAATTGAGTGTACTCAACCTTCGATGGCTTGAATAACCAGTTCAACAAGCACGTGCTCCTGGGCGAAGACCATGAATATCAAAGCACATTCAACATCGCTGATTCCCACCGGTTGACAATTCGAATTCATCGACAAACAGATCCCATCACTACCGAATTCGAGTTGCTGCCATGAATCAGTAGTCCCAAAAGCAGGCTCATCACAACATGACTGATACTCTCTCCAATACCAATTCAGACGGAGAGCATATCACTCTTATCACCCGTTGATTCCAACCCATCAGAAGGGCTATCTTCAGCAAACAGCATGCCGCCGGCACAGATGTAAGGCAAACACTCCCAACCCACGAGAGGTACCTTGGGGTACATATCCACGCTATTCCCCCTGCACCGATCTGTGGGGGTACGGCTCTGGCTCGAACCACCAACGCAAATACGTGCGCCGGTCGTGAAATCCTCCAAATCTCCAGAGTCCAGCCGAGGGTCCAGGTTGCTTTGCTTCAGGCGATAACACACGTGATTATCACGACCACAAGCGAGGAATGCTCTACCATCCTTTTCACGCTAGAGTGCAGGATTCGTTCGCATCGCAGCACTCGCATCTACAAAACCTTATAATGCTTCAGTGCCGAACGTGTTGTATCGCTTAGTGCCGCGCCTCATTGAGGCCACAATTTGAGGCCACCATGAGATGAGCTGAGACAGTTGATCTCCCCAGGACACAACGTCGTCACTTGACTTTAAGGTGAGATAGTTGATCTGCGTGAAGCTGAATCCGACGTAATCCTGGTTCAACATCATAGACTCGAGCATGGCATTAGACACGATCTCAGTCTTTTGACCGTTTGGTATATCATCAGTATGTGCGAGCGTACATCCGTATGACGCGCATGAACAGACAGATCGCCCACCAAGAAACTCAGTCGGGGCTCGAAGGCAGGCTGACGGGCTCAGAGTATAGGAGTCTTCTCGCATCTACATATGATCAAGACACGTCAATGGCCAAAGGTCAGAACCTGGTTCGAAATAATCTGATTTACAGCAGTCAGATGCATGTCAGACCGCATATATAGTCTGCCTGATTCAAATGAAGATATGCACTTGCAGTAGCTTTCTGATAAGCATTCAAATCATCATGATAAATATTTCTCATCTCATCCATTGCCAAGGCAGCCTGCCTGACAATCTGAGCACCGTGTACAAAAACCGTACAGAAACGGTATAGGAAGCACTGTACGATAGTCTAATATGACCCACCTTTAGTCGTCGTAATTTTAAAACAGCCTCGCTCGTGATACTTGTGTCGCATCGGGGCCGTGCGGGATTCCATTCTTAATCTAAGGGAGATTGGCCAGAGCCCAAAGAAAGCATCCCACCAATTCTGTTTCCATCGAGCGCTCGAGACGGCCGAAGTTCTGCTTTCAACAGTTGGCTGCCTGGCTGCCTGGCATATTGCGACTACAGAGCGGCACGAATGCGGATGGGTACAAAACTGCATTGCAGCGCATGAAAAATGGTGAGGCTGTGAACGAGTCACAAACGAAGCGCGCCAGTCAGCGGCTGGAACTGGAATGCTGATCGGGAGGACTGTGCAACACAATCCGGCAGGATTGAAAGATTGGGAAAAAAGCAAGAAAGAGGGGGGGAGGGCAGGGAAATGTGCAAAGTCCAACCAATCAAATGAACCTCGTCTGCGGCTTGTTTCGTTGGAATCACTGCACTACGCCGACATCCGCTGAGACCAAAATGGAACTAGCGTCTGCTCGTGTTAGTACCGATTATCCTCTTCGAGTACTTTCGCACCGACTTCCACGTGCCTTTCGATAGACATGGAGATGGATTGATACTTGTAGTAAAGGAGGAATGGTAAGTTGTAAGGAGAATAGACAAGGCTGCGCCAGACTAGTCGACTCAAACGATGAGTAAAATTGCAAGTATATGCAGAAACAGAGCAGAAGAGTAGGTTATGATGGGAATGGAGCTGGCATTATCTCAGTAAAAATGAAAATCGACCGGGACTAGCGAGATGAAATTTGCGACGGATCAACAATGATCGGCACAAGCAAGCAACGGCACCGTGGGCGGGCGAAAGACCTGCATTGTCAGCTGCGACGTCGCACCACTAGCATATGACGACGCTCGACAGGGCAGAAAAAATTCCAGTAGGTTCGGCCATCATCCATAGACGGCCGCCGTTCGTCGATTAGGTCGACCTACGAAGAATTCGAGGTCGTTAAGGAGCAAACAAAAGGGTGAGCAAACAAACAAACGAACTCAGAAGCGAACAAACATCACCAGCCATATAATTGTAGAGACTGAAGTAGCAAGGAAAAGAAAGCAACGGCCAGACAAGAATAAGAGGTGAGGCCAGAAAAGAAAAGCGGTGCGGGAAAAGGGGCGAAATGGAAGGGAGGTGGGAAGGAGGGCGGGAAAAGGGGGTGCCTCGGCGTTTCAAGGGGTGCAGAATTCTCACTGGTGCCAGGCTCTGCCGGGTTACCCAGGCCGGAGATTTGGGGTCTAAAACCTTCTCCGGTACACTTGTGAGTCGAGACTTTCGTGATGTTGAGGCCCTGTAAAACCCACTGGGCAGGCTAGTTTGCAGACGGTACTCCCCAGTGCGAGATACCAGGGAGGCGGACTGGGTCAAACAGCAGGATCAGAGCGGTCCAAAGCCGTCGATGTCGCGATGGCTAGCTGCGGAGTGCCGTGTCGAGATGTAGCCAACCGAGTCAGATCTCCCTGGTATTGTGGTTGTGAGCATACGTGCTTGCGTTGCTTGTTGCGGTGACTAGGCGATTCATTGCGATGACGGGAGGGCAGTACGGTGACTTGGAGCATGTGAGGCATTGGTATCAGTCCAGCACGTAGCCGAGGACGCGAGTAGTCGACATACTGCGAATCGTGTCGGTCAGAGCTGGATATGTTGATACAGGCGACGACGAGAAGCACGATGCAAACGTTCTACTGTTGAGACGTGAGCAAAGGGAAAAGAAACAGCAGAGTGTTTTTGCATTGAAGAGGGCAGAGCAGAGGTTGACGCGTGCCGGCAAGATGCTTCATGAAAGCGAGGGCCTGAGAAAAGTACTTCTGGGGACGTGCAAACTTGCGACGGATACGCGAAAACATGCGCAGACGAGATAAAGCAAAAGACCAACGAGAAAGTTTGATTGGGCGCATGATGACAGTTGTCCCCACCAAGGGTGACCAGCATTGGCGGTAGCCAAGTCAAGACTCAGGCGCCGCTGGGCCCTTTTACAGGGAGCTACAAGGAGTTACAGGGTGCAGCGGGGGGAGATGGGGGGCAATGGGGCAGCGCTGGATGGAAGACGCCACACTGGCCTCTGCACTGGGAGACGCTTGGCAGGTAGCGCCGACCGTGCAGGGCCCACGAAGGAGGCTGGCTTCGAAAAATTATAAGAAGCCGCGACCTCCCCTCGACTTCCGATTGTTTCGAAGAGCCTTGCGCCGAAGTCCGGACCGAACAGTCCCCCAATCCCTGACCATCTAACATCTCCACCCACAAACAGCCTTACGTAATATCTGCCAGTCCTCCCAGCTGCCAGGTACCCGACTACGTCTGGCATTCACTTACTTAATAATCTCATTCTTCATCACTGTGGTCCGTTGCCGTCATTCACTTGTCACTGGCGACCCACATTTCACACCTGACTACACTAGCAAGCAAACAAAATCTCGTTTGCTGCCCACGTCATTCCCCATAAATAATCACTGCCTGCACTGTCACCCTGGGCTCTGGTCATCGCCCCTCCAACCTCACTCTCCTCTTCCCCTCCTCTTGACTGCACGTCAATCGACTCTCCGTTGGTTGTCGCCATTCGAGTGTTGCATCCTCCGCGCTGCCTCTACGATCGCCCTGCTCACCTCGTCGGTCTTGTCGCAGACAATCAACACCGGAAACAGCTGAAGGAATACAAGCCTCTAGGCCTCTCTTCCTTTGTTCCATTGTCCACCGACCGCATAAGGGTACTCGAGCCGCCGCCCAGACCGCACACGACTTTCTTCCTACCTAGATCCTAATCTCTTACGATCTCCCCTCGCCGCACAGGTCATAGTGCAGCGTAGCCCAAAGAGAAAAGCCTACTCTCCATAGACTTGTCGTGGAAGCTCCTCCAGTTCGACGAAAGAATCAACTGGTCCTTCCCCTTGTCTTCCGCGCGTTGTCCGTCGTCGCAAAGATCTTCGAGATCCATCCGTCGTTGTCGAATCGATCAGATCCCCGACCTCGACGATATCCTCTCAGCTCCTTGCGCTTCGCACCTCGTTCAGAAGACTGCGATCCTGTCATTCGATCTAAACCATCGAGGGACTTGATCGTTGACTTTGCAACCCGTGCCTTGTGTGTGTGCTCTGTTGAATTGTATCGATCAGTATTCCAAGATTGATCCTCTCAAGCCATCCGTATAAAAGAATACTACAGTGCTGGGGACACATTGACTTGTTGATCTCCACATCCAACAGGTAAGGAGCAACTCTCCTTGATTCAAATAAGGCGTTGAATGCCGTGAAGAAGGTGCCGTAGATCGCTATTGTGGTTGCTGTAAGGCAGCTTCAACACCACTCCGAACCCATTGACCCCTCCATTCATCCTACCTTCGCATTACCCCTCCTCACGACAAGGCAGTTGCGCAGGTTGGACACTTGCGCTCCTGCCTCACTGCATATCACAGCCTGGCGGCGCATTGAATCGCATCAGTGCCTGCTAATGCCCCCCCTCCAGAACACCATTTAAGCACCCCGCTTCTTCCCAAATTCCTCAACACTCTCACACTCTACCCTCCACAACATCATTCACTCTCTCTTTTGCAACCTCGGCTGCAGAAGACTTCCGCTCCCTACAAACCAGACTACACATCTACATTCCCTTACTGCGCACCTAAACACGTCCTCACGCGCTTGGCGACAAGTGGACAGCGAAGACATTGTTTACACAGCATCCTTTCAGTCAGCGCTTGGTAACGATGTCTTTTTCATTTTGCTCATCCCTAGTTAATCAAGTCTTTTTCACAGTATCTCTCCTCCCGATCCGAGATTCGCATCGACGGACTTCACCTTGAAGATCTAGACCTCGCTCTTGCGTACGAGATGGAGAACCCAATCACCTCCCACCCCTCGACTGCCGCTCAGGCTCAGGGCTTCTTGGCTCCCGGCTCCCTCTCCTTCCCTGGAGGTCATGCCACCATGGATATGCACGATGGCCAGCTCGTGCACGTCGCCCAGCAAGGTGGCCAAGCTGTCAACGGAACCGGGGTGACTCCCGCGACCCCTGCCGCGACTCCCGCTGCAGCTTCCAATGGAAGCGGCTTGACTCCTACCTTGCAGTACGTATAATTTGCGTGTGTGTTGTGAACTTGCGTTAACGCAACTACCCAAGAAACATCGTCGCCACGGTCAATCTGGACTGCCGTCTGGACCTGAAGACGATCGCTCTGCATGCCCGCAACGCTGAGTACAATCCTAAGGTAGGCTCTTGCCCTAACTTGCGCTTTCCTCTTTTGGTTGGTTCAAGGGCTCACATATACAGCGTTTCGCTGCCGTCATCATGCGCATCCGCGAGCCCAAGACCACCGCTCTGATCTTCGCCTCTGGCAAGATGGTCGTCACTGGTGCCAAGTCGGAGGATGATTCCAAGCTTGCCTCGCGCAAGTACGCCCGCATCATCCAGAAGCTCGGCTTCAACGCCAAGTTCACGGATTTCAAGATCCAGAACATTGTCGGCTCCTGCGACATCAAGTTCCCCATCCGTCTCGAGGGTCTGGCTTCGCGCCACCACAATTTCAGCTCCTATGAGCCTGAGCTGTTCCCTGGTCTGATCTACCGCATGATCAAGCCCAAGATTGTGCTCCTCATCTTCGTATCGGGAAAGATCGTCTTGACTGGTGCCAAGGTCCGTGAGGAGATCTACCAGGCCTTCGAGATGATCTACCCCGTCTTGCAAGGTATGTGTCACTGATATCCCAATATCTTGGGATCAATCTAACTGTCTACAGACTTCCGAAAGGTCTAGACACCACCGGCTCTCGCAAACCACAAGAGTTTCCCGAACTCCAAGCAGTTATCTTAGTTCATGATGGCTGTCAGAGGCATCTAAGATCACTCGTACGCATTTGTACAACGCCACACACACTTCATGACATCACGACTCCTTTCCCAAAATGACATAGGAAGCTCCTTCAGTGGATGCTTTCCTAGTGTCTTGTAATATTGTTTTTTTCTTTTTCTTCGAGTGCATTGCATCGGCGTTTTTACAGGAAGGATCAGGCGGAATAGTTTCTTCACAGAAAACGTCTCAAGACCTGGTCGGACAAACAATAGATTGCGTGGCTGCATTCTTCGACGACACGTGCGCTGGTCGAGGGTGCCGTTTTAATCTGCACAGGGGACGAAGGGGGAGAAAAGCCTGGAGTCGGAGCGGAAAGGCTGGAGGTGCGATAAACCAGCAGAGTCTGGAGGGAATGATCTTATCAGAGCATATCAGTCTGTGGATCATCTCCGCGATTGCACTGCAGCCCTGATTCACACAGGAAGGAACATAGGTATTGGACGCACACAGCGCATGAATTACCGCAAGGTTCCCTCATCACTGTTGCCTGCATGCCTTTGTCCCGCAGTGCTATGGCTAGAAGTGTCATGCGTGTGTTGCCTGTTTGCTTTCCTTGATTGCGAATGACACCACGGTGCCTTAATGCCATGTTCATAAAAAGAACAAAATAAGTCGTAGTTGAGAGGTCCTCTTGTAGAGCATATAATCCACTATGACCAAAACCTGCCTTGTCTCATTATCGCCGACCTTGTGACTGTGACTGCTGCCACCTACGCCGTCAATCTGTACATTTGTCAACACTGCATGTAATTGGACCTTACGGCTGTCCTATAGGGTGTTCGTCGAGGTCTACATCGGCACTTGATATCCTGCTTGTTTGGATATCCAGGTTTAAGCAGCTGATTAAAACACTGAGTCGGTGTTTATGAGTTAGCCATTAATAGATCAATATCACCTGAATGAGTCACTTTGCATGTTATTTGTATTGATATGTTTATTATGAGTACTCTACCACCATCTCTATCACTGACCACTCTTTCTCAGCTCCTCTTGCAGAATTAGTCCTGGTTTGCCCCCACGGCTTCCATCCTCTGTCGAGAGGATCTGTTCCAGCGTCTTCTCTGCCTCCTTGGCTTGGCCTGGTTCGCCCTTTTTGCCTCCTTTCCACTTCCATTTCTCGATGAATGCTTGTGGGGGTTGGCCGACGAGGCAGTCTACGACTTTCTCGCCGAGGATGGGGAGGAATTTGAAGGCGTGGCCGGAGCCGCCGGTGCAGATGAATAGGTTGGGGTACGAGGGGTGGTAGTCTATTATCCAGTCGCCGGTTGCGGTGTCGGTGTACCAGCATAGCCTTGTGTGCGTGAAGGGGCGGGTGGAGAGGTCGGACCAGGGGATGAAGCGCTTTAGGGCTCGGCGGAGGTCGGTTATGCCCTCGTGGGGGATTTGGAGGGTTGGGTTCGTTAGATGGGTGAGGGGCTGGGAGATGGGGTCGGCATTCTTTGAGGAGGAGTCGGACGAGGGAGTGAGAGGGGAGGTGGTGGGTTCGGATGGGTTGAGGTAGCCGTATGAGTGGCGGGCGATCTTGAGAACGCGGTTTCTCGGTGGAATTATGAAGCAGCCGTCTGCGAGGTTGAGGCACACGGGCATGTCCTTTAACTTCTCTTGTTCGTCTTCGGTCAGCTCGAGGTAGGCCAAGCATTGGCCCGTTGCGATAGCTTGGCCTTCTAGGTCGAGGAGGGTGGGCGTCCAGGCGCCGGTTGCGAGGATTACGAGGTCGGCGGTGAAGGTACGGTCGTCAGATAACCTGACGCCGGATATGTGTTGGGGTTTGTCGGACGAGGTTTCGAGTTGGGCGACGGTCCCGTTGATGAATTTCACGCGCTTTGTCTCGAGGACGCGTTCGTAGAGCCATTGCATGCTTGCTTCAGCGTCTGCCCATCCTGCTCTCGTATTTAGATATGCCCAGTCTGCCCACTCGCCATCTGTTCTACCCATCTTGCTCACGGCATAAGCGAATGGGGCAAGACGGATGGTTTCCATAGGCCGACCTTCGGTATGTGCGAGGGCCAGCGCATTCACCCAGCTCCGCTTTGCGTATCCAAGACCCGTGGGATGTCCATCTGGCCGCGTCGTGGCGCCATCGTTGCCATTGTCTGCACCGAGCAAGAGACCTGACTCGCTGTACCGACCGCAGCCGCCGAGGGAGTTGGGGTCACTGAGATGGTCTTTGCGCCAATGTGCTTGCGCCTCGGAGGCTAGAGCCGCATAAGCGAAGTCGGCGTAGTCAGCGCGGATGATGCGCGAGGAGTCGATGGATGAGGCGTCTCGCGCAGGGAATACGCCTTGTTCTGGGGATCGGTCGACGATCGTTATCTCTGTGTCTGTTGGAATCTCGGACCGACGTGTAAGGGAGAGCGCTGTGCTCAGACCGAAGACGCCGGAGCCGATTATTAGGATACTAAGATATTGTTAGTCTGGGGTTTTTGTTGGACTTTGACGTTGTGCAGGTAGTGTGCCCCGCGATGGTGTAACGACACCACATATTGGGGTTGGTATGCTGCGAGGGCTCGGTATGAACTATGACGCACCTTTTTGGCGCCTTAAAATCCCCTTTGTTGGATGTTTTCGCGTCTCCGGCCATAGTCGTCTTCTCCGCCGCGTTGTCGGTCGAGAAATCAATATCTGGGGATGGAGGGGCTGCTGCCCCTCCCGGTAGAGTTATTGGGCATAAGAATGACATGAGATGCTCAATATAAGACAATATCTATGCACAATCTAGGGCTGAAGTACATGGAATGATATCAACCAGTAGCTTGATATAATATGGGAAACACTTTCACAGAAAAATACTATTTTCCACAACACGATCTTGAAAGATAAAGGGCGTGGAGAGAGTGTGATTTCATTCTCGCCCGGCCAGCAATAGCGTAAGGATCAGGAACCATGCCAGAGGTCTGCCAAGATGGCTAGATCTGCAACTATCCTGATCGTCAGATGGGTCTGTGAGATATCGAGCTGTCCAATGTAAGTGAGATATTCCCAGTGCCAGAACTGAGGTAAGTGGGCTCGGAGTTCGGTTCTGTTCGGTGAATGCGGAAACGCATATCAGATTCACCACCCGTAGCCACTGATTTACTCAACAGATACACATTTCATACCGTGACTCAATAGTATGAAACCATCGTAAACGATCCTTGAGAGACGAATTACTGTCAGATCAGAGAATAAACTCAACTTCTAGACTTTGGGTGGTTGTTTTGTTAGCTGAGGAAATCTGGGGAAACTTGCTCAGTTAGTAGAATGTCCATGGGACACGTAGAGTGACACTTTGCCGCTTGCTCTGGACAGCGTATAGAGCATAGGATTTGCCATCCCGAACTCGGTGCATATAGGTGGGCAAGATAGACTCGTCCATTGTGTCCCATGCAGTGAAGTAAGGTAGTAGATGCATGCGTCTGACAAGACGTGAGTTATGCCTGGTATTGAGGTGATCCGCTTGAGAGCATTGCAGTATATTCTGATGGTCATTCAAAGACGTTGAAATCCTTGCGGAACCTCTGCCAAAAACCGAGCATGAAAGCGAGAGCTTACCTACCTACTTATGTTCCATACCTCAATGGATCAATAGGAAATGTGTTCCGGCTTTCGAGGTTGTGGATGAGATCTCTAGATATGCCGTTGTTCAGTTGAAGCATTTCCCAGGTAAGTTTCGCCACCAACCCGATAGCGATAAGAGCAATTCAGACATGACTTCAAGGGAGCTAGCTCCTGCTTACCTGAAGTCGACAACAGCTCCTATTCCGAATTTCGCAAGCCAGTTCTGTCTTCGTCGGTCTGACAGGCACGGTATTCTGTACTTAATGGGTGCAACGGGCGTGGTTAGCCGGTTACTACGCGGCATAGCGACGTAGCGCGCGCGAACCAGAAGTCCCACATCCCACAACGAGAGACACGTCTTCCTCTTGTGGTCTTATGGCCTCACACCTCTAGTAACGATGTCGAACAACCCTAAATTAGACGATTTCCCCGACGTCGAAACCAAGCTCCAGAAGCCAACCAAACAATCCGCCTTCGAGAAGCAGAAAGCAGACGCCGAAGCCAAGCGCAAGCGAGAAGCCGCCGAGACCGCTGCCGTCTACGAGAGCTTCGTCAAAAGCTTCGACAACGACGATGATGACGATGAAAACACTGGCATCTTTGCGCGAAACTCCCACCAGAATAGTGCATCAGTGGCACGTCCTGCCCCTTCATTCGGTGGCGGGGGTGGACACGGCAGGAGACATTTCGGGGCATCAAATACTGGCACAGGACTGAAGAGTGGGCCAGGCTCTCTGGGCCCTGTACCTACGGCCTATGGAAGAAAGAATCAAGATGTTTTCCAGCAAAGGAAAGGGTACGACGAAGGAAGGGGCAGATTGGGGTTCCGTGATGAAGATACGATCAGTGGGCCCCCATCGAGGACAAAGGGCGTGTCAAAAGCTTTTGATACGAGCGATGACGAAGGCGAGGCACGTTCCCGAGACGTGGCAGAAGAGAAGGCATTTGCGCGACCGACTGTGCGATTGTCCAATTTACCGCCCAGAACATCACCAGGCGTCGTCAAGGCTTTGATACCAGCAAGCCTGGTCGTGGAGAATGTCAAGATTTTGCCATCAACCTCCGGAGGGAGCGAGAGAAAGTCGGTCGCTGCCATTGTCACACTATCTCCGGAAACTGCAGCTGCTGATATCGATTCGGCTGTGAGCTCCTTGCAAAATAGATATCTTGGCTATGGCTTCTACTTGTCTTTACATAGGCATCTGTCATCTGCCGTCTCATCTACGGCGGTGTCAGGCCCAATATCTTCATCAATGTCACATCCTTTTGGGGCTAAGCCTGTCCCGCAAGCTAATGAAAGCAATCCGTACCAACAACCAGGTGGTTTTAACCGCGGGTTCGCACCCCCTACTAACTACAGTGTTGGCGGTGGACCGATATCAAAGACCATACTCCACGTTCCGGTGCAAGCCCCTGGTGATATAAAGCAGATCAAACTCATTCACAAGGTCGTAGAGTCAGTGTTGGAGCATGGGCCCGAGTTCGAAGCCTTGCTCATGTCACGACCCAATGTTCAGAGAGATGAAAAATGGGCTTGGATCTGGGACGCCCGCAGCGAAGGCGGCGTCTGGTATCGCTGGCGGCTATGGGAAGTGGTTACTGGTGGACAAGCCAATGGCAACCAACCAGGCAAGTATCTGCCACTCTTCGAGGGGAGTCATGCTTGGAAAATGCCTGAAAAGCGATTGGCTTTTGAGTATACCACTGGTGTTGACGAGTTCATATCCGACCCCGAGTACACCTCATCTGATGAAGAGGAATTCGAGGAAGAAGGAAACAAAGCGACAGAAAACGCAGAGCACGACAAAAAGTATCTCAACCCATTGGACAAAGCAAAGCTGACTCACCTATTGGCACGACTTCCCACAGCTATCGCCCGAATACGAAAAGGCGATATTGCTCGGGTCACTGCTTTCGCAATCCTGCATTCGAGCCGAGGGGCAGACGAAATCGTCGAAGCCATCGTTGCGAATGTCGTAAAGCCACTAGCACAGACGTCTGCGAATCCAGACTTCACACGGAACGATCCGAACGATGAACTCCACGAGTCAGGGATAGGAGAGGATGCAGTTACAAAAACAACTGAGACTCAAGACACGAGCGGCGCTAGCCTAGTTGGCCTCTATGTGATTAGCGACATTATGTCTTCGTCCGCTACAAGTGGTGTACGCCACGCGTGGCGCTACCGCCAACTCTTCGAGACCTCTCTCAAGCGAAGCCAAGCGTTCGAGACTCTAGGTCTCCTGGCGGAACGTCTGAACTGGGGCCGGCTCCGGATAGAGAAGTGGAAGCGTAGTGTAGGACTGATCCTGAGCTTGTGGGAAGGGTGGTGTGCCTTCCCAAACGAGACTCAGCAATTCTTCTCAGAAACTTTCGAAAACCCCCCAGGTGCCAAGAAAGAAGAACAAGCCGAGGATGGGCCCAAAAAAGGGGGTAAATGGAAGACTGTTGAAGCAAGAGCTCCGGCACCGAATGAGAGCGGAGGCTTTCTGCCGGTCTCAACGACGTCAGGCGCTGACAGTCACGGCGGAGAGGTGGGCGACGCCACATCCGACTTGGACGGTGAAATGATGGACGAAGACACAGATATGATGGACGTGGAACTTGACAGTGACATCGATGGTGTGCCGATGGATGATGATGATGGTGTGCCGATGGATCAAGATCCCAAACCTGGGGATGGTGCAGAAGCAGGTGATGTCAAAGCAGATTCGAATGAGATGGATCCAAAGCCAGCACAGCCGCCGAGGAAACGCATGAGAGCTGTAGACATGTTCGCCGACTCCGATAGCTCAGACCATGGCAACTGAGATTCTAGACGGCACAGCTACACCATTCGGTGTAGTTCGGATGACCAAATGATTGAGATCGCAAGCCGGAAGACAAAAGCTTGGCCCCATCTGGCAAACTCAATTCGTCCGAGATTCAATGTCTTTGCTGCATTGTACTTAGACAACGCCGCTATCGTCATCGCTCAGGAATTATTGCGATTTGGAGGATGACGTATGTACCACGACTTGTCTGCGTCTACATACACGCCTTACCTGAAATGTGGTAGGCAAGCCTGTTATGACTTCATATCTACACTGTGGCCCCTTTGGGCACTTGGCCATACAATGATTGCGTAACACGACAGTGCTATACAACTTCGACCGTCGTCTCTCATCGCTCTAAGTCCACAATGCATTGCGGTGATGATTAATCCGGAAGTCTGTTCTACATGCATTAACTGGCGAAGGAACTGTTTCATTAACGAGTGACCGAACCACTGCGCCAAAGGTGTTGGTATTGATGTATTGCCCGAGGGCGATAGTTGGTGTGTATCGCAAGTACATATACAACTCCACCATTCCGCCAAGTGCTATAATGTCTTGAGCCGAGCCGAAAGACCTTGTACAGTGACCTCGTGACCCCCCACCACCACGATCCATCCCAATTACATCCATCACCTCACGCTGCCGACAGACTCTGCGTCTCGCATCACGACTGTTGGACTGTTTGGAAAAAGCGCTCGACGGCTTGAGCCGGGCTCGAACAGTGTGTCTTCGGTGACTTCGAATCGGTGTGTGACTTTATCTGGCCGCTTACTGGCTTAATCGTATCCCGGTGGAGCCCCCATATGTTTCATTAACGAAAGACCGAACCGCTGAGCCAAAGGTGTTGGTTGGTATTGATGTATTGCCCGAGGGCGTTGGTTGGTTTCTTTCGAAGGTACATATACACTCCGACCAGAACCGGATGTGCAAATAAGGCCGAGGTCAAAATGTTGCTAGGTCTGGATTGAGGAGACGCCAACCGCTCGAGACTGCGCCTGCCAATGGCGTCGACGCTTTGACGACATCATCAGAAACTCGAATGGAAACCCCATATTGCGATTTGGTTGGTGGCACTTCCCCGGCGTAAGCACTGACGTACGTATGGGGAGGTCGACGATGGTCCAGACCTTTAAGATTCCAAGGACGAATTAGCTAAACTTTGGCTTCGTGGCTCGAGCCTCCAAAATACCCGGACGACCTGTCTGTTCTTAGATCATGTCTACAGTTTCGTGTGTGAAATGTTTATAGAAAGCTGGAAGCATGTCCAATCGGACGACAGCGATGACCCCCACTGGTACTTCATCAACAACACGAGAACGGGCGGACAACATGATCTTTCGTGATTTGGTATGTCCAAACACAAAGCTCTGGCATATGACCGGCCAAGGACGGGCCCGTGGGAGCCTCTGCATCTGAAAGGGCTGGCTTGCAAGCTTATGATAGTCGGCGATTAGATGGACAGATCATAGTAGAGATTCTTATAAATAACTATCAATCAGATTGCAATTATTTTGAATCGTATTCTTTTGTGAATTTCTTCGCTTGGTCTGCTTACAAGTTGAATTCAATTGCTCGAAGGACGCTGGTGAACGTTTCTCCGGCATCTACGTTCTGACCGTCTTAGGATCGAGGTAAGGGAAATGTTGAAGGTTACCTACTTTTTACAGTTCTGGGGCTGCAACTAGCGCTGTCAGCTAGGCACCTGTCAGACATGGCCAAGCAACCGTCTTTCAGCCTTGAAGGCTTGGCTAGCCTGCAGGGCGACATCAACGGTAGGCGAAGTGGCTTACCGGTCACATACTGTCTGATGGTTCAGAATTCCCTCGGCTCTGTCGTTGCACTTCGCGATTCGTCTTGTCTGGTTCGTGACGGAGACTCGATGTAGAACCTCGGGTAATCCCCAGGAATAGCATTACGTTAATATGGCCATATCATGTTTTGTACGCACGTAATTGACGGGGTTGCTGTCGATCATCATTATTAGGTAGCGTTCTCTGGCTGTTGGTTTTGTAGCGTCTATTATATAACACCACTGTCCTCGAAACGGGAGATGACTGCCCATCCCCCGCACTGGAGAGTACTCTAAAGTTTAAACTTCTAGCCACCAATGGGAGTGTCCTTCAAGGTCAGGTCGAGAATGCCAAGGCCAGATTCGCACGAGTTGAAGTTGAATTTAGGATATGTAGATCTGTATCGTCGAATGTTAACTTGATAGCTCAAGACACACTTTCATCTCTAAGGACTACCTAAATATGATTTACACTTACACTACATCTACTTAACTATGAGAACACCAGAACCGCTACAATTATATCCCTATTTTTTGCCCCAAATTCTCCAGACGTTCCAACAATCTGTCTTCAAAGACGAAGAAGCCATAGCTGGTCCACGTGTGTAGACTGCCCAACAGAAACTTGCTCAAGCCAACCTGGAAGGAAGCTACAACGTACCAATGTACCCTTATGTCGGCATGTGGATTACGTCCTGGTTGATTATTAGTCAGAGTCGAACGGCCGGCGTGTATCGACCTCGAGCTTTGGCCGCACAAACTGTTTGTATTTTGTAATCACAAGCTTGTTATTTTGCCTAGCCATAGAGCTGCCATATTACTTGAGAAAAGGGCTAGTACCTATCCGTTACGTACAAACTTAGGGAATATGAAGCTGCTCTGAATCCCCTGCCACCGCATACAAACATCGTAGCACGGTCCTTACAGTGACTGGCATCTGGATTCGGTGTAGACGGTTCGGTCCGTCCCCGGTAAGTCTCAGGGCTAGAGAGACACGGAGATGGGTGAGACGTGCAAAATTCACGGCCGGCCGTTGCCTGGAAGGTTATTGACTTATCGTATGGCCAGTAAATGACGAAAATGTGTTAAGTTCACAACCGTCTCTGTTGGTCTGATCAGCTAAGCATCTGCTAAGCATCAAACGACGACCTTAACGACGTACGTACCAATGTAGACAGCCTAGACAGGCGGCTCTTGTGCTGTATGGCGCTTGCATCTCTGCTCTTTTGATGCCCTAATCCTTTAAATGGAGGTGTCCGCCTCTTGTGCGCAACGTATCCACGTCTTTCCCATCAGGAATACTGCCTCTGTTGCGTCTTTTACCAGCCTATCTCGTTGACACCTTGAGTAGATTTCGATACCTTTCACACAGATATCTGACATCTACCCCTTATAATCTCACCGCACCTCATATGTGAACCAACTCAAAGACACCGCCGTCCGTCGCCGTTCCTTTGGCGCAACGCTATTACGAAGAATCTCTCGTTGGTCCTCGGTTACTGTTAACTCTGGAAGGTGAGTCTGAGCGGATTTCTATAACTTCCACATCTTCTTCCTCTTGGGCTCAGCGATTTGAGACCAACGGCCAGAACC
This sequence comes from Xylariaceae sp. FL1272, assembly GCA_022432385.1. Taxonomy (NCBI): domain Eukaryota; kingdom Fungi; phylum Ascomycota; class Sordariomycetes; order Xylariales; family Xylariaceae; species Xylariaceae sp. FL1272. Next base: position 862,520 of record JAJJXC010000015.1, on the reverse strand, counting down.
CAGGGCCCAGAAGGAGGCCTGCGTGTCAACCTAATCACCCGCACCGTCGCCGTCCGTCTCAGGACTACGGTAGCGCATTCCCGGGGCAACCTTGGGGAAGTGGTGCCTCTTTGGTCGCTCGTTCCTTCTAGTCCGGTTGTCACTACCTGAACACAGTCGTTACCCTAGTCGTCCCTGGCACTCTCTCGGTACCTTCCATCGCAACCAACCGCATCTTCTCTTCATCCGTGTCGTTTCTTATTATCCCCCTTCGCCCTGGTCTATTTCTCCTTGGAGATGCCATACACATATGAGCATCTTTACTAACTGTACATGCTTTTTGCGTTTCAGGTCTTTGATCATCACCCATATCATACACATCGTATATTCCTTCGACATTAACAGCACGCGAACTCCCCTCGTTCCGCAGCACTTGTCCTTTGCGATCCTTGCTGTTGCCAACATTCGCATCCCATCCGCACTCCCTAGTTGAGACTGTTTCGCGTTCCGGACTTCTACGCTTCACCGTACATAGTGGTCGCAGAAACCTTGTACTATATCAATTTTTGATCTTCCATCTGGAACCACCAAGGACAAAGAGCCCAGTGTACCAAGATGGCTTCGCCACAGTCGAAAGTTCCTAGACCTTCGACCCGAGAATCTCACAGAATGGATGATGGAACGGTGGTTACCATTGAAGATAGAGGAAATAGTCTGTACATTGACGGCAAGAAAGTATCGTGGTAAGTTCGTTCTGATATCTCACCCCGAGCCACGCTGTTCATACCAGCACCTCATAGTATCAAGTGATACAAGCCCAGAAACTTGCGTTGCAGCTGTGACCGAAGCCCTCGCAGCACCAAGGCGCATTCAAAGTACAAGATATCATGAAAGCTAACACGTAACCTATAGTCGTGAATGCAAATGTGGTCACCGATCCTCAATGTGCACTCATCAGGGCAGAAAACCTTTGGAATGGGTGAATGCACCTGGGCGACCTGCCAAGAAAGGCAAACCCAAGGATCCTATTGCCATACACGCCTACTTGTATTTCGAAGAAGACGGTATTACGCTCAAACCCGGAGTTGATGCCGCCATGGTCGCGAAGCTGCAATACCCTAGACGGCGAACGCAATCGCTCAAGCACCAAGGTGAAGCTTCCGCTGCGGGACCCTCGGCGCCTCCACCCCATCATCCTACTGCTCAGATGGCGCTCGATGCTGCTCCTCGGGCCTCGATGCACTACAATCTTCCGAACCCGCGGTTCATGGCAGAGCCCCAGAGATACGTCGCGAATGGAGAATCCAAGCCATATGAGTATGCAGCCGGCGGGGAGGGAGTTGCTATTCTAGCCGATCTTGTTCGTACACCAGTGATGGAGGTTCACAGCCGAAGTGGTCAATGTAGCATGGCGATCTCTAGTCTGAGCCCCGAGGCACAAGCTACGATGAACGAGGATCAAGTGGATTCCCCGGCCATGGATGGTTTCAACGTGGCATCACCAAGTCTCAATCAGGGATTCATGGGCGGCTTCAACCCGCAAATACCATCTAACCATCAGCGATTCATGGGCAGCTCGGGCGAGCCAGCGCAAGCTTCAACTCAGCCGGGATTTGTGGGCGGGCTGGAACTGCCCGCACAAGCCTTCAATCAGGGACACTTCGACGGTGTACATGAGCCTGCACAAGTTCCTCACATGAATGGCCTAGGCCAGTCAGTGCACAACCAGGAACTCGTGAGCTATGCAAACCGGTTCGCTGATGTTGGCAACATGCCTGATCCAAATGGAAACTGGGGCTACATGAATGCTGAGAATGACGCCAATGCCGCTTTCCAAAGTTTCAGGAATGGAATGGTCAACCTTCATTATCCAGGCATGCCTAACGGTAGTCCAGTTGACTTCAACAACCAGGAAGACCACAACATGGCAGATTGGGCTCCTGCTCAACCCGAGAACCACCTCAGCTACGGAGAAGACCACTATATGTACGACGCCCCAGATGCCGAATAGAATTCGGTCCTCGATGAGAGTACATGCTTCCCTGGCCCCAACTTTCAGGAACCGAACTTATGGTTCCGCCCTGATCTTGTGAAATCCACGAGATCTTGATCCGACGCACACGGCCTCACAGTACTACACGAATGAAGGGACGCTTTTTGCTTTTTGCTTTTTGCTTCTTGGTTTTTTTTTTTCCGCCATACAGCCAGCCGATACCCAGAGCGTCACGATCCACGAATGAAGAATTGATCGTTTATGATATACCAATTGAAGGCATTTAGGCGCCTGTTTGGCATAGGGCTCATCACGATTTCGAAGCGGCTGATACCCTAGGAGTTTTTATTTGTAAGGCTAGGATACCCAGCCATTATCCTCTTTCCCCATTTCCGTTGGTACGCAATCAGGGGATTTTGATGTTGAATCGGCACTTGTTTTGCGAGTGTATTGCCGCTGAGACAGCGAGGCGTTTGGGCCGCTGGAGTTTAGGAGGATGACTGACACGGCTTTGGAGCGTGGGCGTCGCTAAGGACTGGTTACGAGTTATAGAGATTTGCACTTGGTTTGGAGTTTGGTTGCTACTATGTTTCGTAAGGATGAGTTCCTGGGAATAGAAAAGAACAAAAAAACAAGAAAAATAAACACCAAAATACGAAAGACAATGTTCACTAATTAAGAGGTGATATGATACCTGCTCAGGGCTTCGTAGCGTTTTCAAATAGATGTTCTGCTATAGCGCCGAATAGATAGTCGATTCATCAGTGTGTAGGTGATTGGGGAGTCATTCGGTTTGATCACGGTGCCTTGCTTCGGCTTGACTGCCGCTGGTATGGTAGATTGCTGCTCGACCGCTGGCAGTGTTACGTACTTGCTGATTTTGTGACTCGACACAATTCCCCTAACAACCTGAGTTGCATTTCTCTATCTCGGTGTATAAGATATGTACACTACGTTGGGAAATTCCGGACCCAAGAAGATGAACTCAGGGCTTTGTGTTAAAATGTGCTTCTCCGAAGCTGGGCATGGACAATGCTGACGGTTCTATTGATTTTTTCTATTGCCGTGACAGGACTGAAGAGTACACTTGTTTGCTCGACGGTGCCCAATACTGTAGGAACTCAAGTTATAAATAGGTAAGCCTCAAGCGCCATGATCTCCCTCTTGAACTTCAACCAGGTTTTACCAACCTGCCTACTCCACAACAACACCACATACATCAACACGCCACACTTGGGATGCCTGCCAGGTGAATCTTAGTGTATGGTTTGCTAGCTATCAAATTCCTCGGCGGTCCGCGATTCGGTTGTCGTGTTCAATGTTTATTCCCGCTTTCGCTGATTGTTTATTCGGCGGTCGTTGGTGCAGAAGTCGCGGGAGGACTTGAACGGCTTTGTGTATCATTGAAGTTAATTCAGGGGGTCATTGATGGTCAAGTTGTTGCTGGCTCTTGACCAGTTTGCTATGTGATTATGGGTTTCTCGGCGTGAGTTTACTAATGGCATGATCTGTGACGAGAGGGTGTGAATATGCTGTGTGCTTTGTGTTTCATAGCGGCATTCTTCATGCATTTTTCCTTTGCGCACACGACCTAGAACTTGAGGCCAATCTCACTTATTGTGGCACATATATATCTCAACATAGACCGTCTTGTAAATCGATCATGGCGATCAACGTGACTGTAATGGCCACAACCTTATTCTCGACTTGTCTCTCATGTCTTATAAGCCCACCCACGGGCCACGATAACCATCGCTGCCATGTTCACGGCGTTAAAAAGGTGTTTGGCTAGTTCGGAGCTGAACGGGCATGGATTACGCTCAGTTCTGTGCCTTCCTCGGCGAGCAGGACGGTGGGCAAAGCAGCTAACTTACGTCGTGTGACTTTGTGTAGATCTTTTGGTTAATCACATAGTGCATTCTCTATAATTCAATGCCAACTCGCTCTGACACAAACAAACAGGACCCGGGAAGCTGGGCTCTACGGACACCCTCGTTGGGTTATACGCCTTGATAGCCACACTGGACGCTTTGCAGGACTGGGTTGCCAACGACTTTACCAAACGCTTGGAGGAATGGTATATGTGGGAGGAAGATGGACGTGATGATATCAGCAGTGATGCATCCATGTATCCTTGCAGTCTACTCTGTCCTGGCCGTCATCTCCATGTCGTGATCTTGGGTGTTATTTGAAGTGCTTCCATAAATGCAACGTTCTGTCTGTGCATGACGGCCAAGGGTAAGTGTGTTGATAAGCCTGCAACAACACCCACAGTGACCCTGTGACGTCGTTTTAAATCTGACACTCATTTAGCATTCATCAAAATTTCTCCGGCGCCTTAGACGGCTCGAAGAGCACCATATCTCCTTTACCGCAAACACAACGCTACCTGCCAATCTTTTGAATGTCACTAGTTCCGAACCTAGTCGGCCTTCCCATTGTAAGATTGCTGCATTGTGCGACTGGGACCCCGTTTGGCTTGTTATTAGCAGCTCCAATACAGAGAAAGGAGAGGGAACGTTGTGACTGTGAGGGAATCCAGATCGCCGCACAATCACTCAGGAATTTCGAGCACTTTGCAGCCCAGTTGGCGCTTTAATGGAGTGTACGAGCTAAGCCCTAACACCTTGAATTATTTACCAGAAGTTGGCAACAACGGGGAAACATAATGACGAATGTTGAACAAGGCGCGGTATACTTGATGGGACTATCAAGGTGCTTTGACTTTCATTACGAGAAAAAAGGCCTCGTATTCTCTGTATCGTGGTCCATCGACGGGACTCGTCAGCCATTCAATTTGTTGAAGAACTCGTGGGGTGTAAGTAACCCAAGGATTGCAACTCTGATTGCGGCGAAACTTGTTGCGATTAGTCTTCAACGGTTCGTACATCGTTCTAAACAGAATATCTGAATACTCGTACGCACGTGTTGTTCGTAAAGAAATATTGAGGGGTAGTAATCGTGGATCAAAGGGCGCTGCGGTAAGCTGCTGTAGACGGAGGTGCCTACAGCGCATTGCCGTGGTTACAATATTGTTCGGCGTTTCCGCGACGCAGCCCTCTGGCTTAGGTAGGTTAGACACGAGTGGTTGACCATCCCAACTAGCAACCCAGAGACCCAGATGGCGCGTCCACAAAACCCGCTGGGCCAAGGTAGCCTCGTGGGACCATGGATACGAGACGAGGTAAACAAAGGCTGTGAAGTGTTCGAAGAGCTGATGGAGGCCATGTAACCAGCGAACAAGCGACAGGAGTGTGTCCCTAAAGCGCTATAATTCAAGGTGACGATGGAGGTGTATTTCCACTGAAGCGTACGAATCTCTACCACTTAAAGTTAGGTCGATTACGGGTTTATATATCAAGTTGATGATCTCATTGATTCGATAACCGAGGCTATACACTTGATTCAGCACATGACAGCATTTCGGATACAATCGTCGGCCTATGCTGGGTATGAACTAAGCTACTTCCTCCAAGCCTAAATTGGAATGGGCGCAAAGTCTGATCTTGCATTCTGCTGCTGGGCCAGGGTAATGGGACCGCGTAGAAGAGTCGTCCAGCTCTCATTTACAGCTGAGATTGAATGGGAGACGTAGAGTATGCGTGCCGAGTATTGCTGGCACATCGGCCTGGTCATTCATCTTAACAATTTGAAGGACGATACACATGTAAGCACCATTGAAGCATTTCCACCTGCCTCTTAAAACACATATATGTGATATACGTTAAGGGGTTGGTCGGAGCTTAAATGGTATTGGGATGAGAGCATCTGTACTATGAACTCTTATTGTTCACATTCTCTCCTAGATGATTTCCCTGTAGAGCCGCTACTCCGCGCCACTTAGAGAGGAATCGATCCTTTCGCGCTCCCAACTTACGAACTGGACCGAGTCCAGCGCGTGGACCTCTCGGGGGACAACGGCCCGTGGATGACTAAGTTCAGGCCGCAGAATGCGACGCCATCCGCAACCACTTTACCTGACGACAGCAACATTGAACGCTTCAAACAACTCCGCGATGAGTTGGAAATGCAGCTACTTTGAACACGAGCGAACACAGAAAAGTGAGGCACCCCATAGCTCACTCATAGTTGCCAGACAACAATTCATAGGAACGTTCTTCTCGAGGATGGAAGACCAGACCAGGTCCATTATTAGTTGAAGTAAAGACATCGAAGAGCTGAAACTCATCTGTGCAACCCCTACCATTCCGATCACCTTCAATCCCAGCTCCCATCTGACCTATTTCCCCATGTGCGGCTTCAAAATCGAAATACCAAAGTGTTTTTGATATAATGAGACTTAGCTCTAGGTAAGCCATCGCTCAGGTTTGAATGCAAAGGCATCTGGAAAATATCCTTCGCTGTGATGAAGTGTGTAGGTGTTTACTCCCACTTAAGTGCCTCGGGGCATAAATGACCATCTATGAACAAGGGTCTGTCGTCCGTTTCGCTTTGCTCTCTCCACAGTGTTCCTGACACAGGGGGGGGACATTCTGAGCGCTTCGTCGATGCACGCTCGAAGGTAGCGAGAATTTGCGAGCTTGGGGCCGTTCCGAATGTCGGCACTATGTGAGAATGTTGTCCGAAGTTCCTTGCAGAGCTTGTCGTAGCTTGTTCGATTGCGACATAGATAGAAAAACAACGCCGAAGAAGCGGTCCCAATCGTGTTACCTCCTATAGTGGAAGACCAACGAGCTTTTGTAGACGCTTTGGGAAACTGGTTACTTACCTGCTAGGAAGAAGAACAACGCCTCAGCCCAGATCTCGCTGGTGCGAATTTCTTTAGCTTCAACAGCGTCTGCAGTCATCGAGTAAAGATCATGCCTGGAATGTTTCGCCTCTGCAGTCCGGGTTTGGACAAGGTGTGCGATTGTTCTTTGATACTTCTCGCGCCGTTGAACGCATTGGTAAAGAGATGTAGCAATTGGTTGATTTTCAGGCGCTTCAGGAATGGATACTGCATCTGTGGGTTTTGGAAGTAATTGACAGCCGGGATGGTGTCTCTGATATGCTGGTTATCTGCTGAAGTCTGTGTTCGGAGTGGATAGCCAAAAGCTAGAAGGCCAACAATGTCAAGACCAAGGCTCTTGAGCATAGGGGACATATCGATAGGGTTGGACTTGGCACCGCCACCTATGATTTGAAGAGGCATTGGATGAATATATTGACAGGCTCTGTCATCAATGGCTCGAAAATCCTCATTGATCTCTCGAGACAACCTGGCCAATGAGTTTCTGTTTGACGCGGTGCGCGGAGGGGTCGATGACATTGAATACGGACGCATTTGGTGGGTTCAAGGTGACGAGGTAAGCATGAGGCTTGACAAGTTTGTCAGTATCATAAACATCTGGACTTATTTTAGTTATAACTTTCATGCCTCAAGAATTTGATTCCATACCATGAAGTGCTTGGGCAGTGCTGAATACGAGCTTGTTCGGTCCATGCAGAACGCATTACCCTGCAGTCTTCTAGACTAAACAAAGACGAGATCGGTGCCATTTAACGTAACTAGATATGTCTCGTCTCGTAACAAGATGCAGAGCATGCAGAGAACGTAATATGCCTCATACCCGTCTGTCAATCGAGCAACAAAAGGACCGGGATACCGTGCGAGAGGATCAAACGTTGCTCTGTAAATCCATTTGGGGATGACCTTTGAAATCACATTAGCAGTCTAGTAGGGTATCGAGAAATGTCTTCTCACACGCATATAAGCAATACAGAAAAAAAATGGACCAAGGCGGCGGCGAAGTGCGGGAAGGCTGATCATTCTACCAGGACAACGCCTTCGAGGTCGACAATATTGTCCACAAAAAGAAACTAATGCTTTGTGAAGAAACGTACGCGTTGCGCTAATATGGTTCATGTAAATTAAACATTGATCGGGCAGCATGGCTGGAGAAAGAGGATGGAAACTGGAGATGAAGCAAGGGAGTGCTTTGCAAATCGTGAGGTGCTGGCTATCTGGATACCTACCAGATATTCAACACTATCTGACGTTGAGAAGTCGATAGTCTTCACCCTGAAAAATCCGTCATAAATCTATACAGACCCCCTCGACAAGCCTTCGTTTGGATGCATGCATATCACCTTTGGCTACGGAGGTAGAGTTCTTGTTCTTTAGGCTTGATGCTAACATGTATAGGCCGGGACTTTCACCTAGGTGGCTTTAGATTATCGACCAGGCTAGTGGAGTCTTGTTAAATAATGGTGATCTCTTGAACAATGCAAGCTGACCGTCCCGCGGTTCTCCTGTGTACGTCATGTATCATTTTGGATCAGCTGGGACCGAAAGAGCCCGTACCCATCGAACCCCCAGGCACTGGTAATGCCGCACAGGACAAGCAGACTATCAGCTTCAGTATACGACACTTGAGAAACAGGAAGAGATCGATCCGATTAATCGACATAGAAGCTGGAGCGGGGCCGGCGAGTCTTCACCTCCGGCTGCGTCATGCCGTACTCAAGAAGGCTCCCGGGCAGCCATTTGAGGCATTGTCATACGTCTGGGGCTCGATCGAAGAGCCCATCGGAGTTTGTATAGAGATCCTGTATCCAGATTCCACCACTTCTGTCGTAGAAATGGGACTCGGCGAAAACCTGCTAACAGCACTCCAGAATTTGCGTTATGCGGACAGACGACGAACAATTTGGGCAGACGCAATATGCATCAATCAGCAAGATTTGACCGAGCGAGCGAAGCAGGTCTTACTGATGGGCGATATATGTGGCGAAGAGAGTCATCGCATTTCTTGGGCCTGAGCGGGACGATAGCGACATGGCTCTCAATTTACTTGATAGCTGGGTCAGAACGTCGAAGTCGACTTTGATCATATACTTGTGAAGTCATCATCTTCTGCCCCCCATGCGACCGAGCTCGCAGATTTCCACTGCGTACTAAATCTCAGTACTGAGGAAAGTTGGTCACTTTTCCACCTCACGCACCGTGAATGGTTTCACAGGCTCTGGATTCGCCAAGAAATTGGCATCGGTGGACATCGAGCATTGCTTCAATGTGGCTATAAGCAAATACTATGGGAAATCTCCTGTCGCGCTATATTCGTCATCGCCCGAAAGCCGCTTGGCGGCTACGATTTAAACCCAGCACAGTGGAAAGACTTCTACGAATGTTTCAACAGAGTAGACACTGTTGTCCTCTACTCAAAGTGGGATCTTGATCTCTCTGATCTTCGTCGACAATTGCGAGCGTTAAAGTGCGCAGACCCGAGAGACCGAATCTTCGGTATATTAGGACAACTCAGTGAAGCTGATCATCTTGCTATCATGCCACACTATTCGAAGAGTGTTGCGGAAGTTTACACGGACGTAACCACACGGTACACAGAGCGCTATAGAGATCTGAAGGTTGTCAGCCAATGCGAGTTGCGCCAGACTGTATCAATTCCAAATCTGCCAAGCTGGGTGCCAGACTGGTCCAGTGACTTACGCTCGGTATTTTTACCGGCATTACTACCACCTACTTTCATCGACTCCGACGATCGACCGGAACCAACTTAGTGTCCATGGCATACACTACAGCACTGTTTCCCGTGTCTTGGATTGTTCCACTCCATCGCCACTGGAATCTGGTCTGTTAGAGATTGCTAGCGAACTGTGGAGGCTGCTTCGTGAATTTAGCGATGACGGTATCCTGCGAAAACGGTCTACTACTCCAGAGCATATTATAGAGACGTTTACTCGCACAATATAAGCCGATACCTTTAGAGAACGATGGCTACCTGAAGCACCACCCAAACCCCTTTACGACGATTGTCGCTCCTTGGTCAGGACCATCTTTGGAAGCAATCTTAGCAATATTGATATAGCGTTCGTACAAACCCAGAAAAGGGCTCTTTGTCTCGGCGCCGCAAGCAGAAATTGTACGGGCCGAGCTCTTTTCTTATCGGTGGAAGGCCATCTTGGCCTGGCTCCCCTTGCAGTTGTTTCCAGAGATGAGATATGTCTCGTTCTTAACTGCTACAAGCCAATGGTCATAAGGCCCGTCAAAAGCGGGACACCGGAGGTAAAAATGCAATATAAAGTCGTTGGTGAGTGTTACCTCCATGGAATGATGCTTGGTGAGCCTCTGCTTGGGCCACTGCCAGAACACCTACGTGGATTGTTACGTGGGGACAGTCGCTTGGAGGCAGACTTTCTCGACATTCGTACGAAGATGTTCATCAAGGAAGATCCTAGGATCGAGCCATTTCTGGTCAGACTGGTGGAAAATGGTTACTTGTCCGCCATTACGTTGGATCAACTCGCTAAATGGATTACTCCTGAGATTCTTGCGGCTGAGTTTGGATGGTCATGCTTCGAGTTGATATAGACTCGTTCGGAGTATCTTTACCTTGTACGCCACCGACTTGCCTCTTCAGTCTTGCTTACTTTGGTAATTCATCTTCGTATCTGCAGAAACAACAGAGGTATCTCGTCCTCCCCCAGAACAGAACACCGCCTTTGCCACACAGCTTTCAATCATGAATGCGCTGTGGCTGACTACCGCAGCAACCTCAAATGGTTTCTGCCCAAGCGTCGCGCATCACCTGCCCCAGCAACCACTCTGCGTCCCACGACAACCACCCCAGAAACACACGCCCTTATCAATCCCAATAATACGGTCTCTCATTGCCCGTAGTGGGTTTATTCGAAGATGTGGTCGAATGGTGTATTTCAATACTTTATCCCTTGAAATGCTAGTTCGAATCTCCAATTTGAAGGAACAGTCCAAATTTTTTTTTTCCGATCCGATGTGATTCTTCCTTGAAAGGGAATTTGAACAGAGCCTGATATCTCATCGCGCTTTTTTCCAAAGAATCGACTATTCTGTTCATTCGTGCGGCGGGCGATCTTGCTTCGGACCAGATCTTCCACCTCATCAGCGTGTTGTAAATCTTCGACAAGATGCAGCGAATGGCTTCGCGCTCGTGTATGCGTCAATGACAATGCGATCTGAATGTACGACGTGTAGGTCATTAGAATGCCAGGTAGGTAGTTGATCGAATTCTTTGAAATTATTTGGAAGACTCTGGGACACATGGGATGCTTTGGTGTGACGGGGTAACGCGATGGCAATGCTGTGACGCATGCCGTGACGCAAGTGACCGTACCAACCACTTCACCAGCACGAGCAGAATCCGGGGAAATGATATGTAGCAGCGCCTATACTTCTAGAATTAGAGAGAAGGAAGGCTAGCATTTCGGCTTCTTTGCCGATATCACATCATGACCTGACAAGCCTGGTACGGAGATAGCCGGCGATTCGACAGCAAGCGCCGTTGAGCTTGTACCACGCCACCTTCGACACCGTCGTGTGGTGCATTAGATCTGCATACAGGGTCGCATTGCCGTCACGCTTGTGTATCGCCGCGATTAAGCACTGATTTCGGGTTGTTGCGTCGAAATTGAATCGTTGGCGTCGCTGGGGAATGCTTGTTCGTCCGTACAACTTTAATTGCACGCCCACATCGGTCTTCCTTCACTTCCCCATTGATGGTCGCACAACAACATCGCGAACGGGCGCAAGGCTGAGCGCGCTGGCCATATTACTTCAGTATCTGTCTGACATAGCTATAATGGATAACTCATCTCGAGACCATCCTCAAGATAGGAGCGAGTCCTCTCGCAAGCGTCCGCGACAGCACGCAAACTCACCTGAGCGGCATGTGCGAAGGCGGACACGCGACGATTACCCGAGGGGGAATTCACCGTCACCACCACGCAATGCTCACGAAGACGTGCGCCATCATAGACGCGATGGGGAACGGGTAGACAGCGGGAGGGATGGAGCAGAGCGAAGGAGACGCCATAGCGGAGGCGCGCGTCAAGACCCGCGCGGGTCGTCATCTTCGCATCAACGTCACCACCATCGGCATCACCGCCGGGATGACACATCTGCCAAGCCAGTCGCATTGCCGTGTAACGCCCGTGCGTTATCGCGATCGTCAGATCTAGACGCTTTCCGTCCGCTGTTTGCGCGGTATCTCGACATACAGAAGCAAATCGACATCGCGACTCTAGAGGAGCGCGAGATCCGCGGGCGCTGGAAGAGTTTCGTTGCGAAGTGGAATAGTGCGGAGTTAGCGGAAGGATGGTATCGGCCTGAAACGTACGAAGATGCTTTGCTAGACTACAGGGAGGACAGGAAGGCAGGTAGGAAAGCGTCGTCCCCGGGTTCACGGGTTCAAGATGTGTCACATGATCAATATGGCAGCTCTATCTCGGAAGCATCAGACAACGAAGATGACTACGGCCCAACACTCCCCAGCCACACACAACACCCCGCTGAACGGAGTACCACCGGTACATCTAAACACTGTCCCGGCATACCAAGCCTAACAGACCTGACATACCGCGACGAGCTCCGCGCCTTAGAAACCGAAGAATCCCGCTCCGCCCTGCGAGCTCAGCGCAAAGCGGACCGCCAACTCCAGAAAGAGCGACTCGAGGACCTAGCGCCAAAAGCCGCAGCGGGTTCTCACGAAAGGAAAATGGAGAAGCGGCTAGATGCCCGGAACAGCAATAAGGCGTTTGCCGAAGCAAAGACGAGCGATGCGCCGGAGATTAACGACAACGAGCTCATGGGCGAGGGTGGGGGTGTGGACGAGTACAAGAGGATGAGGAGGGAGGCGGATAGACGGAAGAATGAGAGAGAGGTTAGGAGGGAGGAGATTGAGAGGGCGAGAAGGGAAGAACGGGAGGAGAGGATTAGGGAGTATAGGGAGCGCGAGGCGGGGACGGTTGATATGTTGAGAGAAATTGCGAAGGCGCGGTTTGGGTAGATGGGTGGCGGAGTGGTCTGATTGTCTGGTATTATTAGTATCGTAGGAAATGGAAAGTGATTTACCCCCTGTCGCCCTTGTTTGGTTGTGTGTAGCTGTGACCACCGTTCTATGAAGATGCTTAGGATTACGCATTTGTCGGATCTCAAGTATGTGTAGGCACGTTGGAATTATGAATATGGCACAGTGATTTGGTGATAGCACGTTAAGTCCCGGAGGCTCCGAGAATGCTCTATCTCATTTGTCAATTTTTGACTCTTCGCCCTTTAATCTACATTCATTCTCTTAAGTAGATATGCTATGCATTTTCACGCCTCTATGATGCGAACCTATATTCATAACTTATTTATGCATGCCGGTCTTTCCATCCATCTTCTCTCCAGGTGGTGCATATTGCTGACGGGCAGCTTTCAATCGAATTCGCTATCTCAGTAGATTGGCGAGTGGTTGGTTGTCGTCAAACCAGCAGCTGAGATTGTTCGTCATCTATGCCAATCCAGGCGTCTATCGACGAAGTAGCCATGAGTCATTGAATGTGGTCTTTTGTAGTGGACGAATGTGCAACATAGTTCGACCTGCATCGTGCCGGTTGCTGAGCGCTCTTGCGTTCTCTGTGAGAACCCGCCTCTTTTGAAAGATAATTCCCGCCATAAGGGTTGGTCGAGTTGTATCAAAGACATGACTCCGACAGGCGGTGGTGAAGCATTGGAACCAGCCCTATTCAACTCGAAGGCCGTCACTGACATATGCTCAAGGAGCATCATCAGGGATGTCTTTCAAGAGATCTCTTGCAACTTCCAGAGCCTCAAAATTGACTGCGTCAATTTGTGCCTGTTCGACACCTGCAGATTCCAACAACCTCATAAGAGCCCAGAGCTCTCGGATCAGACACAGTTGATCCGCAGCCCATTTATCTTTGATGATCCCGATGAACACTCTCTGGGCTTGTATAGCGCCGAACCAATCCCCCTCGAGCTCGCTTTGGCGCACTGTCCCCTTCAATTTGTACAGATCAACGAGATCGGGAGAGTATTCCGTGAAATAAAGACGATCGGCCACGCCTAAAACTAGCGGGTCAGGATTATCGTTCATTCGCGCCATCGATCGTTTTACTCGCTCTTTGACGAATTTAGGGAGAAGCATCATGTCGCGGCCCTCACTATCGCCTGTGTGGGAAAACACAGTAGTAGATGGAGGAGACCTCCCAGGAGATGAAGCTGGAGAGGATGGAGAAGATAAGGCCTTTTGTCTCTCGATTTCGTCTTGCATAGCTCGAATGCCCCGTATCACGAGGGCCGTATCAGCGTCCAGATTTTCCTGAGTCATGAGTGCGTCACGGACAGGTCGGTTCTGCGATATCATCAACTCGCGAACCTCGGGGTCAGACTGGACGGCGTCGATCTGATGATAATACACTCGCTGAAGTAGAGTGATAATATCTCCACGTTCGTCGTTCCCATAGCGCAGAAGCTGTTCTGCAATCTGATGCAAAGGATGGTGATGAGGTAGCAGCACGTGGGCCAGATTCGCTAAATGCGCCACGAATGCTGAAAAAAGTTCGTGCTGGCCTCGGGACGCAAAGTCGTACAGTAAGTCTATGATAACCCAATCCAAACCGAAGTGAGCATTCTTGATAATATCCTCCAGCATTAGAAAGGCTTTGCGTACGGCTTTTCCAGCCAGCTGTCCGTGTCCTCTAGCAAATAATGTTGAGCCTAGGGCGAATGCCAGGTACAGTTGTGATACGCCTATGATCCCCGATGGTGTCAAACCTACTTCGCTATCTGGTTGTACTCCGGGAGGATTCCGAATTGGAGCATTGTGCATCAATGACAGACGTCGCATGTTTGTCAACAGGGCCTGAACGGTAGAATCCGTCTCTAACTTTGCAACCTGAGGCGGTAGACTCGCAGACGGCGGTCTGCGAGCAATGGATGAGGTCCGTCTTGCAGCCGGAGAATCGGCTGTTTCTATCGAAGGTGTTGGCTCAGCGACCGAACGCGCTCTGCGCTTGTACTTGTGAAGTTGCCACTTGCTTATTCGCTTCTTGTACATCGACTGACTATCTCAGTCCAGTATATTAGCCACTTACTTCTCAAGTTGATCTGAGCAGGAATTTAGGTCGTACGTTGCTTTAAAGTGATGGCGTACCTCCATAATCCGCATCACTTCGCCGAGTGTAAGCTGCTCGCCCAGGTAAAGACGGACGATGTGCGGATACATGGCGTCCCATTCTTTCTCAGAATATTGCTGGTTCGTATAGCTGCTACTGTTATCGTCGTTCGTGTCGTTGGTACTCCTCCGGTCGCTCTTTGGCTCAATTTCTACCGCGGAAGGCATTTTGGCATTTTGGGGACTATAATGATCATGGGGAGATGCTTCGAGTGCTCGACCGTCTTTATTATCCATTGTAGGTGATCCTCTCCCGCATCCTGCCGGTGCGTTGCCAAGTGGGCTGTTGATTCCGCCAATTTCCGTGTAGCTTCGAGACGAGGGTTTGGTAAATTTGCCCCTTGCGGTATCGAGGTTACGTGGATTTCAAGCTCGAGTTATCTCCGTACAATGACCAGAAGCAGAGTGAGCACAGCACCAGACTGATGCTGGAAAATTCCCGCTCCCATCTCATTGTTATATCAAGATTATTAAGGATAGTTAGATTAGCATCTCAGTTAAGCTCGTCGGGAGTAAAACGGAGTGGCCCAGCTATGAGCTCACATGTTGGCCGGCGTAATCCTTCTTCCTACAAAACCCCTGTATAACTTGCATATGGGATGACAATTTCGTGCTTGCTCGCCTGAGGCGCTTGAGCGGCTAGTTGGCAAATGAGTAATGCCGCCAAGCGGTTACCATTGCAGCCTAGCTGCTTGGATGTATTAAGCCATGGATCGATGACTGACGAGCAGAACCGCGTTCAGGGGTCACCTCCACCTTGGATACGATACAGCAAATCGCGCTTGACGGATGCGTAACTCCGGAGCTTTGTCGAGGCAAAGTCGGGCCTTGACTCTTGCATCTTCAGTGAAGCTGAGGTCATCAACTGCAGCCTACAGTCTGGCAGGCTTCAGGGGGCAATGGTATTGCCGTGCGGCACAGTAGCCCAAGACGCACCATATCATTCACCGGTGAGGCCCGCTTCTGGATTTTCCTGTGGCACGATCGATTTGAGATTTGAGGATCGTCCGGCAGTTCTTGTAATCTCACCCACCGAAACACTAGGGTAAACTCGGGCTTGGGAGAAGTAAAGAAGCACCTGGCGGCCGCCGGTCTTGACGTCAAGCAGACGAGAGAAGAAGCCAGGCGACGGTAGATGACGGCGGGACTGGTAGTGTGCATAGGTGTACAGTAGGTACGGTAGTAGGCACCATGTCCAGAGTCATGTCGTCCGATCGATTCTGGAATCCCCGCCCCATCCCGGCCCAAGTCAACTACCTACGTAGCGAGCGACGGCTGGCTTTCATTCCTTCTCAGGGGCCAGTGCTCGAAGGTCAGGATTGTGGTAGGTTGGGCTCTGGGCTGTCTGCGCTTAGAGGCTCACAAGCGCGGTGGGTCTGATGATGGTGGCATGGCATGAAGGATGCGGCGGCTACTAGGGATCCACGAGCAGAGGCGCGAACCACGATTGGTGAGTAGCCGAGAACAAACCGTTATTCCCAAGGTGGCATGAACTGCGCCGCCGCTCTGCATCGTTGCGGAATATTTCCACCAACTTTCGAGAAGGATACTCTCGCAAATTGACACAGCGAGGCTTCGAATCCTCCAGATCGGACTTAGACTGCCCGGTCGTTGCTAGCGCCGTCGCCGCCTTCTAAATCCGGGTGTTAGGGCCGTAGAGGCCCTCGCCAACTCTTGCCCAGGGTTCGACAGGATTAGTAATAATATCATGACGACTGGATCATCTCGGTCCGTTCCCCGACTTTTGGACAGTCTCAATGCTGTAATCATGCTTAGGAGTCGGCGACAACACGATGCCTGCTTGCGAAGCATAAGGTTGAGGACGTGAGAGAAATCTTGCTTTTTCCACAAGTTCTTGGCTGTTTGTTTCGAGTACTGCTGTAAGCCCGAATCCATACCTGATAATGCACCTTGTGGAGGGTGCCATGTTGAGGCTGCATGATTTCTCATGTCTGCACGTGGTTGTGTGTATATTACCGAATGAAAGGTTTCTCGTCAATGGCCTTATGACAGACGAGACAGACGCGACAGGCGCGGCAATTAATCCCGGTCGGAGATAGCAAGTGCAACACTGAACGGCATTTCATGGACGACGTCGGTGCTTTGCAAGGTCAACCCTGCCAAACTTCTCCTTGTTCCATCCATGAAACAGACGGGACAGTCTACAGACACGTGCTGTTGGCGAGTTTCTAACGTACATCATAGCTGAGGATGTAAGGTCATGATACTGTCTCCTGGCTACTCGTAGTTCAAATTACTCGACTCGGTTTTCTGCGTGGGCAGTTTCATTCAACGGCACTCGATATTATCCCCAATACCTATTTCACGCGGCGCAAATTGAGTCCAGATTGGGACGCCATAATGTTTCTATTCTCATCCTTGGGCCGGGCACTAATAACCAAGACTGTAGCGGACCCATAGCTCGACGACTTTTTCCTAAAGCGGCCTTGCAAGCCTCGAAAATAGACCTACCAACAAAACCGTTTCCATTCGCACATCAGCACTAATATAAGTCGCACCGAGTTTCCTCCAGCTCTTCATGTATGAGTATTTGCCTATCGTAACAAGCCGATATCGCCGCAGTGTGCGTTAATCGGAAATCATTCCAGTTGTGAGAACATAAGGGTCCCTAATTAACTGAAGCCGGACACGGACACAGGGATTTTGCCGGGCACTCAAACTCCTCATGCACATTGCTCACTCCTCGCCGAGTAGCTTTTACACTGTCACAGCTCAGCTACTAATGGAACTAGCCGAGAGCCTACGGATATGTAAGGATACGCCCTTGCATGGCATCGACGTTTCCAACCCTGCCGAGCTGCTAGCTAGGGCCCTAGAACCACGTATGGGCCAGCTAAGTCGGCCCTGAGAGCGTCTCTCGGAATGCTAAAAAGGACTCTACATGTGTCGTTATGCAGCTTGCTCAATCAGGTCTGAAGCGATATATTTTTTTTCTGACCACGAGTAACGCCAGGGCTATTTACTCACAAAGTACAACCACATAAACATGTAACCTGGGGGAAATGACATGGTATGCAATCCTCCGTTGATGTCGAATAGTACTTGCCTATTCCGTTCACCACTGCGTCTAAAGAAGCGAAACCACCAACATCCAGTCAAAACGCGCGAACTGACCAATGACAAGTCTGAGGAACCGAGTTCATCCAGCAAGGAGAATGATCCTACCGGATTTGCAGGTCACTGGCATAGACGATGGTAAAGGTAACATGAAGCAACTGTGTGTACTCATTACCGCGCTTACGGATTGGAACCACGCCACAACTACCATAGGTGGACCCTGCAAAAGACATGCATATGAAAAGTGAGCAAAGCCTAAATGCTTCTGGAAAAACAGCACAGACGTGTAAGGTCAGCCCAGATTTCTAGTCGCACTACATACTTATCCCATCTGGTTGCACCATTAAAGACAAGGAAAGGTATACAACTAAATGTTCCTGGGGGCAAAAGGCTCGGAGCCATGATAGGAATTTTGCCATTTGATAAAGTGTATTCGAGTCCGACTTCGATGTCATCTGTTGATATTGCCCATGGAAAGCTAGGTAAATGCAGTGTCTCACGGAATAACCGGCCACACCTGCAGATGATGCCTTACAGAACATAATCCTTAGGCATCTGTTCCGCGGACGAATGGCACGACAGTATTATGTATGGTACTTGAACATAGATCATTGCTCTTCGCGTATCTCATACGCAGCATGAATGTGATCAAGCCTTCGTAGCAGTCTTTCGACCACTTATGACTCCCCACAATCAATAATCTGACCTCGTCTGGGCTCCATTCACGATAATTACCTCGCAATGGGAGGAGATTGGAGTCGAGATCAATAATCAATCCATCGGAGATGGAAGTCAAGCCTATCACGCAAGTATGGTCAACTAGCTATATCAACTTAAACAATGATCACAAACATGCTCATCACCCAAGTACCAAATCGACCTCATCGTAAAACAACAACCATTTTCAATTTTTTTCCGACTTTTTCACAACTATTTTCGTAATACTATCGCAATCAGACACATTCTACAACAACCAACCGACAGAGCTACTACGAACTCCCCTCTGCCAGCCCTTTCAAGCGCATCTGATCTGCCTATGGCTCTAAGACCCAGAGGACTGGAATGTCCCCATCATCTCATAGACACCCGAGCCACATTCCAAATTGCGCCACTTCACTGTAGCTGACCCCATCTTGCCGACAGCCACAGAGTCATCAGACCACTCAATCTTCCTCAACAGCAGCAGACAGCACAACAGTCTGCAACGTACCCTTGGTGACGTAGTAGGTGCTCGTCACATTCCCCGTGGCCATGCCACAATCAGTGTAGTGCCCATTGCGATCCATGCTACAGCTGAACGACTTAACCGGGAAGACAGTCACTACAGGCTCGACCCCGGTGAGTGTGACCGTCTGTGTTACGTCCTGAGCTGGCGCCGTGAATGTCACAGTTTCTGTTTCTGTTTTTGTCGTATACCACGGGTCGGTCTCCTCTGGAGTTGCGGTCGTTGTTTCGTTGTGAGCTGGCGCCGTGAATGTCACAGTTTCTGTTACTTTCGTATCGCCGTGGCCTGGAACCGCGGTCACTGTTTCGTTCTGTGTGATTGTGGTCTTCTGCAGTTCTGTTTCCGTCTTTGGGGACGCTGTCACTGTTTCGTTCTGTGTGATTGTGGTCTTCTGTAGTTTGGTTTCCGTTTTGGGTGACGCTGTCACTGTTTCGTTTTGTGTCACAGTGAATTTTTGCGTTTTGGTGCCTGGAAACCAGGGGAAATGCACCTTCGGCTTCTCGGTGGTTGTGTGTGTTACTGTTTTTACTTTTGTCTCTGGGGGATTCCATGGCAGGGGGTGCTCAGTCTCTGTTGCGGTGCGTGTAACTGTGATTGTCTGTGGATTACTTTTAGTTTCTGTTTCGTTTCGTGTTTCAGTCACTGTTGTGTTGTGTGTCACAGTAGCCGTTTGTGTTGATGTCTCTGGGATCGCTGTGACGTTACGAATGACTGTCGTTTCCAGGATCTCTGTTCTTGTCGTGTTCCGTGTTGCAGTTACTGTCGTGTTGAAAATTGGGTGCGGCCTCCGCGTTACGGTTTTGAACTTTGTTAATGTGGTGTTCTGTGTTGCAGTCATTGTCGCATTATACGTCAATTTCGGTGGTTGCGATTTCGTCCTGGTCACCGTGATCGTGCTAAGTGCTGTTGTTTCTTGCTCGCATTGATTGAATCGTGGACATGATTGTACACTGTTATCAGGCCTGTGGAAACGATCTGGTAGCCGCAAGGTGCCGCGTTAGTTGTTGTTCTCGAGTCTCCCCTGCGGGGCCCTGCACTCGAAACAAAGGACTAGGTTATGATATATAACAAGCCAAATACCACTTACTATAGAAAGTCAGTATGATGTCTTAGGAATGTAGTTAAAAAATAACTCGCATGGGGTCTATCTATGCATACCATGATTCGAGTCTCATCGCTTCCGGGATCTTCCAGCAACGCTCTTTCCCATTCAATTGATTGGGAGTAATGAACATGCATTCTGCTATGCAATCGCAGTTGGCAGTCGTGCCTCCGAGAAGCATCAGAGTGGCATGGGGCGGCCACAACATCTCTTTGAACTGGATGGCCTTGCGGTCACGATGCATCTGATTCAGACAGCCATTGTTGCCCATGTCAACCCACATCCCACACCCAGACTCTTCGCAACTGTCAGTGTCGCAGAACCGTGCCCACCCCATCTCATATCTCCATCCGAACCACTCGGTAGAAATATTGCCATACTTGCTGTGGTTGCTGGCACTCAGGTCGATGTCGCCATTCCAGTCCTGGCCATTCGGACTTGAGAAGCAAAGAGCAAGTGGCCAGAGCGCCGCGAGGATGAGAGCTCGGAGCATCTTGACTTGTACAGTATAGAGATGGAATGGCCCCAGTGAGAATCTTTTCAAATTGCAGAAAGCAGGCTTCAAGTTGAAAGAACCACGTAACTGAGCGGATGATCGACTCTAGTACATACGAAGCGCTTTATACTGAGTATTAACTGTAGAGGAATTGTTGAGTCCTTTTCATCTTCCAATGTTATTCTTATAATGCGCAACAGCGAAGGTTCTCGTATATTTGGACGCTTTGAAAGTTCATACTAAACGCGTCCAGCGTCTTGATGCACTGCACCGCTCGCGCTATGGATGCAAGTCTCAAGCGACACGTGAACAGCAACGAAAATGATGTTCGATCGAGCCATAGAGGTTACATTATCCCGCAATACGAGCTGTAAACAGACTTGAGGATGCGAGATGATAAGCATTACTTGCTGCTTTAGCACTGACGCACAGTCTGCCTGCGGGCATCATGCAATATATCCACTTGTATCAAATGAAGTATTACACATTCAAGAAGACTAAATCTATCGCACTGAGATATTGTGCCGAATAAGCAGCAGTACGATGATGGATCGCGTATCTGATCACCTATAGTGTAACAAGACTGTACAAATATCCACATCATCCCTCTTCAAACAAGAGACTAGATATGATGGATGCAAAGCAGAAATATAACAGTGATCCGTAGGTTGTAGAAACCACCCGTGTAGCTACTAATACATCTCTAACTCGTATGAGGCAGCGGTACTTGGCGCGCTTGTGATCGACAACCATGGGCGTGTAAAGCTATGACTGGGTCTTCAGACCATAACTTTTACCCTAAAGCAGCCTACGCACTTCCATAAGCTTTCTGTTTACTGCCTCCCGGGTCAGGGATAGACTAGGTAATCCTCAATACTCCGGAGGCTGGGGGAAAGGATAGTTAGTTCGACGGATATGCCCTAGTATCCCTAAGTGTAGTTTGTATGGCATGAGAGGATCCTACTCCCCCATTTTACCATCACGCCTGGGGAGCTGCAACCTAGACAGCAAGGTGCTTTTGAAGAACACGAGAGAACCGTAGGGTATTGAGCGGAAGACTACAGAAATAGTGCTAGATG
The DNA here is from genome assembly GCA_022432385.1 of Xylariaceae sp. FL1272. Lineage (NCBI taxonomy): Eukaryota > Fungi > Ascomycota > Sordariomycetes > Xylariales > Xylariaceae > Xylariaceae sp. FL1272. The sequence continues at coordinate 840,615 of JAJJXC010000015.1, read as the reverse complement.
GTTAGCAGCGCCGATAATCAGATGTAAAACATGTGATCATAACAGATATCGGAAATTTCAACTCTTGAGTCTCAAAAATACAACGACGATCTGCCATCACCTCTCATCGCGCACAAGTGCAGACTCGCCACCCCTCAATCAACAACCCCATAACACCTCACATGTCAATCCAAGACGCATCACAACCCCCCAACTTTGCACTCTTCGCCTTCCCATCCATCACAATCTCACTGACCAATTTCCCCGTGCCAGGCGCATTCTGAATCCCCCAACACGTATGCCCAGCGGCAACAACCAGCCCTTTCACACCACCCACATTCCCAATATACGGACCCCCTTGAGGCAAAAAGCAAGCCTGTCTAGCAAGCACCTGCCCGTCCCTAAGCTGCTCACTAATGCCCCCAACCTGCGCAACGATATCTTCACACCTCGCCTCATCGACCTCAACCTCCTCGGTGCTCTTCGGTAACTTCGCATCATCAGTCGGCCCACAAGCATACGCCGTCCCATCAGGCCGCGCATAAATCTCCGGCTCTACAACCTGACTCCCCTTCAACGGGATCGCTGTACTCGATCCCTTGGGAGCAGATTTCCAAACCGGCGTCCTGAACCCAGTCGGTAATCGAATAGCCGTAAACAGCGCATACGGTGAAACCTGCTCCGCGGTCTTGATAACGACACTATGCGCCCTACTAGCCGTGACCGGGACACTCGGTAATAGGGTCTTCGTCCACGGTCCAGCAGCAACAACACAATCCGTGCTCGGCAGCGTGATTTCCTGTCCATCTTTTACATAAACCACGCTCTCCACCCCTTTCTCACTCGTGTTGATAGCGCTAACCCTCGCCCCCGTGACAATCTTCACACCGCTCTCCTCAGCAAGCGCCGCCATACTCCGGGTAAAGAGCTCAGGATGGACTTGTGCCGTGTTGTCGGGGGTCCCCATATTATCGTAAGCACCGAGTGCTTCCGCATCAACCCAATCCAGATCATCCGGCGCACCCAATTTCTTCAGTGCAGCAGCGCTCTTCTTATGGTCCTTATGCAACCCCTTGATCGCGCCCTCGTTTCCCGTTGGCGCTGCCGTATCCCCTTCCTTATCACCTGAAAGACCAGGCGGTAGTCGCGCCTTGCAGTCAACCTGACTAGCAAAACACCGTCTATATCCCCATCGCTTATCCCCACCATGTTCCTTCGCGAGTTCATCATGCAGCTTAAAACTCAGCGGCACGATCTCCTTCGGGAACGCCCAGAGCGCGAGTAAACCACCCGCTTTCCCGCTCGCTCCTGACGCGATCCCCTCATGCGCTGGGTTCCGCTTCGAGGACGTATCCGGGTGTAAGAGCGTAGCCGGATGTTGAACACTGTCTTTTGTCCGCCCTCCCGTGCTGGTAGATGCTGCTTCGAGGAGCGTGATCTTGTGTGTGCTTGGTGAGTAGGATGGGTGGCGTGTGAGGAAGTAGGCGCTGCTACAGCCGATTATACCGCCGCCTATGATGGTTATTTCTTTTGGTTGTGCCATGGTGCCTAGATGTCTGCGGAGGCTGAGTGATGGGGTGAATGAGAGGCGTTTGTACATGCGCTCGCTCGCTTGCTTCCTTGATGGAATTTATGAGTGAGATGAAGGTTGAGAGCAGAAATTTCAGATTGGGGAATGATGTATTCGTTGCCACTTCGGTGCAGTTCTCGATGTATTCTCCAAACCTGGTAGTGGTGGGGGTCAAACATTCCACTGTATTGAGGCTCACTGAAAGACGTCACATTGGAGGGGCTCGTGGGGTCGCTGGGGGCTTTCGTTCCACTGTTACGTACCCGCTTCAGTCCGTTCTAGACCGTTATACGCTGACAGTACCCAACATCTCCGATTACACAATGTAGGGGGAAAGGGAGAAAGGCAAGAAAGGAACAATCTGAATCAAGGCACCACGCCTACGAGTAAATCACAGTAGGAGCGAGGGATGCTGGTCACCTTATATAAAATACTTCAGTCCCATGATTTGGCATTGTTTCGGTGGGAGACTCACTCCTAACGACCGGCTCAATTCCGAGACTCTATCGAGGTAATTACCTACATTCGAACATTCTCTATGGGCAACACATTGAGTGAACTCGGCTTAGAGATTGTAACAGATTATGATTGTGATTTAGATTTGAACTCTTTGTCTTTTATATACCGCGTTCGAGAAGCATGAGCTCCATTAGGGACTCACAACTTCCCCAACCCAAGACACCACCATGCTAACGAGGTTATTTCGGGAAGTGGTTGGGAATAAGATAACGGGAGCCTCCGATTGATGGATTGGACAGTATGCTTTGTTTGTCCCCATAAACTCCCTGAATATGCACTGCGCATTTGGCCGGCTATACAAGCAAGAGAAGTCGCTTTCATTAATCTTGGCTCGTCCATCGATGGGTGGTGACGGATCACCACATCTCTTCCTCCTTATTGTGGTGACGTTGTCCGTTTTGGTGGTAGTTATCGTAGGCATAATAATCTTTGCCTCCGCCCCCGTAGTCGTCGTAGTCTCTATCTTGGTCCGTATCCTCCTTGCCGTGGTCGTAGTCATAGATCTCTGCTGCTTCGGGATAGTCTCCTTCCTCGTGCTGCATACTTGGATCGGAATACTGGGTTGTCGACTGTTGTTTATTAGCGCCTGCGTGGTAGATGCGGCAAACAAGAAAGAACTTACTCGATGATACTCAAAGCTGTTGTACTGATCCATACTGTCCTGAGCCTGCTGCTGCTCCATGTATTGCTGCTCTTGTTCCCTTCGTCGCCTCTCTTCCTCGTGTTGCCGCTTTTGTTGAGGCGATTGAGGTACTTGAATCTGGGGATGCATCGCTTGGACTTTGGCTAAGTAGGCGTACATGAAATTGCTGAGTAAGACTTGGCTGTATAGAGCACGTCGCGGATTCGCAAGCTTGATGTGCGCCATCCTGTAGATGGCCCGCTCTTCCAGGATAGGGAATCGGGTCCAATGATAGTCCACATCGGCCCGTAAAGGCTGATACGGAGCGGGTTCCGGTGAGGATGGCCGCCGCTGTACGTGTGATTTTCGACTTCCCGAGTCTCGATCGCCCTTCTTTTTGCTGCTGCTGAAAAATGAAGAGAAGAGGCCATCTTTCTCTTTTTTCTGTTCGCCAGAGGCAGATCGTCTACTGCTCTCTTTCCTTCTCTCCTCTTCTAGCTTGCTGTCCATGTTGTCGCGGTCAAGCAAAAGACTCTCCCGTCCCTTATGTAGTGCAGTATCGATTGACGTTTGTAGAACATCGAGCCTGACATTATCGTGTGCTTTTTCTATGATCGCCTTGGTTTTCGACTTTCGACCTTCTTCCTCACCCTTCTTCTTCTTCTCTTTGTCGTCGCTCTTAAACCATTTCCAAGACGAAACCTTGGATGATCCACTTTCTGAACTGTCCTTCTTACTCTTTTTCTCTGGCTTCTTCTCTTCAGATGCCGAAAATGTCGGAATAAATGTCAATTCATCGGTCCTCGAATTGTATGATTGCTCAGAGTAGTTTTGTGGAGGCGCAGTTGGTGATCTCTTAGGCTGTGGTATCGCATCAGTCGCTTGAGATTGTGGTTCCGTTTGAGGAGGTTGTGGCTGTCCATATGCCGGACGCTTGCTAGAACGAGTCGGAGGTTCGATTGGTGGTGTCGATACTGGCTGGGTGAGATTCTGAGCAGCCCCCCTTTGCGATGAAGATCGCTCGGGGAATTGTCTCCGCGGCTCGGCTTCTTCCTGCATCGGAGGTGTCTCAACGATTTGAGGTATCGGGGTACCAGTACGAGAGCTCTCGGACGGGTGCACCCTATTAACGGCGGATGAGCGACTAGGCTGAGCCTGGCTTGGTTCCTGATTATATTGCAGATTGCGTTCGTAAGCATCAGCTGTCGACCCTTGATCGAACGGTTGCTGCCTCCTTACGCTCCTCGAAGGCCTTGAGAAGTTTTCGGCAGAAATTGGTTCTGATTGCACGCGCACCAAGCCATGACCTGGTGGTGCCTCGACAGGCGATTCAGCGGGCGAACTGTCGTCCCCGTCTCTGCCAGCCACCCGCTTGGAAAATGGTAGACGCTCTGTGTTGCGAAGCGAACCGGGCCGATTCTTTAGACTTCCACCCTTTCGGTATTGCGTTCGTGTGGAGCGGCGTAGTCCCATACCTGGCGCTACTGGGGGAAGTATAGGCATATCATCCATATTCGCTGAATCATCGCCGCTGCTTTGTGCTTCGAGCGTGAGCTTCTGTACAGCCTTGCTGGGGTCTTTTATGAGCTCCTCAAGGCTTAGCTCGGGTACACCCTGTTCAGACTGCCTCTGTGATTTCTTCCTTTCTAATTTTTCTGCTCCATCCATGTATCCATCGGCGCCATGTCCATTAGCATTGTCAACCTGTCTTGACAGCATAGACTTCTTTCTCCTCAAACTTCCAGTGTCGCTTCTAGATAGCCCATCGGGAGAGAGGGAAGACGAAGAAGACTCGCTGGATCTTCGCTTCATGGACTGCACTCGTTTTTCGACGAAGTTCTTGAACTCGGTCGGCGCCAATTCTGGATGTACCCCGGCAGGCACCCATAGTAACCTTGATGGATCTGTATCGTCGTCTCCTTTGGGCGCAACGGACGGCATGGCCACGAGAGACATGCCCTGAAATGGAAGCAAATCGGGATCACTATTATTAGAAACATCCATAGATAATCTACGCAATGCTTGCAGATTGCTTAGCTCCTGGGCAATGTCGTTGGGGTTGTCGATGTTGGTGATGGGATATTCGCTGGGCCCATCACGCATGTCTCGCAAACTGGGTGATAGGGAGCCGGGGGATATGGGACTCGTCGCGCTGTCACCTGAGTTTGCCCTGGACATAGGCCGCTGGGGAGGCATCGATGTGTTCAAGGCCGGAGTAGCCGGTTTGCTGCCCATCGGATTTGGGCTCAAAGAGCCTGTCTCGCTCGAGGTGGATCGCACCAGCCTCATGCGATGCTCGTCGGCGGGGGATAGATCGTGGTCGGGGCGCGAGGAGAGCTGCTCACCGCCGCGAGGGGCGGCAATGAAACTCATGGGGCGGGCATCGTAGTCATCGTCATCGCCGTACATGGTGCCGATGGTCTCGGTGATGTGGTGGCTGCTGTCGGATATAGACAACTGGTTGGCGTGGCCGCGCCGGCTCGCAAAGCTCGCACCGCCGGCATTGTGGGGTCGTCGAGAGGTCTTTTGTTGAAGAATATCAGCCGCTTTGTACAACGCCATCTGCCCGGGAGGATGCGTCCAGGAGAGGCTGGGCAGCCGGGTTTGGCAGGTGACGGGCCTATACAGGAGAAAGAGAGAAGGGAATAGCTGTGGAGAATACCTACCATCATTGAGCGAGTCCGCTATGACCTCAGCAGAGGTCAAGCCTCCAAGGATCCCCTATTCTCGCAGTCGGATTGCACCAAGCACTCGTTCCAGCAGTTGGCAAGCCTTGCATGAGGTTCAATAGGGGCTAGTATATTCAGGAAAGTATCTATCGCGTGCGTTAAAAGGTATGCCGACAAGACGGTAGCGATGCGTGTGAGGCTCGTGGAGTTGGTTGTTGGGCAAAGGAAGCGATTCTGCGCGCAGCCTGAAAGAGAAGGTAGATGGTAACGTCGGTCGTGCGAGGAAGTGTGCCGGTGACGATGTGCATAGGTAGGTGTGTAGCTGTGCTGGTCGAGCGGATCGCGTGGTGCTCAACGAGGGTCTACTCCAGCTAGTCGTATGGAGACCCGGACTTTCGGTGTTGGTGGTGAAGTTATCAGTAGTATTGCAGCGTCGACATGTTGATTGCGAATGTCGTTGCCAGCCTGGAGAAGGATAGAATTCGGAAGGCTACCTGGCACTGCAGTCTACACTACTCCATGTACATAACCTGAACTTATGACGGGCGGTATGCTTTGCTTGGCCAAGTTGTCAACCTGGAATAGATCGAGTACATTGCCTGGGCATTGAACAGGCCCAAGTCTCCAAAGTCCAAAGTCGCCACTTGGGTCCCTCTTGCAACTGCGATGGAACGAATCATCAATCAGACGAACAAGCGAACAAACGAATCATCTGGGCCGCTCCCGTCACACTCTGGTCCTGTCAGAATCTCGTCTTTTCCTCACGTCAACTGTCCAATCTCCGCTTTGTCTCTCTCTCCTCTCCCACTCTCTCCAGCCTGCCGTTATGCATTACCTTATCGTTAGTGTAATATCACACGCTACCGCTTCTTTGAGTTAGTCGTCAGTTGCCAACCACACAGCACAAGTTCGCAACCCACGCCAACCCACTTGCACAACGGCCGCCCACCTCTCCCAATTGCCGCGCGCGGGCTTCCAATTGCTGCATCCTCCGAAGGGCCCTCTTTTGGTCGCGCGACAGGACCTTGGCCCCCTATTGTAACCCCTATATTTCCATCTCACATTGCTACCTTGATTGGGCATTGTGACGTGTCTGGGCCGTGGCATCTTCACATTGCAGAATCCTCTCCGAGTGACCATTTTACATGCTGTTTACTCTCTTATTGCCATTCTGTAGGGCAACAGGACCTCGCTTGCATTCCCCGTCAAGTTTGGATCTCAGAACTCGCTCATGCTGAACCAGAGATCCCCACCCGCCTCTATGTGCTGCTCATAAGCACTAATAACTCCCCTCTTCAGAATACCAGCTTTGAAGGACATTGATGGTTGTTTCTACGGTACTTTGTTCTTAGAAAAGAGACGCCGAATATTACGCTTCGGTGTAGCAATTCTTAGATAATCTGCGCATGGTAGTATCGTTGCAGAGGACTGTTTACTTCTGCTTCACAAGGCTACCCCGAGTAGGTATCTGACCTGAGTTCATGATACCCCGCCTATCCCCGTTGTGGCCTTCGTTAGCAGTGATCAAACGAGACGCCCACCTGGAATAAGATGCTTTTCTCCAAGGTGCTGGGTCAGATGATCGACCCCGACGAAGACATGTCTTTCAGCACGAGTAATATTCCCAGTCATCTACAAATCTTCAAATCTACCTCATCATTGGGCCGAAAACCTGTATATGCCGTCTGGACTTCGAGATAGCACCTCCATGGCGTATCGTGGCGATGTCGAAGTGTCAAGGTGATGAAGTCGACATCAACGTACGTACCCCTCAATAAACCTTTCTTCGGTTGATTCTGCTCTACCCCAAAAAGAGGCATAAGGACCCCTACCGACGTCACACTGCTTGCCTCGATGCGGTGAGTGCTCGAATGCTTGGCACAAAGTCAATAGGAACCCCATCGTTGAGATAAGAACATGATGTTTAAGGCATGCAAAGCATTTCACTGCCCTTTTTTCGTCACAAAATACTCGGGAGTCAAGTAAGATGACAATCATGCGGTTTAACACGCGTCATGCAGGTATTTTCCAACTGGGAGAACATTGCCGCTTGGGCAGGTGAGCACCGTAGCACTAATCCCCATGACGTCCCTTCAGCCTGTTCAACACCGCTTACAAGTCGGCGAAGCGAGGATGCACAGCATCAATGTTGCCATGGGGACCCTTGCATTAAGGCGCCCCAACTAGATCACGCCTTGCTCTTGCATATCCAAACGTAACTTGGTTGGCCGCAAGCTCAACAGTTATGTGCCGAGTGGGTAGAGAGAGCTCTGTACTTAATCCATCTATATCGACGAGCAAGCGAACTAGCCATCTCTTATAATCTTACAGCTAACTGTAAGAGCTCTGGAGACGCCTAAACTTCGAATTGTGTTCGTCGAATAGACATCTCTTTGTGCCATACCGCGTAAAAAACTTGGAAAAGAGCATATGACGCCCTTTCTCAATGACTGTCATCCGACTTTGTCGACGTGACCCTTTCGTCTCCTACCCGTATTGATGAGAATGGCGTACACCCAGATGGGAGACAGCGAGTCTCTAAATAGAAACCACTCATAGCCCACACATTCGTAGACGTCAGGTCAATCACTAAATGAATAGATTGTCTCAATCAAGCAGGAAACAAGTAGTCCGGTACGGATACGGATGCACAGAGTTGGTGGGTTGACACCTTGCTCGTCGAACCAAACTATTAAAGAGCGTTTGGCCTACCCACCTCCCAATTTACCAACGCCTGTCCCGCAAGTAACATGACGCTCAAAGATCGGTCTCTCTTGCCTATGATGCTTTAAACGGCTTCATCTTGGTGTCTACTTTCTTTGCTGACTTTCATCATCAAGTCCCCGACACCGACTCGGCGTCATTTATTTCACCAAGATGGTAGGATCTAGTCGAGATGCGAGATTGCGGGATGAACCTTGAAAGGCGAACCCCGGATTTTCGTTACGATGTGATGTGGAGCGATAGATCGGTAGCAGTAGACACGCGGCCATTCCCAATGATGCCAATCCGCTCTTCATTCATCACCGCTTTACAAAAGACTTGCACTAGGCTTCGTCTTTCGTTTCCAAACATGTCCTGCGTGTCTCCTTGTCATCATGGGAAACGCAGGCGGCCGGTGTGAGCTCGTCGAGCACCATCCAATATATGCAGACGCAAAACCCGTCCGAAATCTTAGCTGTCGTCATCCCGACGTGCATCCACCTCGGCGTGCATACAGCCCGAGTTCCTCGCCAGAAACTGGCACATGAGCTAAATGGCAGGACAAGGTTCATTTGTGCCTCGGATTCCACGCGGCGAGGGACTTCGTCTTTACTAGTGACCTACCGATTCGAGTATGGCCCGGCGCCGGTGCCTTGCGTGTGAGGGGATGGACTACCGGGTGAGCGCCCACCGAACAGCTCGGGGCTCTCTACCGAACTTCGACGTCAACTCGCCCCAGCCAAGCCTCGACTCTCCATTCAGCAGGTCTGAACGCGATCCGACATGGCACTGGTATGCTCGTACAGCTTCATGCAGACCACACTCTCGAAGTAGGGATTGGGCAGACTCGTGGCCTCGGTCCGCGTGCCAACGTCGCTGGCGAGCTGGGATCCTTTACCCCAGATTTCCGGGGTTTTAGTCTTCAAGACAGGATGTCGATCATGAATGGGGCAGGCTCTCTCGTAGCTTGCATTGGTGATCGGATCCGAATATAATATCGTACCCACGCTCGTCGGAATTTTTGAACTTCTATGGAATTCGCAGTGCTCTCTCGACCCTCTGGCCATCCTGACTCTTGCTATCTGGCACCATGACGCCTCATATCGCTCCCTCACTGGCTACTTTAGGACTGTCACTCTTAAGCCTTTCACGATATGCTTCTGCTCAGTCATGTTGGCAAGACATCACTTGCTCTGGGCCAGAATCACAGGCCTTCCCAGGCGTATGGGACAACAACATCTTCGCTCCAGAATCGAGAAACGTGACACCTTCGACGGTATGGAACTTGGACAGCGGTGATCAAGTTGCCACATACCCCGACACCTTCGATCTCCAAAGCGATCAGACCGGGGTTTATTTAGATTTTGGCAAAGCAGTTGGTGGCATCGCTACTATTGAATATACAATTACATCGACAAATGGGGATGGCGCTCTCGGCGTTGCTTTCTCGGAAGCCAAGAATTGGACTGGACGCAATTCGGATTCTAGTAATGGTGGTTCCTATGGAACTGATGGGGCTCTTTATTCCAATTTTACCTCTACTGGAGACTTGACTTATACCATGCCGTTGGATAAAGTGCGCGGTGCCTTTCGGTACTTGACGCTGTTTGTTTTGGGAACAGATGTCGCGGTGACTATTAATAGCGTTACTGTTGAAATATCTTTCCAACCTACGTGGTCAAATCTTCGGGCTTATCAAGGCTACTTTCATAGCAACGACGATACGCTTAACAAAATCTGGTACTCGGGAGCATATACGCTACAACTTGATGCCATCGGTGGAAAAGAGGGCAGACAATGGCCCGCCCCTGCGACTGGCTGGGAAAACAATGCCAGTTTAGGCAGCGCTGATACGTATAGTGTCGATGGGGCGAGAAGAGACAGAAGCCTCTGGCCTGGCGATATGGGCGTGTCTGTGCCGGCTGCTTTTTATAGCACTGGAGATCTTGTGTAAGACTTCCCTTTGCCGATTGTTCGAAGCCTTCTCTAACAAGCCACCAGGAGCGTGAAGAACTCACTTCAGGCATTATTTGACGTCCAGGTAAGTTGAAAACATTATGGTCTGCTGCATGATTACTCAACTGACTATTCTGCCTCAGGAATCCGATGGTGGACTTCAGTTTGCTGGCGCACCGCTCTTCATCGGTGCATCCAGCGCTACATATCATTTGTGAGTCCCTAATCAGACGTCTTTATTACTTTCGTGCTAATATCAATAGGTGGACGATGATCGGAATCTACAACTACGTTCTCTACTCCGGAGACACAGACTTCCTCTCATCAATCTGGACCAAATACGTCGCCGCGATGGATTTCATAACTGGGAAAATCGACTCCAACAACGGGCTACTGGACGTCTCAAGTATTTCGAACGATTGGGGCCGTATAAACTCCACCGCCTACGTAGCACCCGCACAGATGCTTCTGTACCGCGTATACATCGCCAGTGCGCAACTCGCAACTTGGGTCGGCGATACATCCGGCTACAACACAACATGGAACGCAGCAGCCGACAGCTTCAAAACCGCCGTCCAAGACAGTCTCTGGGATTCAAACGTCGGCGCATTCAGAGATAACACTGACTCTTACTTCTACGGGCTATATCCTCAGGATGGGAACTCACTAGCTGTAATGTTTGGCCTCGTCGGCGGTACTTCCGATGAAGCACAGGGAATATCCTCACAGCTCACGCAGAATTGGATGGACATTGGAGCCAACTGCCCAGAACTACCAGGCGAGATCTCACCTTACATCTCCTCGCTGGAGATCCAAGCCCATCTCCTAGCTGGGCAACCTCAACGCGCTCTCGACCTGATCCGCACGAGCTGGGGTTGGTATCTGAATAACGAATTCGGCACCCAATCTACGATGGTCGAAGGCTATTTGATCAACGGCACATTTGGATATCGATGGGATCAAGGCTACGGCGGCGACTTCTCCTACACCTCCCACGCCCACGGGTGGTCTACGGGCCCTGTAACAGCGTTAACGGAGAGGATTTTAGGATTGAGCGTTACTGGTATGGCGGGCTCTGAGTGGACATTTACTCCCGCGCATGGCGATTTGACTAGTGTTGAGGGAGGGTTTACTACGAGTTTGGGACAGTTCCAGGCTTCTTGGTTTGTTTCGGATGGTGGTTGTCCGGTTTCGTATGATGTGAATACTCCTGATGGAACGAAGGGCTTTTTGACTATTCCTCAGGGTGCTTGTACGGCTGAGATTACGGTTGATGGTGAGACGCCTGATGAGGGTGTGGTTAGTGTTGTTACCGGGCCTGGTGGTGGAATGTATTATAGTTTGGAGTTGGGTGGTGGGAATCACACGTTGGTTGTTAGCTAGCTGGAGTTGCATTTCAAGGTATATAAGTTATAAAGACAGATTCAACGAAACTGTGCATAAGGACCTAGCGATCATATATTGAAATGCAATTGAATTGGTGATAGTCTGACTGCGTGCTTGACTTCCGTGGAGTTCCGATTGGGCAAGTGAGGAGAAAGTTGAAGTAGATATGTAATCCAGCCCGATTACAAATGCACCTTATCCTCACTGCGTCACATTTATATTCTACATATTTCTAAGGAATCTTAGAACCATTCTGTGCAATTTCTATGTTTTGGAGAAGCCGTACAATTAAGTTCACCTTAGTCCAATTGTATAACACCACTGAAACTCCCACAACAACCCAAGTCATGGCGCCAATCCGCATAGCAATAATCGGCCTCTCGTCAGCCGCGAAAACAGGCTGGGCAGCGAACGCTCATCTACCATACCTACTCTCACCGCTAGGTCGGTCGAAGTACACAATAGTAGCACTCTGCAACTCCAGCACTTCCTCCGCGCAACGCGCCATCGAAGCTTACAATCTCCCCCAAAGTACAAAGGCTTATGGAGACCCTGTCTCGCTGGCGGAGGACAAAGATGTAGATCTTGTGGTTTGCTGCACGCGGGTCGATACGCATTATGAGTTGACGAGACCTAGTGTTGAGAGGGGGAAGCATACTTTTACGGAGTGGCCGCTTACGCATGAGCTGGGGAAGAGCGAGGAGTTGGAGAGGTTGGTTAGAGAGAAGGGGACGAAGAGTATGGTGGGTCATCAGGGAAGGCTTGCGCCTGTTGTGGTGAATATGAGGGAGTTGGTTGAGGGGGGGAGATGGGGGAGGGTGCTTAGCTGTGAGGTTCGGGCGTTTGGTGGGACGGTAAGTTGAGAGTTGTCTCTGTGGTCATTGTTGGATTGTGTTATTGGGTGAGGGGGGGAGATGGGGGAGGGTGCTTAGCTGTGAGGTTCGGGCGTTTGGTGGGACGGTAAGTTGAGAGTTGTCTCTGTGGTCATTGTTGGATTGTGTTATTGGGTGAGGGCGACTGACTTCGGTGTTCAGGTTGATCGAGAGACCATTTCTGAAGGCTTGACGTATTTCGCCGATCGAAAGATTGGTGGGAATGTTTTTATGATTGGATTTGCGCATCGTAGGTTCCATCGACATCACGGACAAAACATCCTAGGCTAGACACTGACGTTCGCAGTATGGGATACCGTGCAAGCCGTTGTCGGGGAAGCAACAGACTTGAAATCTCGCCTACAACTGCAACGCCCTATTATGAAGCTCCGCGATCCCACTGGCAAGATTGTCGGAACAACACCATCCGACGTCCCAGACCTAATCATCGTCAACGGATCACTCAACTCCTCAGCCTCCGCACAAAAAAGCGCCAGCCTCTCAATTCGCTACCGTCGAGGCCAGCCTTTCAAAGGCGAGCCCGCACTAACATGGTACATCCACTGTGAACGCGGTGAAATCCGCCTGATTTCCCCATCTGGGTCGAGTCCACACGCAAATTCTTACGACGCACCTGTTACTATCGACGTCCATGATTTTGCGACTGATGAAGTTCACTCAGAGACATGGGAGTGGAACAAGTGGCAGGAAGATTTGAATTTGCCGATCATGGGTAGGAGTGTGGCGAGTCTTTATGAGGCGTTTTATGATCATGTTGTTGAGGGGAAGGAAAGGACTTATCCGGACTTTGAGGATGCTGTTGTTAGACACCGACAGTTGGATTCTTTACTTAAGGGGTGGGCGGCTTAATGTCGTGTGTTAATGGTGGGCTGGAGTTGTCGTTTGGGTTCAAGAATACGTTGATCAAAAACTGGTCTTGAATTGACAACTCTCTTCAATTTCTATAGACATCAGTAATGAGACCGTTCCCATCTTTTATAACAATTATTTATTTATATACAACCTGTTTGTGTTTATAGTCATGAGGTTTGTTTTTCCTTTTGGGCCTTAGGTTCATGCCTCCTTTCCCGCGTTTTATGTACCACACAACGTATTTTCGACTTGCCGCAACATTCAAGAAGCCCTGCTAGGGCTTCCCCCCCCCCCCCCCCCCCCCCGGAACTCAGCATACGTTGATCCGGGAAACAGGCATATATTGCTGTTCAGCGCTTCCGTTGCTCTTCACGTCCTCTGAAACCTCTTCTGCTAGAAAAGCGCCCAGCTCTTCAGGGATGTAAACCTCCGGTAGGGAAAACAGGAAAACGTCGTCAACGTCAAGATGAACCCGAAAATATAAACTTCTCCTCAATATTTCGATACATGCGAAACAGTTATCGGTGAAAAAGCCTTGACCGACAAGGTACAGCCGACCATTCGGTCGGTCTCTGAACAGCATCACTCGAGCGTCAATATCGAAGTTGAAGACCGATATGATCCAGTCTCCTTCCTGCGCACAACGACACAAAACACCGCACAGTATTGCATCTTAATTGACGACATAATTGGTTATATCTACCAAATACGGTGCCGAACGAGTTCTTGATGCTCTTCGTTCTCGTAACTTCCGCCGAGTACTAGTCCGGCCACTTGCGAAAGATGGCGATTGAGAGAAACAACAACCTCGGCACGATCTTGTGTTCACGGTCTCAAACGAATACCCACACAGACCTTCTTGATGTTGTGGTATATCCATTGTGAGTGCACCGTCTTTACCCGCAATAAGGTGCCATCCTCTCATAACGAGATTTGAAGGCAGGGGCTTGGTCAATGGTGCAATGTTCTGCTCATAATTAGTCTCGCGCCTCTGTTCCACAGTTTCCATAAACTTGGAGCTCTTGTGCACCTCAAGACCACGCAGAATATTCTTTAGTACATCTAAAAAATCCATGTCATACTCGTCACTCTCGTGTGTCATGAGCATCGCAAGCTCTACCGCAAGATCGTACACGTCGGTCTTGTAATCTGACTGAATGGCTTCCTCTATCGGCATTCCCAGGTATTTCATTTTCACGATTGGAAGTACTGAAAAGATCATGTCTCTTGGCTCTGAACACTTCATTTTCGCTGTATATGCCAAGAGATGACCAAGGAAATCGGACTGATGGTTATCTGTGATTATGGCGACTAGGTGCTTGTGTTGAAGTACGTCTGAGTCGGAGCGTTTCATGAGCGGAAACCTGTTTGCCCCCGAATAGCCCAAACCAAGCGAGTGAACTACACGCTGAGCAATGTACAGAGGCGTGTCGGCGATTTCATGTTTATAGACTGTTGTAAAGACTTGTCTGGCGGCCTCGTTCATGGGATCCCGCATGGTACTATGGTGAAGATCTTTCCATCGTCTCTTTTGTGGCTGCAATGGATCATTGAACATTGAACGTCCCCTCGTTATTAATAATGTTAAACCTAACAGAGTTTTGCCAATCACAGTCTCGTTTGCACACAGAAACTCGACTTGACAAGCTAATCGCATCTCTCAAAACGTCCAGACTCTGTGAAAATAGGGCCGATGGAGAAATTCAAAGAGCGTTGATACGAGCAGATCAAAATTTTGACGGCGAGCCCATCGCATAATATGCCGACTTAGAAGGAGGTAGCGAAGTCCGAGTACGGGACCATCGTGCAGTACCGAATATATGGTAATTGTCAGAAGTGTAGTGTCTACTCACGGCTGCAAATAGCTTCGCGTCTTCTTTCAGTGCCGGTATGAGGTACCGACTGTGATCGTCATCCACTCCTACACATGCCGGCACAAGTGCTGCTTGCCGATAGATGTCTCCCATTACGGCGATCTGATAACCTTTCTCGCCCAGGTCTTCTTGATTGATGCAAATAGCGTCAATCCATATGTATTATTTCGCCTCACAGCGTGCAAACACTTGTTGAAGGGCATAACAGCAGTCCCGCGAGACTTGTCGTTCATAGCCGTTGATTTGAACCGGCACTGTGTCATTTGCATCACCCCACGTGTATGACACGGCGCGATAAGACGGTGCTTTGTCTCGCGGCCAAACACTCATTTCACATTCTAGTTTCTCGTCGGTCCGATTTCGAGGTCGACGTCGGGCTGGAAAAGTGCCCCCATCTTGAGTAGATTTCAATCGTAAGAGTCGAAAGTACTTGGTAGGATCAGGCAGCTCTTCGTAACGAAATTCATCACGAAGAGCGTGAGCCATGGGAGAGCTCCGGTTGAGTGCGTCGATTTCATTGAAGCAGTTAGATGATACGATCAACGCCTCCACAATGAAGGCTCGGTTGACGCATGGTGTAAAGCCTTACAAGATGAAGGTAATTTCATGCAGCAGTTAAACTCGATCACAGCCGCGCTCCCAGATTTTGATGGGCAGTGCATTGTGCTGAGCTCAGCTTCTAGGTTGCTTTTACTTGTCATCCCGTCCTGACCAATTGTGGCTGTCCTTACATTCATACACCGCCATGCGCGACTAGGTACCTACCCCAAAACCCTAGGTGTCTATTGTGGCTTTACTGGTAAACCTACAGACACAGCTAATGTAGAATCACTCACGACTTCTAGGCATTAAAAAGAGATGGTAAAGCAAGCCGAGTCCGGGACTTGCTGAGCCGATCTCCTACTTGAAATGACGATATATCGTTGCTATCTCGCCCTAACCTCTAGGTACCTACCTACATACGGGGATCCAGGCTTCGGTCTGGGGTTTCCGGGGGGGCGAGAGGGGAGGGTAGGGTGCTTACCAGAAGCGGTAGGTACTCGACCTCACTCGGCCTTACAAAGACCTCATGAGCAAACCTGGGCAACAGGTAGGCAGACATGGAATTCTGGGTTCTGTATGTACAGTACGTTAATGTGGCCAACATTCAACAGCATTCCTTGACTTACTCACCTTAGTGAATGGATTGAGCACAATCGGCATTAAGATGCAAATATAATATGATTTTCAACGACGATACCCTCATTTCATTCGTCCAGTTACGACTTGTTTCTTACCACGGGACTAATTACTGTCATTACGTTGCATGCACATCGCCTGACAGCCGTTTACCCCAGGTCTTCAAGCTCGGGGTGCATTAGCTTATGACGATCCTTCCAGCTGTGCGTTCCTCCGCAAGACCGTTCGGTTCCAACTCGACCGAGGCATTGAGACTATCAAAAGTACAGCTCGAAGGCAATAGAACATGCAGCAATTCTCGTACTGCATTATGTTATGTCTGAGACCCTGGAGGCTGACAGGAGGCCTGCATATATGTGTCGACAACGACCCGAGTTGATGTTTCTAGATCCCAGTGTTTGACACCTTTCACAACGGCCTATGAGAGCTTTGGCGTCATGTGTTACTCCAAAGGGTCCTTGTCATTGGCAGCTATTGCCTTGGCTCTGACCAGTGTCGTCGGCGCTGACTACGTCCCCGTGCTATATGCCGTGGGAGGTAATGCCACAGAGGAAGGCCTAACAGCATATACTGGCCAGTCCATCACTCTAGACTCCACATCTCCCGTCCTCACGCTAGACTACTCGGCAGAGGTGTTAGGATTCCCTTATATCGAGGTCGAAGCTCCTGGGTCCGAGGTCCAGGTGGCGTTGAAGTTCAGCGAGCCCTATGGCGGTCTCTCAATGCCTTATGGCGATGGACCTTAGTAAGTCTAATACTCATCTGACTAAGAAGCTCTGACTAATGAGTCTGTTCAGTCTGTTCGTAGATGGGCTTGCGGATGGCTTCCGCACAGTAACATTCAACTTTACGACACAAGATCGAATCGAAGCATTTGTAGCCCAGGGCGGATTCAGATGGCAATCTATCGTTCTGCTGAGCGATGGACCACTCACCATCACCGGCGTTGGTCTCCGACCATTGGTTGAAATCAAGGACTCCAGCGATCTCACGGGAAACTTCACTGCCTCAAACAGCCTGTTCGATCAGATATGGAGTCTCGGCGCTCGTGTTGTGCAAGCTGCGTGCTACGAAGCTGGTACCCTTGCGCCTACTTGGCAGATCACTGATCAAGGTGCTTTGATCCCAGGCCAATTCCCGGCTGTCTCTGCTTTGGGAGGCGGCTGGTCCGATTACACGTTGACGTTCTCGACTAAGATCACTCAAGGAGGCACTGGATGGCGAGTAGCTGGTGGTATCATGGGTGGTTATGGCCCATACTTTGTCCTTACAGCAAGCGAAGCCGATTTAGGCAGTGATGGCGCTCTATCTCTGGAACGAAATTCTCTCGTCGCGGGCTATGGGTTCAGCTTTGTAAACCAGATCCTGCTAAGCTCCGCCACGCCGACGACATTTCCCGTTGATATGCCGATCCACGTGGGCGAATGGCACACTATCACCACTGCCATCAACTCCACAGGCTATCTTGTGTCTATAGACGGTACAGAAGTTGCGTTCGTTGAAAGCAGTGGCTATCAGGGCTACGTCAACGGGGGATGGGGCTCCAACAGCTTGACCTCAGGAACTTTTGGGTTCGGACCTTGGCTCAACCAGGAAGCCTATGTCACCAACGTCACTGTGACTGGTTCCGATGGGACCATGCTTTACGAGAACGACATGACATCGAACGATACTCTAGGAGAATATTCGATCGATACGAATTCATACAACGTCTGTCTCGACGGCGCAAAACGCGACCGCTCCGTTTGGATTGGAGACTTCGTACACACCGCCCGTATCCTCGCCACCAGCACGGGAGGTTACGACATGGTGAAAGGCATGATCGAGTTCGAATTTGCCAACCAAGTCAGCGAAGGTGACGGAGATGGCATTGTGCCAATTTCTGCTTACGCTGGCTCCAAACCAGAATATAGGAATAACGGCGCAGTCTGGCCTGGAGCACTCGGCGAGGCAGACTATCAATTCCTCTTCTTGCTTGTGCTTGGCGACTACTTCGCTCAAACCTCGGACGTGGATGGCCTGAAGGCACACTGGTCCGAGATAGACCGCTTGGTCACGAAGACTATTGGGCGATGGCTAGACCCCGTGTCAGGCTTACTAGCCAATTCAGAGGCATCGTGGTTCCTGGCCCAAGGGCAGCAGAATGCAACAGCGCCGACTGCCTTGCTCGCTGCATCTTTCACCAAGCTCTCACAGGTCGCCATGGTCATTGGCGATACGGACAAGGCGACAACCTACGCCTCATATGCCTCCAACTTCAGCACTGCCATCAACTCCCAACTCTGGTCGGATTCGTTAGGAACTTACTCTAACTCCCTCAGCGATGCGTCAACAGGCTCGCTCAACGCAATCTCCTTCACGATCATAGCCGGGATTGCAGACGCCGACAAGGCGACGAAATCCATCCAATCGCTCGATAACTTCCTTGTGATTATCGGCTACAAGGACCTAACATCCCAAGCTTCAAGCAGCTCAACCCAACTTTCACCCAATACCCAAGGCTTCCTCCTCGACGCGCTCTTCCTCGCACACATCAACCTTGGCGTATCCGCAGACATAGTGCTCCCAGCAATCGACACGATGCTGAACAAATTCTGGTCGGGCATGGTGAACCAGAACGAGTACTACACGGGCACCAGCTGGGAGTACATGCTTGCCGATGGCTCACCCTGGGCATTTCCTTTCGATAGTCTAGGACATCCCTGGGGCGGTGCACCAACATATGTCCTCTCTAACTACATTCTCGGTGTCAGATCAGAGTGGAATGAGACGACTTCTTCGTTCCAGTGGGTGTTTGATCCGGCTTGGGAGATTGCAGAAGGCCTCAACTTGACGCAAGCCAGTGGTAGGATGCCGTTGTCTAGTGGTGGTTACATTGAGGCGTCATGGTCGCTCCCGAACACTATGAGCAGCCAGGTCGTTGACAACGATCAGGTCCAAGTTTTGACGAGGCCACGATCGTAGATACGTTGCTGCACTGAGATAATGACATGAGGAGTGTGCGAAATGTATATAGGGCACGAGCAGAATAAAGAAACAATCATCTACCAACCCTCTTTCCAACCCACCTTCTGAGTGCATACATGCTTGCTCAAGTGTGGCATCATGTTTATAGACTATATTCTACTTATACATCAATTGAAAGAGGGCCAACGGCAGTCATTCATGCCAGAAGGTTGAGGTTCGGCAACATTTCGGCTGATGGTTGAGGTATATATAGCCCAATAATTGCAGCATCAATCACGGGAACCACTAGTAGGAGCGATCGGTCTCTGGTGTCGCAAGCGTCAGCATACCTGTACCTTAGAGAAGCCGCGCTTCTCAGCGAGGGTAGCTGGGTCGGTGACGACTCGCGACGCTATTCCGCGGTCCTCGGTTCTCTTTTTGCTTCCCCCCTTTTGGTGGTGATTTTTTTCTATTTTTGCTCTATGTGCAATAGAGTCGGGAGAATTGATTCCCGCAATTTTCGCCTTTTATGCACCACGTTTGACAGAGATGCACGTCTTTGAATGATGGGTGATTGAGGGCATTCCCGACATGTGTTGCCGTGGTGTCACCCATCGCAACCATCACCATCACCAACGCCCCGCGCTGCCTGTGCTTTCATTCACTCCCCACTGACACATTTGTCTCATGTTCAGTGAGTGAGTGAAGTAAAATGCTCTCACCCTGCCCTTATATGTGAATGATCAAGTCATCTGAGAGGCAAATGACCATTGACCAAAGGATCAGGCGTTGTCGATGAGGGGTATGGACTGGTAGGTGACAATTGATGGCACGTAACCACGAGAATCTCGACGCCTCGTTCCGTTTGTGAGTCACATCAACGTTGGAGATTGGTGGCATGGTGTACACGATGACTCTTCAAATAAAGCGTGGCTTTCCAGCTTTCGTCATAGGTGAAGAGGCCTATACTATGAGTCAACTCAGTCAGTGTGTGATGATCAGGCTAATTGGGCGTGGAGTAAAGGGATTGAACGTGGACTCGGTGTCTGTTTTAGTAACATATGTAGAAAGTTGCACCCTCCTGTATGCAAAGTTCTTGTTTGATAATGTTGTCCTTGTTATAGTAACTTTGAATATTCACAGCCTGTGGGTTGATGAAGTGGGATGAGGTCAAAAGCACGATGGCAGATGATGGAGCAGTCTGCACAAGGCAAAGGCCCTAAGCCTGTTCCGGTAATAGCAATTGGCTATGACCCTTAACAGCTCCCAATTTATTCGGTCACCTGACAGCGACCGCATTTCGCGTCTGCGGTCGACAAGACTCGTCGTGAAGTGGGTCCCACAGTACTCTAGCTCGATGGCCTACAGCAGGAAAATACAGGCAGAAACAGGCGAGAATAGCCTCTAGAACATGCCCCAAAAGACTGATGTCAGTGCATCGGCATACCCATGTTGTTTGTGTTGCCGCCTGTTCTCGAGAGTCGACGCGCGCTGCCTGAACTTTGGTGGCATCCCTCTTTTTGCACCAGGCCTCAGAGACGGGAGCCAGCAACACTGAATTGGCGCCTTGGATTCGTCGAAGCTTTCTGCCTTCTTCCAACCCCCCATACCATCCCTCCCCTCCTCTCCCACCTCATTCTCTAATTTGCACCGCCATTCTGCCCTTGACATTTCCATTCATTCAGCCAGTCCACTCCTGTCATGACTTAAACTCCTATCGCCAACTCCTCACTACCTTCAGCCAAAAACATCTGTAAACACACCATGGCAGACGAGCAGGAAGAAGGTTCGGGCTTCTTCGGCGACTGCACCTTCGCCTTCTTGCCCGGCAAGAACCTGAGTGATCTTGTCATCAATGAGGTATGCTCAAGCCGCAGTCGCGTACCTCTTGGATCTATATCGCCCATACTAACTGGACTTGATGCAGTGTACTAAAGTCATTGAAAATTATGGCGGCCGAGTCGTCTCACAGAAGCGCGACGGGTCATTTCCCTTGCAGACCATTACCCATATCGTATCCGATACCATTGAGTTTCCTCAGTACTACGAAGCCGCTGCCATGATGATACCAGTGGTCAAGTCAAAATGGGTGTCCGCCTCTATCCGCAGAGGCAGAAAGTCCCCGATCCGCCCTTACACGCCCGATCCCCGAATGATCTTCTCCGACGTCGTGCTCTCATGTGCTGATATACCACCTACCGACAAAGAGGCCATTACAGGTGCCACTATGGCCATGGGAGGTATGGACTCAGATCAGGTCACCAAGTTGACAACCCATATCTGTGCATTGTCACTGGATCATCCCAAGGTTGCGTTGGCAGTCGAGAAGAAATTGAAGTGCAAGATTGTGCTCCCTCATTGGTACGTATCGCAGAATACTGAGGGGAGCAGAGAATATCACACCTAACGCGGCGGCAGGTTCGATGATTGTTTCAAGCTTGGCAAGAGAATCAGCGAAGAGCCTTACCTGCTCCCAAACCCCGAAATCCTACGCGTATCCGCAGAGCAGCCGATCAAAGCACCCAGTCCGGATTTGGAGGGTGCGGTTTCAGCCAGACCTGACTACATGGCTCCCCTTAATGAAGATGTCGAGGGCACGGAACTGCGCCTCACTGTATTCGACCAAAAGAAGATCATGATCTCGGCCGATCTGAATATGAGGGACCGACTGCAGAGAATCATCGAGGGTCTTGTAGCGAAGGGAGGCGGCGAGATGACGAATAGTCCCAGTGAATGCGATTATTTCGTATGTCGATATCGAGATGGCGCAGATTACGTCCTTGCTTCCCAACTGGGCAAGACCGTAGGCAACATGTCCTGGCTCTTCTTCCTCATCCAGCAAAACCAATGGTCCAACCCCCTCCACCGTCTTCTTCACTACCCCGAGCCTCGTGAAGGCATTCCCGGATTCAAGGACATGCGTATTTGCGTATCAAACTATGGAGGCGAAGCCCGTATCTATCTCGAGAACCTAGTCAAATCCGCGGGTGCAGAATTCACGAAGAATATGAAAAACGACAACACACACCTGATCACAGCACGAGATAATAGCGAGAAGTGCGCTGCAGCTAGAGACTGGAACGTACACATGGTGAACCATCTCTGGATCGAGGAATCATACGCTCGCTGCGCAGCACAGACTCTGACTCATACCAAATATACACATTTCCCACCCCGCACGAACCTAGGAGAGATCATCGGCCAGACGTTCTTTGATGAGAAAAGGCTCGCAGATATGTATTTCCCCGGTAGTCCAGCGAAGCCTAGCGCTAGCTCAGTGCGCAAACGGAAAGCCCTCGAGATCGCCGACGACAACTCGTTTGTGGATGGTCCAGCCCAGGGAGCTATCATCGGAAGACAAGCGAGAAAGGAGTTCAACGTAATGAAGGACACGGATGACGACTACAGGGAGAAAACAGCGGATATGTTTGGGGTTCCCGCACCACCCAAGTCGCACTGCGCAACACCCGCACGCCATGTTCGATCAGGGAAGGAAAATGCCACGCCATCCACCATTGCTTCATCAGGTCGAAGCGCAAAGGATAAAGCCTTGGGCAGATTGTCAAATATGGCTCCAGATATCCAACTATATGAGAAAGAAAAGAAGAGAGGTCTGAAAGAGGGCCAGCCCTGGGGCGGAAAACGAGCCGCTGATCAAATTGAGCGGGAGCACTTGAATCGACGGCAGGCCTCTAGTCCAACTGTCGGCGAGGATAAGGCTGAAAAGAGACCAGCGAAGAAGGCCAGACCGACACTGCCGGAAGTTGAAAAGAGGGTGATCCTGACGGGATTCAAACGTTGGGTCAACGATAAAAACAAGGAAAATGCGGATAGGGTAAGATCCCAAGTACGGACTCTGTCGTGGTTATATTTGGCTAATATTTGTGTATCAGAAAAAACTGCGCGACATGGGTATTGCCGTAGTTGCAGATGGCCAACCCTGCGACTACTTAATTGCACCACAGCTCGTTCGCACTGTCAAGTTCTTGCGAAACCTGTCCAAGGGCGCTGTAGTTTTGTCTTCGACGTGGATCGAGGACTGTCTGGACCACAAAGAGGTCCCTGACATAGATGACTATATTTTGAAAGACCGAGACAACGAGAAGCGCTTCGGGCTCAAACTCGAGACCTCCATCCAACGTGCCCAGAAGAACAAGGGCAAGCTCCTCTGGGGAACGCCCATCTACTGCACATCGAGTATCAAAAACGGCATTGACAGCTACCAGGCCATTGCCGAGGCCAACGGCGCCATGTTCCTGGTCTACGGCCCGAGAAGCGGGTCGACGATCAAGCCGACGAAGCCCGAGGAAGATGAGGGCGGCCCGGAACCAGTCTACTTGCTCAGCACTAATAGCCCCGAGGAGAAGAAGCTGTGGAAGAGATTCGAGGATATGGCGAGAAAAGGCAACATGGAACCCCGTGTTGTGGCGTCGGATTGGCTGTTGGACGTTGTCATGAAGCAGGAGGTTAGTTTTGATAAGAAGTATCTCGTTACGAACTTCTTTATCAACTAGATGGGCCTTTTACTGGTCTCTTGCTACCCTTGGCCGACCTAAGGGTTTGGTAAGCTTTGGACGGGCAAAGGACGAGTGTTAATATTGGGAGAGGACAGGGTCGTAATACCACTTGACCGAAGCCAGACGATGTCCGCTGGGAGCTGTACTTATCACACACCACACATCCCGTTCATCCTGTTAGTGTACATGGTGGAGGCGCGTCGTCGTATGGTTGTTCGAGATGTTGATAGAGATGATGGACTTCGTTGACGAGATACGATCAAAAGAACTTGACACCTAGTTGGTCATCTTGTCCGAAGATTTGGGCCTTGCCACGCTTGACGAGGACTTGCAGGGCTTTCTGCAGGATCTCTGCGTCGAGGCCGTGGAATTCTGGGGTGGAGGGTTAGCCAGTGTCGTTATATGTAATAATGAATCAAAATCAAAAGCAAAGAAAAGCGGACTGGGAAAACTCACCACTCCCCCGTCCCCCCTCCGCATTAACAATCTCATAGAGCGTAAGCACTGCGCCCTTCTGCGCCGTATCCTCCACATAGCTCTCAAGCAGAGACGCCCATTCCTCCGGCGTGCGCCAGTATATATACCAGACATCCCCCCCATCTCCCTTCCCTCCACTATTCACGGCCTCCGCTCTCCCATCACGCTTCATATGCTCAAGGACCTCCCTAGCGTCCGAAGGGGAGAGACGTTTTTTGATCTTGCGGTTGTGGAATAGGTCTTCGGAGGGGTTCGCTGGCGTGGAGGGTGTTTGGGAGGGTGAGAGTGTGTTGGTGGTGGTGGAGAGAGAGGATGGCGAGAGGGAGAGACGGAAGATCCGGTGGAAGGCGCAGTAGGAGAGGATTAGGCTGGCCCATTTTACGTGTTGCGCGTGTCGGGTGCTGAGGTTTGGTTGCCGGGTGAAGAAGGGGGGGAAGGAGTATTCCCTTGGGTATTCGAAGCTTGGAGTTGGTGCGGGAGCTGGGGAGGGATTTGGGGGGGTTGGCGTCGCCATTTCGGAGGAGTTAGGTTGGCGTGGTGGTTCGGAGGAAAAGAAAGACGAGGCCAAGTAGAGGTTGAGATGTGGTCTGAATGTTGGTATATTGGAGGTCGTTGGAGGTTTGGCGGGGTATGGGAGCTCCCACTAGCTCTTATGGAGCTTCCCCGCTAAGATTCCGTTTTGTTCGGATCTCAATCATTCAACTTCATCCTAACAACATCTGCATTGAGTCTCTCATACAAACAAATTGAACACAGCAATTTCATATAGGTATCTCAAACCATGGCAATAGGCAAGCCGATGCACAAAACATTTACAAACACTCAATGCTTTCACCACCCAAACCATTCCTACTATCATCATAGGTAGCCCGCTCCAAACTCCATCCCACACCACTTTTAACACACTCAATCGACTATAATTCCATGTCCTCCTCAGGGGTATCATCATCCTTCGCCTCACCACCTAGTTCCTTGACGAGCTCGTCTCTTGCGAACTCCTCGTAGTCTTCCAGATTTTTCTGAATGTGTACTTTGAACTTGATTACGTCGTTCAGCATCCTCTCAACTTCTGTGTGTAGTTCCTCGCGTAGTGCATTAGCTTGGATTGTGAGTTGTTCATACCTGATTGTCTCTGTTAGTCATATTACAAAAGATGGATATAAGGGTATGCGGGGGAATTCACTGGATATTCGTATTAACTTCCTTCTGCTCCATCAACTGCACACTCTCCGAGAGCTCAGCGCGCAGATTCGCAAGCTGGTTCTCTGTCTTCTCGATCTGCGCATCCGAAGCCATCTTCTGTGTCTGCGTGACTTGCTTGGTCTTATCGTATTCCTCCTCAGCAGCCCTGACTCTATGCTCGAGCGCCTCGACCTCATTGCGCTTGTCTTCGATAGCCTCTTTAATGCCGTCGAGTAGGTCGTGGTCTTTCATCATCGCGTCCGCTGCTTCTGATCTTCGCTCCGAGATATCGCTCTTTAGCGCGAGAAAGCTGTTCTTAACCTGTCCCCGCAAGTCTAAGTTCAGGATATGAGCTGGCTGGTATCCCGTCACTGGGTCTGCTAGTAATCGCTCGGTGCTCGCGCCGCCGGAGTAGGATCCTTTCATCATAGAACCAGTAAAGTCAGACTCATTCACTGTCACGACCAGCTCATAGTCTTGGCCCTTGGCATTGGCGGCTGTCGCAGGAATGAGGCCGATTTGGTATGCCAGAGTATTGTATTTGTCGACAAGTCTCTCAAGTTCGTCAAGCTTGCGACTGGCTTCCATCTCCTTTTCTGCCACTCGCTTTTTGCCCTCGTCCAGACGTTGCGTCGCCGACTCGATTCCTTTCTGCAGTCTCTCACGCTCCGAGGTCATGCGGTCAATATCCTGCATGCTGATCCCTTGGTCGTCTACTGCTTTTTGTAAACTGCGACGCTCGTCGTCTGCTTCTTTTAGCTCCTCCATTAGCTTATTCAGCTCATTCTGCAGTACTTCGATGCGCGTTTCGTATTTATCAATCCTTGACTGGGCCAGGGAGTTGTACTCTTCGAACTTCGTCTTGTCTTCCTCCATGATCTTGAAGTTGTTATCCAGCACCTGGGGATCCGGCGTTGATTTCTCAAGATCTTCGATTTCTTTCAACAGCCGAGCGTTCTCTGCCTCAAGCATCTCAAGTTCAGTCGCGTATTTCGAATTCGACCTTTCAAATGCCTTGGCCATGCCTGCGACGTGCGGCGCAAGCACACTCTCGGCATCCTCATCTGTCGCATCGTCGTCCATCGCTAACCAATCCCTATATGCTGTACCCAGAAAGTCGAAGATAATATGGTCCCCGCTGACATCGATGCCGGCCTCCGCACAGGCCTCGTCGTAGCGATGCGATCCATAGCCGTCCAACATTTGGGCTAATTGCATGATCCAGTGTAATAATCCCAAGAATGTACTCCAATTCTGCCCACCAACCGCCGCAATAGCAGATTTCGTGATACTCTTCTCGTACGGGTAGCGCAGCTGTTTTAGGATAGGCGGCACTTCTTGATCAATGTTCTTTTGAAAGCGGTAGCTGGGATCGATTCGATGGTACAGCCACTGAAACATGTAGTTGAAGTCCTTTTGCGTAGGCGAGGTCATGACCTTATGCGACAATGTGTGCTTCATCTCCATCTCAAAGTTGTGTTGCGACAGATACTCGAGCAGCTCCTGGCCGATCCGGGCTTGAAACGATCGATCTTTCAGCGGTCGTGGATCCTTGGCAACGCCGGCGGCAGAAGGTGCTTGCTGGAAGAAGCTCTGGTGGCTCATGGGTCCGCTGTTGGAGGAATGGGCGCGGTATACGCTGCTTCGTCGCTCGTTGGTATTGTTCTCGGAGTTGCGCGTCGGTAGATTGCTCGAGGCGAAGCTCTTGAGGGCAGAGCCGGGCGGATTCTGGAAGGAGGCGCGCTTGACGGAGGACATGCCCAGGTCGGCGAGGTTGGTGCCAGAGGAAGACCGCGTGAAGATGGGCTGGCTTGGGCGACCCAATGCGAGGGAGTGCCTAGATCCCGACATTGAGCGGCCATGGCCACCAAGACCGTATGAGCCTCCATTGCCGGTGGACGAGTTGGACCTCTTCATGGCCGAGGCGGGTTGTGGGAGGGAAGAATTCAGGCCGATGCTGCCCAGGGTCTGTACAACGACAACAAGAAAAAGTCAGCGATTCATGCATTGGGAACAGTGGATGCGCGGCGATCATTGGGCGCATGGGTGTGTGCTTTGGCTTTGGTCTCGTACCTCTCGAGGTCGGCGCACACTCCAGAGTCCTGTCTCTTGGGACATAATGGCAGGATGGCGATGACAAAATGAAGATTGATGAATGAGGCGAATGGAGTCGTGTGTGTATGCTGGAAGTACGAGTATTGGCTAGCGATATGCGACAGGTATTGAGGGTCGGGCGGTGCCAAGATGCGGTCACCCAACTCCATCAAAGTAAACAAAACCCGGCGGTTTCAGGCTGCGTTATTGGGTTAGAGGGCGCCCACCATAAACAACCGTATCCCCGCTCCCAGGCTCCATTCTAGCGTCTGTCCACTTAGCGCGGGGCTGTCATGACCTGATTGGGTAAGCGCCGTTCGACCACATTAAAGGTAACCGCTACTAGCAGCACTCTCAATGGCATCCGTCTCATGAGTCGCAATGGATGGAGATTCAATGACCAAAAGCCACTTTGCTGCCTGTTTTTCGTGCTCTTTTCATCTGATATATCTATATATTATTGCAATTGAATCTCTACTGACTCTTTCTACATAATTGCTTTCATTGCTGTTTCGTCCTTGCTTCCAATCACCATGCTTCCCTTTCCTCAACTATCGAAATCACGATGCCGCGGAAAGTCATCATCTTTGCTGGCGCTCCCGAGTCACATACTCTCAACTGGGCCGGTCCTGGACTCCTGAACCACTTTCTAGAGCCACACGCCAAGTTTGCCGGTCTCCCAGCTCTACCAACATCAGTAGAAGACGAAAACACCGGTACTTTACCTCTGCCGGACCAAGTCGTCTGGCGGTCTATTCCTTTGCACAGAGAGCGCCTAGAAACCGGCTACTCTCAGACTCATGCATTGCCGCAGTCATACCTAGGCACACCAGATTTCTTCACGACCTTATCGCAATCGTTCGACACGACGTCTAGTATATTAGACGATGAAGCCAGCCAACGGTTTCTCGATCAATTCTTTGATCACTCTTTGGCCATACATCAAGACATAGCCTCGTCTCAGCTACCCACTGCAAGTTTTAGCACAGATGGCTCGTCACTTGAAACAACAAGGGACTCGACGACGGAATTTACTCTGTCCATCGATGAGGCTACGTCAGCTACTCGCAATGCAAGAGTAATCGAGGTCAGCCACCTGAGCGATCTGGAGGACATACCCAACGCGAGATATCTCCAATCCATCATACCACAGACAATGACAGTCAACTTGATAGTCGGCATCATATCAATAGCCGAGCCACGAACTGTCAAAACTCGCTGGGGTTCAACTCACTCTTTAGTTGAGCTTCTTGTTGGAGACGACACCAAGTCTGGTTTCAGTTTCACCTTCTGGCTTGCTTCCAACTCAAGCGAGGCGAACGTACTGGTGCGAAATCTGCGCAGACAAGACATTGTACTGCTGCGAAACGTCGCGCTGGGTGTCTTTATGAAGAAGGTTCATGGGCATAGTCTCAGGAAGGGCCTCACCAAGATCGACTTGCTTCACAGGAGGAGGATAGACAAAGATGATCAGGGCGGTCTTTACAGCATGAAGGAGGTATCGTCGACTAGAAATGCACATCCGCAACTAGTGAAGACGAGGAAAGTGTGGGAGTGGCTTATCAATTTCGTTGGCGATGGCGGAACATCATTGGGTAAAAGGAGAGCTGATGGCAAATCCGTTAGGAGATGGGATCAGCCACCAATGGATACGCAATGACACATGTACGTGGTGAGAACGATGAGCATAAAATACTATATTTTTCATGCATCCCGAGGCTTGAAGGATTTCAGACTATATATCTCCCTCACGCTTAGTGATGGTCAAAAATAAAATTCCGAAACCCCCACCAACCCACTCCTCCTCCTCCTGTGAAGATCACTCAGACGTGCCGAGTAAAATAGACTCTCCGACATTGATATGCTGACTATAGGGGACACCAAATATAGCTGGAAGAATACGCCGTAGCTTCCCTCATTGGTTGAACGTTTGCACACAAGAGAGCTGAATAGTCCACTTTGAGTCCTGAACGACTCAGTAATACAAACTTTCCCTACCTAATATTGAGGTTCGAGACAAACCAAGATACCCAACTTCGACCTTAAAATGCAGGAGGTTCAAAAAGCATGTTGCTGGTGAGGTCGAGTGCTGACCGCTAGTAATAAATGGTAAGAATGACAACGGTTGAAAGCGGGGGAGCGGATATCGATGAGACCCGGAGCCATTCAGACAGAAGGGACGACCACCAAAAAGGTGTCGAACCGCGCGCTATCTGGAAACGCGTGAGCCGACGTCACAACCCAGTCTGCGCTCGACATCGATGTTTCGAAACACCTTGGAGTTCACTGCGCTCCCTTGATAAAAATACTCGCAGTGTGGAAATCACATTAAAACAACCGAAATAGCCAAAAGTCTTTTATGCCACCACCAGATTCCGTCCTGTAACTCACCCAAAAGCTTAAACAGGCGAACAGGAACATAGGCACGGTCCAGCCCTTAGCCACTGCAGGTGGCCACCGCCCATCTGATCTGATCAGTCGATTCGACAAGTCATATAACCGACGACTGGTATCTGACAAACAACTTTGCATTCTTCGTGTTTGGTGCATGGACCCCAGCGATTTCGACAGCCCACTCAACATTCATGAGCTCCAAAACGACTATGCGCAAGCGACCCGTTTGAATGGCGACACCGATCGACAAAGATGACTTCGCGATGATGGACGAGGACACCAAGGATGGAATGTCGGGGGTTCGGAACCCAGGAACTCCCTTTCTTAATAAGACTAGGAGTCTGTCCGATGGCAACAACTCCCAATTGTCTCCTTCTCCACTGATTGTCGAGGCCTCGAGACGAACGTCCAAAGACGACAGCTCACTGGGAAGAGACCGAAACCAGGATGTTCAGACGCCCGTCACTCCACGCCGCCCTGAGTTTCCAATGCAAGGTCTCTCACTACAAATGCCACCACAAGGGACCCAGCCGGCCCAGTCTTCACCCTACATGAGGCCCGCGCCTTTGTCACCAAAGCTCGACCACTCCCAGATCTATGCCTCCCCGACCAACATCCTCCCTCGCCGGTCTCGCGGTCTAGACTTCTCCCGCGCTGCGACAAGCCTCCATCACTCGACCCTCGCCGAACAATCGTCGCCAGACTTGTCACCGACGATATCAGGCACCATGGGCAGCCGCGCAATGAACATCCCAGGTCGAGGCAACGGTGACTTTGGAACTGAGCAGTCCTCAAATTCACTATGGTCAGTAATGGGGAACCAGGAGCGCATGAACATATCTAGCTCTGTTGGCAGCACAAACCCAATTGTATCGGATTCGTCCTCCAGTTCAGGCGATGAAGATGCTATGGACGATGAAATGGAAGATGCCATTTATAGCACACCGCAGGTTTCTAAGAGCAACCAGCCAAACCAGGGCGCACCAGCCGTTCCCTGGCTACCTAGTGGGTCTTCTGCCATCAACAACCTTTCGAGCTACCGTACGCGACCTCGAAAGCGATCTAAGAGGAGGTTGCGCGGGTTAGCATCTTTAGGGTTCAACGCCGCTTCCCCAGCCACCCTTTCCAGATCTCCTCCTGGCAACTCCCTGAAAGATACTATAGATATCTCAATGGCGCATCCGCGACGGGAGAGTATCAGCTGGGCCGCAAACCAATTGCACATATCCGGCAGTGACATTGAAGACCGGGCCATGGACGTTGAAGCTACGGCAACTACTCCCAGCAGGGACGGGGCGAGGGGCGTAGTGAAGCGAGCTGTCACTCGGAGGGGAAATCTATACGTAAGTGCTTGAGGATCCAGATGGTGTCCATTCTCGTCGATACTCTCATGTAATTTATACTAATGAAGTCCCAGCCTAAAACTAAGGGATTCGCACGCATTCGTGCACAGCTCTTAGAGGAAGGTGCTCCAGTTGACACGGAAGTTCGCCGAGAAGCAGAGGTCATACGCCAAGTGCGAGAGAGCGACGTGGACCTCGAACCCCGAGTACCCCCAGCACGACCATCTCTACCTCTAGACTTATCCAATATTTCCACAGCCCCGTCTCAGTCGCCCAAACACCCCAACGCCCAAGTATCGCTCGAGGATATACCCGACGACTTGACCGAGTTCAAGCAACAAGCAATGAAGAACTCCAAGGGCAACAAATTCTGGGACACCTTCTCCGAGACTGGAAGTATCAATGGCACGAGAATCACATCACCACCTGCTAGTCTCATGCCCCGAGGTTCGTCGTCAGGTATGAGCGAAGATGTTAATATGGATTCGCCCTCTCTCTCCACCGGCGCAGGTTTCACACTTTCGGGACAGAGCGACAGCCAAAAAGCAGACACACCACACCGCACAGCATCCGCCACACCATCCCAGGGATTAAGCAGTGCCCCGCCGACAGCAGCGGAGATTACTAGGAGGATCAACAACAAACGCAGGAGGGAAGATGATTTCGATCCACACGTCTTCAAGCGACGGGCTGTCAGCCCGGGCATGAGCGTCCATAATTCGCCGGTTATGCAGAGTCCACTGCAACGGGACAATATGCCCTGGGGCTCGCGACCCGGCAGTAACCATGGTGGCGATAAGGCAAGTGGCAACAGCAGCGAGAATGGGAGTACCGGGGGTCATAGAGGGAGTAAGGGCAGGGTTGGGTTCCAGGGCATGGTTGATACTAATGATAGCTTGATGCGTATGAGCATTGAGTAGGCATTCGATGGACACGCCATGTTCAGACCAACTGCCTGAGATCATGAGGAGGCATCGAGCACTTTGCCTCTGTGACCTCGATTGTCCTGCAAGAGGAGCTTGCGGGATAGCGAGCGCTCGCTATTTTTAACGCATATGCTATGCTGTGGTACATGGTAGATAGCATTCGCTTTGTCTCTGGGATGGGAGCACTGACTCGGAGCATCAACATAGAGCGTGGGGTTTTAAGATTTACGAGAAAGGACCTAATCGACTATTGTCGTTCCTATTAATAGAGTAATACTTGCTTGTACGATAGTAAAACACCTGCTCGTCCTCTACATTATCATGCTTGTTTCATGTGAGGCTGGAATTCGAGACGTTCTCAAACCACTCTCTATTTGAGAACCCTTTAGCAAAGACGGCAACTTTATGCAGCTTTTGGTGCTTGATATTTGTACCAGAATGTCAGATTAGAGTACGGCGTCGGAGTACGATATAGTGTCCCACAAGAATTAAAGTAAGGTTAAGTTACTGGTGACACTGCTTCAGAGGCTGCATGATGCAGGCTGTAGAAACAAATTGCAACTCATCACAATATCTGTCAAATTTCGCTCTTTAACCTATACCTGTACATACATAGTGAAAGCCACCTTTCACAAGAAAATAACTGCAAATAGATGCAAGATGCCACATAAACAGGACAGCTATGTATACAGAAAAGAGATTGCAAGTAATATCTGTAATTTGACCAAAGTGAGGTTGTCGAGATGCCACCTTTTCACTTCCAGAATCGAGATTTGGGGAAAGACAACGGTTGACGACACATGTCAGTTTCAGGGTAGCAAGATGACAGGGATGCCCCGCATCGTGGCCGGTAGTGCTCAGGTGTGGTTCCTGCAGTGGGAATTGGGGGTTTTGATTAGGGGTTTGCTTGGATTGCCTTTATGGGTTCCATTTTGTGGTTTGAGTGAGGTATTGGAGTTGCTCTTGTTAAACAGGTAGGTAGACATAGATGCTGGTAGATTCGATGAGGTTCGCAATGCTGCGCTGCTGTCAGACGATGGTGGGCCAAGCAACGACAATATGGATACCTTTTTATGAGGCGAATTGGATCAGTGTCCTATCTTCGTGATTATTGTTAGCAGGATGGCGATATTCAATGTGACTCAAGTGGCAACTTGACTCATTCTCCCATCTCTTTATACTCCGACTCAGTAATGGAGGTGAGACAAGGTGAACATTTGTAGCCACGTGGAGAATGGAAGTATATTCTGGTAGCTTCTAGTCTATCGTCCCAACTACCGATATCTGATCGAGTACTAACACCAAGTACCCTAGCATTTTAGTCTAGATATTGAAATGGTGAATAGGTACAGTGAAAGTTCAGTTCTTGCGGTGAATGGCACACCTATCACCGCACTCTATTCTGAGGTGAGGATCAGCTACGTGTTGATATTGGCGCTCGGTAGAGGCACAAACCCCGGGCACTGTTCTAGGTACAGATGTGGAGGTCTAAGGGTCCCTAAATGGGATCCAGCGTCCAGTAAGGCCAGGGCTGATGGGACACCGCCTGCGAGCTTGGGGCAGGCCGAGGTAGAGGCCAAGTTGTCCTGTTTGTGTTGTGCCTTACAATGGCAGGGGTAACTACCAGAGTATACAATGACGCTACCTTGAATTAGTAAGTGAGGTTAACGTTCAGGCGGCGCGCCCCACTCTTTAGCGGTGCAGGCGATGAATTGAAGATGTGTTCTTTTTGCAACTTGTCCACATTGTTGGTCTGGTATTCTGGCTTCTTCGCTGCTACTTTGCCCATATAAGAATTTCTCCAGCCAAATTCCAGCTGGCGCTTCTTTTCTACTTCTACCCATTCCAACCCTCACCCACGGCCACCAACTAACTCTCCTCCACACCTCGCCTGTGGGCTACCAACAAGTCGTCGCCGTTGAGGACGCCTGTTGGCTCAGCTTTTACTTATTTCTCTTATTTTGTAACCGGTTGCTTGTATTGATACCCCGTCTGTTTCCTTGCTCGTTCCGAGCCTTCACATCTCACAATGGCGAGACGCTCTCAGAGCTACTGGGCCATTGCCATCGGCATGGTCGCATGGAGTCTTCTTCTCTTCAGCCCTCTCGCCTTCGTCTCAAGCGTCAATGCGCAGGACACAGAGGACTATGGCACCGTCATCGGTATTGTAAGTCTGAACGAGCCACCCCACACCGCCCGCCTCTCCGCCACCGCTCTCCCGCTGACTCGTTCACTCTTCAATAGGATTTGGGAACCACGTACTCTTGCGTCGGTGTGATGCAAAAGGGCAAAGTAGAAATTCTCGTAAACGACCAAGGAAACCGTATCACCCCCTCATACGTCGCCTTCACCGAAGAAGAACGATTAGTCGGAGACGCCGCCAAGACACAGGCTGCCAACAACCCATATAACACTATTTTTGATGTCAAGTAAGTTTATACTGCGCGACCACCAGGAAAACCGTAAACGAGCGAATGAGGTATCGAATTCTCTTGAGTGCATTTGCTAATCAAGACTACAGGCGATTTATCGGCCGAAAATGGGACGAGAAGTCGCTCCAGAGCGACATCAAGCACTTCCCCTACAAGGTTCTCCAGAAAGATGGAAAGCCCGTCGTCCAGGTCGATGTCCAGGGCTCCCCTAAGGTCTTCACCCCCGAAGAAATCTCCGCCGTCATTCTCGGCAAGATGAAGGAGGTCGCCGAGTCCTACTTGGGCAAGAAGGTTTCCCACGCCGTCGTCACTGTCCCTGCCTACTTCAACGACAACCAGAGACAGGCCACCAAGGACGCCGGTGTCATCGCCGGTCTTAACGTTCTGCGAATTGTCAACGAGCCCACTGCGGCTGCTATTGCCTACGGTCTCGACAAGACAGACGCCGAGCGCCACATTATCGTGTACGATCTCGGTGGTGGTACTTTCGATGTCTCTCTTCTGTCTATCGACCAGGGTGTTTTCGAAGTCTTGGCTACCGCTGGTGACACCCATCTCGGTGGTGAGGATTTCGACCAGAGAATCATCAACTACTTCGCCAAGTCCTACAACAAGAAGAACAACGTCGATGTCACCAAGGATGCCAAGGCGATGGGTAAGCTGAAGCGTGAGGCCGAAAAGGCTAAGCGTACTCTCTCTTCCCAGAAGACCACCCGCATTGAGATCGAAGCCTTCTTCGAGGGCAAGGACTTCTCCGAGACCCTGTCCCGCGCCAAGTTCGAGGAGCTCAACATGGATCTCTTCAAGCGCACTCTCAAGCCTGTCAAGCAAGTCCTTGATGACGCCAAGATGAACAAGGACGAGATTGACGACATCGTTCTCGTCGGTGGTTCCACTCGTATCCCCAAGGTCCAGGAACTTCTCGAGGAGTTCTTTGGTGGCAAGAAGGCTTCCAAGGGTATTAACCCCGACGAGGCCGTTGCTTTCGGTGCCGCTGTTCAGGCCGGTGTTCTTTCTGGCGAGGAGGGTACTGACGAAATCGTCCTCATGGATGTCAACCCATTGACCCTGGGTATTGAGACCACTGGCGGTGTCATGACCAAGCTTATCAACCGTAACACTGCCATTCCTACTCGCAAGAGCCAGATTTTCTCCACTGCTGCCGATAACCAGCCCGTTGTCTTGATCCAGGTTTACGAGGGTGAACGATCCATGACCAAGGACAACAACCTTCTCGGCAAGTTCGAGTTGACCAACATTCCCCCCGCTCCCCGTGGTGTCCCCCAGATCGAAGTCTCTTTCGAGCTCGACGCCAACGGTATCCTCAAGGTTTCCGCTCACGACAAGGGAACCGGCAAGACCGAGACCATCACCATCACCAACGATAAGGGCCGTCTTACTCAAGAGGAGATC
Source organism: Xylariaceae sp. FL1272 (assembly GCA_022432385.1). Taxonomy (NCBI): domain Eukaryota; kingdom Fungi; phylum Ascomycota; class Sordariomycetes; order Xylariales; family Xylariaceae; species Xylariaceae sp. FL1272. The sequence continues at coordinate 804,689 of JAJJXC010000015.1, read as the reverse complement.
GAGCGCATGGTTGCCGAGGCTGAGAAGTACGCTGAGGAGGATAAGGCCACTCGTGAGCGCATTGAGGCTCGCAATGGTCTGGAGAACTATGCCTTCAACCTGAAGAACCAAGTCAACGACGAGGATGGCCTTGGTGGCAAGATTGATGAGGATGACAAGGAGACCGTAAGTGGTCCCATTCTGAGTTCGAACTCTTAACGAATGCTAACTTTTGAAATAGATCCTTGAGGCTGTTAAAGAGACAACCGACTGGCTCGAGGAGAACGCCGCTACCGCTAATACCGAGGATTTCGATGAGCAGAAGGAGAAGTTGTCTGGTGTTGCCTACCCTATCACGTCGAAGATGTACGCTGGAGCTGGTGGCGAGGGTGCTGGTGATGACTTCGACCCTGACCACGACGAGTTGTAATCGTAGACCGATATAATTAGACGGCATTAGTGTATTTCTTCTAGCATACCCCGGCGCAAATCAAAAGAAGTTAAAGTTATCAACGATGTAGCATTACCGTGATGTGTGTATACTACAACCTCTGTATCGCACATATATCAGATACAATATATACCTATCATCCTTGAATCGTCTGGTGTTTCAAACCTACCCTACTCTTCTTCACTGTCGTTTCTAGGCAAGTTCCCACATTCTGACAAATCTCAAATGAGACTGACATGTGTGCTTTTCTACGCCTACGTAGGTACGTCTACGAGCATAGTCACGTGCATATCTTTCGGAGTCGTTCTGCTTTTCATTTTCAAGGCGGTGCACACCTGAATATTCGTAGCCAATCGTCGAAACAGGGGGTAGGTAATAAGGCAAGGATTGATTGCCTCACCTGTGCGGATCAGTCTGGGTATGATTCGTCTCCAAAAGCTCATGGGTGACGCTTGAGTCTTGGTCGGGTTTGGCCCAGATGTACACCATGATCTCAACAGAGTCAAGAGCATGTAAATGTTGAAGATGCTTATTGATAGGGGGCTCTTTTTGATGAACGACCTCGTTTCGCCAGGGGTTAGTTAAGTGTGGTTGAGGATATGTAATGACGTGTACGATCATAGTTTAATGTTGCGTATACCGTGTTGGATGTAATACGCCTTTATAATCGAAGAGTCAAGATTGAAGTCCGAAAGGACACGATATGAACTTAAGGCAGTAACTCCTACACTAGAAAAAAATTTGCATCAGCAGGGAGAACCACTAAGTCGCAGCAAAAATTAAACATGAAGAAAATGCAAAAAGGTTTTTTTTTTTTTTTTTTTTGTGCCCTTTCGGGTCTTTGTTTTTATGTTTTCTGGTTTTTTTTTGTATTTTCTGGGTTTTTGAATGTACAAGTACACGATACCGAGGTATATCCAAACCAGGGCCCACGCAGGGCGCTGAACTCAAGTCCTTGGGATTTAAATCTGTGGGTTGTGTGCGATTTAAACAGACGAGTTGACCCGAAGGCCAATAGAGTGCTCAATCATTGGGGATTATGTACTGCCATCCTGGACTTGGGAACGGGATTGGCTGGAGAAACTGACTTAGTGGCTCGGCAGGGCGCTGGGACGAGGCAGATTGTGAGGGCGTTTTGTTTGGGAGTTGGTGAGGGGATGGCGGTGAGGCTGACGATGGGGATGGGGATGGGGATGGGGATGGGGATGGGGATGAGAAAGGGGCGTGGGTGGTGGTGGTGAGGGAAGCGGCGAGGAGGTTGAGGATGGTGTTAGGGAGGGCTTGGCTTGAGATGGCAATAGGGAGGCTGCTTTGTGGTATGTGGTACTTTTACATGATTGTTTCTATATGTCAAGAGAGATATGCATGATCATATATTCCTTTTCGAGATGTTAAGTCTCCCACTAACACTCTTCACCGTGTCTTTAGCCTTTTGTCTCAGACGACTCTCTTGGTGAGAGTGCTAACTGGCAGACTCATGATGAGTATGCAGAGGGAAGATTGAAATACTGCGTGAGGTGAAGATGGTTGTATGTGTGATCAGTGCTTCCTTCTGCTTGTCAGACCTTGTGTGATTTCACAGCCTCAAAATATCACACGGGAAAGCCACATTATCTTTTATTATCCAATCATTGATGCACCAATTAAACAGCATAGGCCTCAGTTAGTAGACTATAAGGGCTAGACCAAGATGATGACCATATTAAGTACGCCTCGAGAATTTGTTCACCAAGGATGATTGTCCAAGGTCAAGTGAGTTGTCAAGTCAGGATTGGAAATGCAAAGTCCAGTGCAAGGTTAATTGATAACATCCCTTTGCCTCTTCTTTGATCACTTTCCAAAGCCTAACCCATAGACAGTAACATACTGACAATACGAAAATGAGTAAGCCAGGTCATGAATGAAGTAGTTATACAGTTCCTTTCATCTCTCCAGCACTAGCAACATCCCTCTAGATGGGTATTATTACATGGAGAATCATCTATATGTAAGATAGCCTTTAATCACTTCAATTGAGTGATAGAATTATGATCAGAAGACCATGCGCTGCATGGGTTGCTGTTCAATTGGAGGTGATATAAATCGTAGTTTCATTGACTGCTTGTGTTTCTTTGCCGGCATTGGTATTCGGATCATGAGCATGATGCGTGCTATTCGATTACTAGGGAGCAAAGGGACGCTCATTCATAACAGAAGGCTTTTGGGCAGTTGAGCAATTAGATATAGCGCTCTACTGCCAACCACTCGACGAGAATCTCCGTAGTATATATCATTTCTCGATTTTTCGAAAGACGTTTGATTGGCATTGGGAGAGCTATATATCACCTGTATTTACCCCTAAGAAGATATTCTTGCGACCTTTTCCCAAAATCGACATGCTAGTAAACTGACGAAGTGAAGCAAGCGTATCCTCGAACAATGAGCAAGAAGACTAATTGAGTTTCTCAGGAATGAACGCCGCCTCGGATGTCCAGTCTACTGTACCATCCTGGGCACTACTCAAGGTATCTTGTCTTATTTATCAGCGTATATTACGAGATGCTCTATCCAAGACGCACTCGCAATCTATGTCTCTTCAGTTGTAATCATCAGTCACTTTTGTAGACTACTGTCATCCAGAGGCTCAGGCATTTTATTAAACTGACAATGTGGGTGGTTCCCTTTCTCCTGCCTTTGAATGCAACTACAAGAATGCTCTATGTTACAAGACAATGCAAGACGGCCCCCGAAGCACATCAAACTGAACAAGCCCGCGAGGGCAATGCGTCTTTTCCTTTAACCGAATCCTGGCAATCGTAAACCTTTTGTCAATGCAGAACCCCATAACTCAATAACTCCTGTGATGGTCCCCAAAAAAGGCCGGTTGCCCCCTAGCAAGGACACATGTAGCCTGATACCTTGCCCATAGTGCCGCCTACGTAGTCTTCGGCGGAGACGGCGATCCGCTACTTGAGTGCCACAAGCCCAGGAGTCACAACATTAAAAAGCCGCCAGAAACATCCAGTGAATTTAGAGGCCGTCTCCCCATTCCTCTATGTACGTCGCCGCTTTGCGTAGCGATGCGGACATCATACTCCTCTGCAAGCGGTTGGACGTGGCGAGATCAAAATCTCCAGTCTGTCCCATGAACTCGTCGATCGATGCTATGTCGTCGGCACATAGCCGCAGTTGAGCAGACAGGCCGGCAGCGCGCGACACTGCCTCCATTCGTGAATTGAGGCCTGCGAAGCGGAAAATGTTGAGAGGGTCGCTGGCTCTTGGCGCAGAGCCGAGGGAGCTTGGTAGCCGGCCGCCGCTTGCGGAACTGTCTGCAATGCTTGACGAAGGTGGGGCGGTTCTGGCGGGCTGTGTGTTTGTGACTGGCTGTCGTTGGCCGGGCGCGAATACTGCGGATGAAGTCGGCCAATTTGAGATCGTTGAGTTGGCGATAGTGGGCGAAATGCCCGGGGTTAGCGTTGATGAGCTGGATTGGAAGGCGTCTCTTTTGCGCTTACGACTTCCTCTTGTGGCCGCCGGCTTAAAGTCGAAGTCGCTGTCACTGTCGCCATCGTCTAGGGCGATCGAAGTTCGAGGTTGCTTGGCTAGTGTCTTCGCCGGTTGGCTGCCCTTTTGGGGTCGAAAAGAGCACTGAAATCCGCGATTGTTGTAATAGCAATTAGAACACGATCCCGTTAGGGCGCCTTCGAGGACTACACAGAATCTGAACGGCCCGTTCCTGCGCTGACAAGAGACGCAGGCATGTGTACCAAACATTACATCGCCGGCCATGGTTGCGTATGCGGCTGTCGTGGCAGTTAGTACACTATCTGGAGCATAGCCGAATGGGACCTACCTATTGCATTTGTATGGGATGAGATGTTTAGCTGGACCGAAGAGCCGTTGCCCCTGGAGTCCCTCACGTCCATAAACCAGCGTAAGGGCTTCTATCGAGGGTGTCAGATTTGTTTGTAAACAAGGTGCTGCTGTAAACTTGCGTCAATGAACTGCTGGAATGATGCCAGGTTATAGGGATTCTGCAGATGGTTTCGAATATACGCGGACGTGATCATCATCGCCGGCTGATGGACGACGGAATCAGGCTCTCGATCGCATTCTTGCGCATCCTTTATATTGGCTGGAACGTCGACCGTCACCAAACGATCCTGCATTAGGTCTTCGCTATAGGGTACAGGAAAGACGCGATTGTCTGCTGGACCCTCGCCGTGATCGTATGCATTAATGAATGCATCGTTCATCTCTCGGAGGCGAACCCAATCGAAAGTTCCGGGAGCGGTTAGAAACGTGACTGCCTGTTTGGAGGAGCCCGAGGCAAGCCCACTGCGTTGGTGTCTGGTAGGCGGCATGGCGGCTGCCAGCGTCTTAAGCTGAACAAGCGTCGCTGTGTCGAAATTGCTGAGGTGCTGGCGTCTGCTGCAGGAGGACGCGTAGAAACGTCCTCCGCGGCTTTAGATATGTCTTTGTTAGCGATGGAGACGCACCAGTTTGTAATGTCTAGGTACGTTAAACGTCGGTCCCTTGTGAGGCAGCTTGGCGGCCGTTGCGCACTGCGTCTCGGCTGTGGTCGCGGCCGGTTGGGAGGTAGATGACTGGGCGACGCGAACATGCACAACAGGCGTGCCTCCTGCGTATATCGGAACAAGACTAGGGCCCTCGAGATAAAACCTCGATGTGGCGAGGTGGCGCGGACAGCGATGCACAATACACAAGGTGCTCCTGACCTCAATGGCTTAACAGTCCAACAGTATGTAGTAGATATCGCCGCGGCGGTCGTAGAGATTTTTGGTGGCCTACATGTGCAGGTAGGTAGGTAGGTAGCCGAGGCGGTTGACAAAACAACTGAGACCACCAAACCAAAACCACACCAAAGAACATCCAACTCGGTATGACGCCCACCCTTGAACTAAGATATCATAGTCTGAATTTTGTTCGGGGGCAGATTTTTGATATATCGACGAAGCCATTATGGTTGAAATCTTATTGTTGAAAAAAAAAAACCTTATCGTCGACGGTGTGCATCTGCTACGCAGATACAGGGCCATCAAAACACTAAGATATCATGGTTATAAAAATACAATATTAAGATAACTTACTTTAATCATAGCTATCTGTGAATTCTGTATATCCTTTCTACGTTTTGAAGTGGTGGTTATTAGGGAGAAATAAAATGGTTGCGGTATGTTTTGTTGCTAATCACCTCGGTAGCTTCGTCCCCGTCAGACTGCGGCTCTGCCTTCCGGCCTGTCTCGATCCGAGCCGCCTCTGATGCACCTTACGCTTCGCGACAGCGTGGTGCCTCGTCCTCGCTGGGGGTTTCTTCGGCAGACCTGGTGCTTGGTATGAGTTTGTGCAGAATTGCGGATGCTTTCTATGACTGGTCGGTGGGTTGCTGTTAAATCTGGATTAAGGATTTGCGCCGGCGTAGACTCAAGTCCGGAAGGCATGCAAAATGCTGGATAGCGACTTATTAAGCTGGCAATTACCACAGTAGCTACCATCGCTTGGTGGGCTATGCGCAGTACTCAGACCGGGATCGAAATCGTGCCGTTCGACTCGGAATTGAGCAGCCGATGGGGGTTCGGGTTGAAGCGAAAAAGAATCGATGTCCCTTGTGCTTCATGGTACAGCGTCACAAAAGAACGGCGGCAGATAGAGAACCTCGAAGAATGCAATAGGGGTATCTTTCTATTCGTCATGTATGAAGGCTATCAAGTAATAATGAGCTTGGGCAGCTATCGAGAGACAACTCGGCCGCGATAGTACGACAATAATTCGAAAGCAAATGGGGAAGGTTATTCAAATTGCTCTGAGAATGACCATTCGTCGTCCATCGTTATCCAACATCTGCCATTATTCGCTTATTCTTTCGAAACACGTTTCTCCTCGTCGTTTTCACTTGGAATTTCATCCAGGCTTTGCCCTTGCTTCAGTCCGAGCTGACGAACATCCCAGCCATTCGCGGTGAGATACTCACGGAACTTCTCATCCTCAAGAGTGATAGTGTCCTGGTTGATCTGGGGCAGACCGAAAAAGGCAATAGCGGCAGCGAGCAGACCCAGGCTGGAAGAAACCCAGAAGGGGTTCTGGTAATAGGCATTGTCCGCCGGCGTAGCGCCTCCAGCTGCCTGAATGTACGGGAATACGTAGGTGCCAATGAATGCACCAATCTTTCCAGTAGCAGCGGCAATGCCATAGTACTGACCACGGACGCCAGTGGCGCAGGTCTTGGCGGCCAGGAGACCGATGTTGTTGCCAGGGCCGAATTCTCCGAGACTGAGGAAGATACCGTAGACGACAGCGAAAGCACCAACGACAGAAGGCTTAGAAATCTGGGGGTAGACGCCAGCCATGATGAAGCCTACGATAGCCTGCAGAACGAAGCCAAGGATCAGGGTGTAGCGGGGGCCAATTCTGTCGGAGACGGGAGCACCGATGAGGGTTCCGGGAATGTAGAACAAATTGATGACGGTGTTCCAGCCGAAGACGGTCGTCAAGGGTGCCTTGTCGCTGTCGTAGATACTGGCTAGGATTGTGCTGGAGTAGATACCGAAGGCATAGACAGTGAAATTGTAGATGAACCAGATAGCGCTAACGATGAAGAGACGGAAACCATAATACTTGAGAACGAGCTTGTAGGGCGTTTTCGCGTGCTTCATTGAGTTGCGGGAGAACTCTTCAGGCTCCTTCAGCTTCAAACGGAGGACGAATAGAATGAGCGGGAAGACAACACCAATGCCGAGACTGGTTCGCCAGATAGTGCCGTAGTATTTGTTGGACGCGGCGGCGGCTACAACGTAGGGGACGAAAGCGCCGATGACGAAACCGAAATCGATCATCGAGTTGGTGAACAGAATGAACCATCGATTTCGTGTACCAGCGCTCAGCTCACCCGTTGACTCGGCGGCACTAACACTGCCGGCAGGGTATTCACCTCCAATACCGATACCAACCTTGACATGCGTGTCAGTCACTCATCCTCAGTCGCGAGCATCATATTACGACTTACGAAGAATCTCCAGGCTGCGAGAATGTTGAACATGCCAATAGCTTGACCCTTGTAGTAGGAGCCAGCAGCAAGGGCGGTGAAGACAATGAGAATCACGGTGGCTATAAGTAGCGAGCCGGTACGCGACCATCTATCAGCGGTAAAACCGAAGACTAATTGACCAACGACCTATATACGCCTCAATTAGCATCTAGGCTCTGGCTTTCACTATAACCATCCCAAGACGGGAGATCTCACAGTTCCGGCAAACGCAATGGCGGAGACGACCGAGGCTGCATTCGAGTTGCTGTAGAGGTCGCCATACTGATAAGAAAGGGTGGTGCCAACGGAGCCGATGACATTGTTGACATAACCATCGGAAAAGAGACCTGCACCACAGGCCAAGACAGGCCAGAGGGAATCCCAGAAAGGCTTCTGTTGATCGAGGGGCAGAGCTCCTTCGGGATCGTGTTGCGCCGCGGTCGAGGTGACCGGCTCCTCGGGGGCAGCCTTCTTGCGGCCGAACATGTTGTGAAGCTATTCAAACAACCCAATTTCCACAAGAGATATGATTGAAATAGATGCTTTATAGGTCCCAGGAGCGAGGATGAGGACGGTCGCAGACGAGAAAATCCGCGAGATCGACTCGACGAGCTGGAAGGAGCGCGACTGGACCTTTTTGTCTTGATCGGAGAGCGAGTGCTAGGTCCGGTCTAGGTATGACTTCAGCGGCGGGAAGTTTCTATACGGCAGAGGTACAGTTTGCAGACCGGGGGAAACCGATCTAAAGCTTGCGATTGCAAGGGTCTAGCTGCACGGTGAAGATTGCGTCGGCCTTGATCTGCAGATTAGTAAAGCTGTCCGAGCCACCAAGCGCATCGCATTTCGTTAAGACTGGATGCGAACTGACGATGATGAAAGTGTCCTTATTCATTGGATGACATTGACTCTATTCCCATTCCAACTTCTAGTTTGCGCTTGATCTTACTCCCGCAAAATCTACCAAGACTAGCTCTAGCTCGCCGATTCTTGCCGTCCCTCCAGACTAAATAAGGCGCATCTGTGCTCTCGAGCGCTCCATTATTTAAATGTGTGTATGAATACGGATTAACAGCTGGTTGGTTTGACTTCGAACCGGGATTCACGAGACAGGGTCATGTCATCCGCCCACCGAGCTGGCCTGCCGAGGCCTGCCAGACAGGCTTCTGCATCATTGCTATCGTAGATTCATCCAAACCTGCAGCTAAAGAAGCTCTCTTATTCGTCACCTTTTTCTGTCCATCTTTCTTCGGGACGATGTAGTCTGTACAATGTTCTACATGCCCAGTTTTCGTGGACGGTGGCATCCAGACTTGGCGAAGTGGCACGAGGTATAACCGTCAACATGTGGTTCTCCCCACCTTGGCCGAGCTTGACTTAACTAAGAAGAGTATTATCACCTATCAGCCCGATACTTTTGCGCCTAGTGATACGCGCGTCTCAATAAACTGAGAACATAGTCCAAGTAGTGTCGAATTTCAGATGTTCGATACCCTCGTGGAGATATATCCGGCTCAGGCTAGAAGGAACGAACAACTTGTAGAGAGGCAAGCATCTGCTCCGAGCTGCTCTCACATTTCAATGAACAAAGTTACAAACTGTTGGATGCCACAGTCCACTCCACAGATGATCCTGTAACGCTACACTAACAACCATGTTTCGATCCAACTGGCCTATCAGATAAGGCGACTTAACCTCGTGCTGACCGTACAGTAATGACTTCAAGACAATGTCACTAAAAAGTACATTACAGCTAGGAACGCCTCTTGCGAACGGGTATCCAATCGAAGCCAACGGCGCTGTTAACGAACAACTCTACTGCAACAGATGGCTAGGCTAGGCTCTGGCTAGGGCAACGGGATGAAAAGCTTGACCATTGCGGTATTTTACGCGTCACTGCGGGCATTCCGATTTCTAGAATATTTCGATACCCTTGTTTTCTCGAAGCGCATCCTACCGGCACTCCGGCTTACCTCGGCGCTCAACGGTACAGACTTGACCTTGCTCGAGCAATTGACTATATTTACGGACACCAGTCTTTTCTAACGGGTTGTAAACGATATTCGTCGTCGCTGTCGTCGTCGTAACCGGGGCATGTGTAGATGTTGTTGCATTGCTACACTACAGATTGGTGTAAAAGGGGTTGGAAGTGCAAATCGCGCTAATTGTTGCAGCCCAGGGATCGTGCCAAATCCTACACCAAAAAACCCGGCATGGCCGATATGTTCTACCACCGCAGTGGTTGTAGGGGGCCTCGGTTGCTGTTTGTCTCGCCCAAGCCGAAGAACCGAGCGAGCACCAGATCTGACTGTAGAGTTGAATATGTCCTATCGACTGGCAATCTTGGAACCCATATGACACCATTTCCCTATAAATGAAACCCTCATAGGCATTACGCTCACTTGCCAACGACAGAATAAATATTCTAGGTGGATAGACACGAATTTCCCTTTATTAACCCTCGAACGAGCACTGGGAACTCCTTTCAGTACGCTTCAGGCCTGGTTTCAATTGCTTCTTTCGATGAAGAGGTTGCTAAGTCGATGGCGCAGTAGCAACCACAAGTCGAAACAAGTAGTATTGGAACTCAGTAGCTTCCGCTTCAAAGAACTCAACGTCAAGATGCCATTGCAGTCTTGTTATATACTACTACAGCGTCGCAACCACGGCAAGATGGATGCAACAAACTCGCCGAATAACCCTTGCCCAATATTGTGCAGCTGCATTGTTTCACCATTTCTCGCCACTCTTTTGTGGTCACGATGTTTCATCATGATCGTTTTGAGCAGGTGGTAATTTGTCAACCGCGCCAAGCCTGGGGATAGTGGATCGTATTCGACTCTAATGGAGGCTTGAGCCGCCATTGCATTGAAATTAAGTAACCTGCCGACCCTGCCTCCACCAGTTTATGCTTAAATTTTACGTACAAATATTCTCTGGTCTAAAAATACCAATAGGAGCCATGAAAAGCCATCGTAAAACTGATTGAACCGTTGTTTCAACGACCATCAGGGTAAGTCTGATGTCGTATGTCCTAAGCGAAGGGATCGTTACACAGAGCCGCGTGGAGGAAGGATGAATATAAAGATGATCGACAGGACGTTTATGCTGCTATGACTTGAGAGAACCATCACGCGAATGCACGAATAGCCAACCGCCTTCCGCTAACACCATTGCGCGCTGAAATCTGCCGATAACACCATCAAGATGAAGAACACACTCCCAATCATCTCCAGCCTCGCGGCCTCCGCCTCAGCAACCGGCGTTCTACTCCCCTTATACATCTACCCATCCGACGCAGCATGGGCACCCGTCTACAACGCAGTATCCGCCGACTCGTCCCTCGACTGGCTGGTAGTAGTGAACCCCAATAGCGGCCCAGGCGCGACGGGCCTTCCGGGCAACGACGACGCCAGCTACATCGCAGGAACGTCAAAGTTGAACGGATACAGCAACGTCAAGACAATCGGATACGTGCGCACCAATTACGGCCAGCAAGACGTAAACACACTGCACACCGAGCTCACGCAGTGGGCGAACTGGGCCAGCTACACGGCGTCCGATATTGCGGTCCACGGCATATTCTTCGATGAGGCGCCGACGGATAACTTCGACTACATGAACGACGCGGTGACCTTCGCGCGGAGCGCCTTCGGAGATTCGATCACGACGATTTGCAATTTCGGCACCGAGGCTGCAACGGAGTTTTATGGGATCTGCGATGTGGTTGTGGCTGCTGAGTACTCCGGTTCGCAGTACGGCGATGGGTCGGCGACGATTAGCGGGAATATTCCTTCGGGGTATGCTGCGCAGGCTGCTATCATCGTGCATGATTTTACAGACTCGGCTTCGACGCTCGCTAGTGATATTAGTAAGATCCAGAGTGCGGGGGTTGGGTGGACTTACTTTACCTCTTCTTCGGATTATACTAGTATTACCGTGACGCCTGCTACTGTCGAGGCTGTTGCTGCTGACTTGTAGATAGGGCTTGAGAGTATATCTTGAGTGCGAGGGTTTGGGATTGTGGAAATTTCGTGAATATATTTCATTTAGTAGGTGTTTGAGCTTTTGCTCTGCATCTAAGGGACATCGTCTGTGTGTAAGCAAATATTGCATCGGCCACATGTATATAACTACTGCAACTGGTCATAAAAGCGTTGATTAGCGGACACCTAGTTTATATAAACTCATCAGAGACTTCTCAGGTCTTCCCTATGAACTCCACCGTATTATCCATATAGTCTTGGGAAAGCTGGGGAGGTTACGATAGTATCTGCTTGTCTGCCTCTAGCAAATCAAGGTATTCATCACATTGTTAGAATCGCTGCGCCTTGAGACAGGACACTATGGCTTCTGCACAACTTTGCCCGAACAATGATTACCTGCCATACTGGCTTAGGGAAGCCGAGTATAACGCCGAAGGTATAACAATGTCTGTTAAAGCGTATTACGTACTAGGGGTTAACAGACAATGGATACAGGCATAAGCAATTTCTCTACGGCATGAACATTCTAAAGTATGGCTCTGCCCTATACTATATTATCGGCCAAGCCAATTCCAAACTCGATGATAGAGTTCTCTCTTCGTTGATAGGACCACACTCAAGGGTGAAAGTGTTACGTATGGTTAAAAAACCTGCACAATTTAGCTTCAGTCCCATCGACGGTAAAAGATCACTATCGTCTAGTTGCTAGTGCTCGGCTTAGAGCCCGGAAAGTCTATGTTCGAGTTAGCAACTAGTTGTTACAGGTTTCCAGCGGCTACCGTGTTGTCAAAGCTCTAATAGACTCTCAGAAGGTTCAAAGTCATTTAGGCAGAAAGAGTGTTACCAAAGCGCAGGGAATTTTGTAAAGGACGAGCGAGGTGAAATACCGACATAAGAAGACTTGCGTTACCTGCGATGTAATACTATCTCATCCTAAGTAGAACCTAATTTCTGGAGGGCCAGCTTAGAAACCTTTACGGAGGGGTTTCCTACTTCTCTACTTCGTAGTTTCACCAGAGACTTTGTAAACAATTGCAGCTCTCTGTGTAAGGAAGCCCGTTAATTTGCTCGCCAACATGTACAAGTATCACCATCTCTCTAGTCAAGTGTAGAACAACTAAGAAACCATCTCATATAATGTAGGTATTTTATACATCTGGACTCCGTGTCCGTCCAAAAGTCAACATGTCAGTCTTCTGACTTCAGCAATGTGCGATACAAATGACAACGAACTAGCTCCTGTTATCATCGAGTATTTGGCCACGCCCGATTCCACGACCCAAACAGAGCATGTTGCACACCAAGTCGGACTGGACAACCAGCACATAATCCGCCTAAGCCGAGCTCAGACATACCCAGTGTCTCAATTCTCTCATTTCTGCCAGCTCCCCACTTACGCCGTCTTCTTCCACTGGTTATACACACCAATCAAACTGCTCACCGTACCCGCCAGGCCCACGATCCCATCATCGAGGTTGACCCAGCCCAGGGCCGAAGTAGGCACAGTAAGATCACAGAGATCAGACAGCAGCTGAAGCTGGCTAGTAGTGCGTTCCCTACACTCCGGTCAGTATATCTCGTAAATTCCCCACCACCTCAACCCAACACCACACTCTCCCCTTTCACCCATCAAAAAAAGGAAGAAAGCAAGAAAACAGAAACTCACAGCCTGATCTTCCTCTGCTCAACAACCCCCTCCCCCTCCTTCAAATCCACCAACTGCTCCCTCTCCCTCAACTTAATCAACGTATAAACCTGCGCCACAACACTACACGCCAGTCCCATCGCCCAGAACCGATACGCCTCCCGTCCCACCCTCTTCGCACCCTCCCACTTCTTGATCCCCAAAGCATCAGGAACCGTAAGCAAATCCGCACTCAAATACCCAGCATACCCCAACTGGCGTCCCACACTAGCATATTTCAACACCGCATCGCCGCCTTTCGCATCATAAGCCGTAGCCGCCGCCCGAAGATGTTCCACATTCTTGCCCATGCGCAGGATCTTCCGCGCCTGTCCGAACGTTTTCTTAATCGCCTCGAAGGGCGCGATCTCGGACCGCGTCCCGTTCGTGCGGAGCAGGTACCAGGCGTAGAACCTGCTGTAGTATTGCAGTAGGCGCAGGAGCTTGTCCCGACCGACGGTCGTTGCGACGAATCTGAGGTAGTGCGATACCGTTGGGTGGTAGATTACTGCGTCTGCTACCATTGTGGGCTATTGTCTCGCTTCTGTGCGGGTTTGGTTTGGTGGGAGTCGGTATTGTTTTGTTTTGTTTTCGGTGGCGATGTGATCGCGATCGTTGTAAAGGTAAAATGTAGGTTCAGGTTGAGGCAGACGGGTAGAAGGATAAATCGCAACGGAATGCGCCTGCGGAACTTTAGCTTCAATCACGCCCCTCGCATTTATGCGCCCGTTATGCACCCGCGCATCGGTGAGACTCACCAGATGAATTGATCACTATCCTGCTTAGTCGTCCTCAAGTCACTGGGTACTCCTTGGCTAACCGTTTGTTGATGAATGTCGAAAAGATAGATAGATGAACAGAAGCTTGAAGACGACCCTACGTAAGGGAACTCTAACCATGTAGATGGAGACAGCCGAAAAGTGGCTAGCGCACGTTCTACCTCGGCATGTGCTCCTCTAGAACATCAGCCGGTGGGGGTGTCCATGCCCGTCAATCGGCACACCAGACCCTTCCCGGGTAATTCGCCGTTTACGCCTCCTTTTGGCCGCTGTCAGTTTATGGGGGGAAACGGGGAAAATCACCACACATTAAAGTGTCACGCGATTCATGCCGCTACTAATGGATCACTAAAATAGCATACTAGCATGACAGTTAGTATTATTTGGTATCTATGGTACTAACGGTTTCTATTCTATGTCGTGACTCAAGTCGTCAGTGTCTTCCTTGAAGTGTCATCGTCATGAAGCACTGAACAATGGTATACACAGCACATGTAGTTTCACATGTCTGTTAGGTTCCAACCTGCAACTCAATATTGACCTTGGAAACGAAGAGCGACAACTCGACACATCCACAACGGAGGGGATCCCTGAATCGGGATCACAGCTCATGCCTCCATGAGACAGTACCTCAGTCCAGGCCTTGATGACGTCCACACACAAGGAGCATCATGAATCCTGAGGTCGTAAACGCAATAAAATCAAATCAAGTCACGAGAAAACCAGACTCACGGCAGGTCGGGTGCATTTACATATATCTCATTTTTACAGAGGTATGCACTCTAGCAGATCACTCCTCCACACAACCGAGACGTGAACCCCGATCGCTGCGATGTCGTGTCTCTGTGAATGTCCACCACTGGGCATCGCCTAAATGCATTGGATGCCTTAAATGTTCTGGCGTGATCGTTTCTGAGGACCACGCAATGCAAGTTTCTTACCTGCTGAGCGACCATATGGAGATCGCTCCCTTTTTTATATGTTTCGCGCCGTGCTCCATTGCCAGGCCGAAAATGAAGACTGAATGAAAGCAATGCATCGCTAGCAACTTCCACTAAGCGAGGAGCTGATTTAATATTGCATCGAGAATGGCTTGCGCTATGACTAGCCCTCGACCGCAACGGTGTTCACCAACGTGGGGGCATACTGTTTGCTGCAACAGCTGGTTTATATGCATGATAGAAAGGCGGGTACCGGTCCGCCTGCGATTGTTCAGTCGTACTGAAATAAGACGCTGATAGATTCACCGTGGTGGATCCGACGAATGGCCTCAGCAAAGATGGCGGATACATCTAGTACGTCGAGTTTGGGGCACAGTCGGCGGTGCTCGTCCTGCGGGACCGAATTGGTGACGACAATCTTGTCAATGGCCGAATAGTTGATGCGTTGGATGGCATCACCACTGAAAACACCATGTGTGATTAGTGCATACACCTTGCCAGCGCCTTCTTTGCTCAATAAAGCGGCTGCACGGGTGATGGTGTTGGCTGTGTCCGCCAAATCATCCACGAGGATGCAGACTCGATTGGCAACGTTGCCTACGAGCATCATAGTGGCGTTCTGACGATCTGTAATTCGTGTGGGGCGGCGCTCCTAACGGGGGGTTAAGTTGGATCACATAGTTGAATAGTCGTTCGTCTTACCTTGTGGATGAGGGCAAAGTCCATGCCCAAGCTATCGGCGATAGCAGTAGCCCGCTTCGCACCACCTGCATCAGGACTGACAACGACAGCATCCTTGTAATCGGGGATGTTTTGCTGGATATAGCGCTTGAGCAGAGGACGGCCATACAGATTGTCCATGGGTATGTCGAAAAAGCCCTGGTACTGGGGATCATGGAGATCCAAGGCTACAACACTGTCGTAGCGGTCAGTCTCTTCCAGTGCTAGCACTGCTTCCACTTTGAATGAATTCTGAGTAGAACGGCAGATTGTGTAGAGCCGAGATAGTTGGTACATACTGGTCAGCGCCGGAGCAGGTTAAGAGATCTGCTACCAATGTTCCCGCCTGGGCTACCCATCGCTTGTACCCCGGCTTGGCCTCAAAGGAGCTGATGAGAGTAGGGTTTTGTAAGTCGTGAGTTGTGAAGCTGGTTGTGTTCATGCCCACGAGTCCGGGACGGGGAGGACAAAGGTCGCCGTTCTTGATAGAGTGGTCGCCATTGGTCTGGCTAGACGACGAGGATCCATTCAGAGAGGTCCGGCTCATTGCACGGGAGAGGTCGGTGTCTTTGTTTAGGCCTGGGGTTTTAGTAATGCCCGGCGCAGGGGTTGCAGGAACGCTCTCGAATGTGTATTTACCCTTGGGGACTTCGGACGGGGGCTTTGCGAGCGGCGCGCCGGCTTTGTTGTAGGGAAGGTCGGGCTGTCGTGAATACGGGAACAGAGGGAGCACGGCAGTGACTCGCTTAGCCGATCCCATCTTGCAAGCAGAAATCACTGTTGTGTGAAGTCAGTATTCTGTTGCCATGTGTTTAGGTGCTATACATATTACATACTTATGCAGAGCTCCATGAGGTGGTCATTGATCGAGCCACCGCCAGATTGGATGATGAAGACATCTTTGCCTCGTACCGAGTCCTGGATCTCACAGCGACTCTCACCACAAGAGAACTTTGAGAGAATACGGTTGCTCGTAGGCAGACCAAGTATGTTGCAGACACTCTCTGTCAAGTGCGGGTGCGAGTTACCGCCGAGAATGACGATGTTTCGCACCATCTTGGGCGACTTTGCTGGAATTCGGGTTCGGGTAATGGAATGTGTCGCTGCCACCACAGTAGAGTACTAGTGGCCTTCAGGGCGAGAGACTGTGCGACAGGCCAAGCAACTCTATCAATTGAAGAACCAGGTGCAATTGAAGCGCGCGCTCAACACGCTGCTGCGTATAGTTGACCTTGGCCTCAAAGACAAGACGCCGGCAGGAAGTTTGTTTGGTGCTCCGATCGCGGTGGAGATCGTAGCAGAAAAAAAAAGCTACGTCAGATCCTCAGCGAGTGAGAGGGCGCAGGTGGATGCTTCGAGGAACCACGAGCGAGGACTTGGGACGAGTGATTGTTAGAGAAGAACCATTGTGAGGACACAGCAGTGAGTCACGCTAGCCTTCGTTGGTGTTGAACACGAAGAGAGGTCAAGAAGGAGAAAAAAACGAGCGACCATCCACCCTTCACTCGGAGAGGTGTGTTCTGGATTTACCGAATCTGTTCAATGGGCATGGTTGCAGGGCCCTACAGCAGGCTCGGCGGGACCGTACAGGTGGCCGCGGGGCTGCTGCTCCCCACATATGGGGCTCAAGAAAAAAAGCAAAGCGAAAATTCTATATGCGTGATTCAATGGCTGGTGCTCGATGGGCGTCTGTTATGCGTAATTGGAACTTGGCCTTTGTGAGTGGCCCAGGCACTGAATGAATCAGTTGGCAGTGATGCGTCTCGAGGACCCCTTTTTCTGCAGCAAGGCTCACCGGCAAGACGACATAGTACAGGTAGTTTTCAGCGAAGTTGACGCTATCAGGCCGCTCGACGTACAGTAGCTTGCTTCACGAAGCCTGTCTAGACCTTTCCTGTCTTTCTGAATGTCATCACGGGATGTTCTCTTAGCGGTCTTGTCTAAGGCACCTCAATGTCGGAAGTGGACGATATCTTTGTCCCCCTATCCGACATGTAGCATTCATCAATTTAGATTGCAACCTCGCAGCCTCTGCCAGATCTATCGTCATTCGGGTGGCACCGTGACTCTTTGTTCATGCATGCCAGGTAGGGGTTAGATGTCGCCATGGATGGGTATTGGTTCGGTTGTACTGATGCGTCATTTTCAGTTGTATGCAGTCACTCCAGCTTCTCAGAATGGTCATTCGCTGGTTCTGGACATATTTATACGAACCTTTTGTATTATGGTCTCACAAGCAATAGAATACGGTGAGACACTTACCTGGCCCTAAGGTCCACTGCATACACCGAGTGTGCCGTTGTGTGTACATAGCCCCCATATGCAGGCGAGGCAGTGATGGAAGCATCATGTCATTGCATACACAAGGCAAAGCACAGATCCAATGTCTTCAATGACAAGAATCGGTGGATTGTGCTAAATGGTAGGACAGATGATCTCAACTTGAGGTGTTCGTAATGTGGGATGTGACAGTGTTTTAATAGCATCCCCCACCTGTTCTTCCATCCCACGTAAATTCGGCTTCTGTCAGGGTTTAACGGCCTGGGCGCGGTCTCTGCACGGTCAGCTTTGGAGACGCGATGAACAGGGAGTTAGCAACGCGCCAAGGCTCTATTCAATTCACAACTGTTGGTGAGGTGACGACCGACCGATCTCGTCTCAGCCTCATACGAATCAGGGGTAGTCGATTGGGTGCGACTGTTACTTCAGCCTCATCGTTTCAACTCACTTCAGTCTAGGCCTTCGTCTTCATCGATAGACCATGTGAACATCAAGGCTCATGATCCGCAGATTTCATGTGCTATTAGCTACAGACCAGGGTGCGAATGACTGCAACAAATGTATATTTGTAGAAGGTATTCGTCTTTGATGACCCCACAAATCTGACTTTCTTCACTCTACATATACCGCCAACGTGCATGCTTCGACTGCTTCACCCGACGGGTGTTGTGTTTGACCAAATTTTCGGAATGCCGGAGATCGCAGAAGGTATTGTGACTCTCATACAACCACACCGTCCTTACGTTTCCATCTCCATCCCCATTACCATTACCATCTTCATCCCGTCTTCACACCCTGCCTCAAAACAACACCAACTAACAACCACCACCCAGTCGCCCGCATAACCCACTTCCTGCACCAACACCTCGTAGGAAAAACAATCTCCAAAGTCTACGCAGCAGACGACGCAAATGTCTTCGGCAAAGTCGGGACCTCAGGCCTAGCATTCAAATCCGCCCTCACCGGCAAGACAGTAACAGGCGCGGGTTCACAGGGGAAGTACTTTTGGCTGACCCTCTCCTCGCCTCCCCACCCCGTCATGCACTTCGGCATGACGGGGTGGATACACATCCGCGGCGAAGCAACGGCCTACACGCGGTACGCCGAGCGCCACGCGAAGCAAAAAGAGACTTGGCCCCCGCGGTTCTGGAAATTCCATCTTGAGACTGAGGGCGAAAATCCAGTTGCCGTGGCGTTTGATGACGCGAGAAGGTTCGGCAGGATAAGACTTGTTGATTGTCCGGCGGATGAGATACGGCAGCATAGTCCGCTGGTCGAAAATGGACCGGATCCCGTGCAGGATAAAGACAGATTCACGGAGGAGTATTTCCGGTCCAAAATGCGCGCTCGCCATGTCCCTGTCAAGTCATTGCTTTTGGATCAGGCCATGATTAGCGGGATAGGGAATTGGGTCGGTGATGAGATAATGTACCAGGCTCGCTTTCACCCCGAGCAGTACAGCGATTCTTTCTCTGACGAGGAGATTGCCACATTATACAAGGCTGTTTGTTATGTTTGCGATACGGCGGTTGGAGTGCTGGGAGATAGCCATAAGTTTCCAGAGGATTGGCTGTTCAGTTGGCGGTGGGGCAAAGGGAAGAAAGATGTTGGGACTGTGCTGCCGAATGGGGAGAAGGTCAAGTTTTTGACTGTTGGGGGACGCACGAGCTGTATTGTGCCGAGTCTACAGAGGAAGACCGGGGATGTGGTTAAGGGGGTGGAGGAAGCTGAGAAGAAGAGCAAGTTTTGGGATGAGGATGCAGAGGTTGAACGGCCGAAGAAGAAGGCTAGGACTACCAGGCCGAAGACTGTGAAGATGGAAGAGTCTTTGGCTATTGAGGAGAAGATTGGAAAGACGAGAGGAAGGCCAAAGAAGAAAGAGAGTTCCCCGGCGCCGGAGGAGAAAGTTGTCAAACCAAGGGGAAGGCCGAAGAAAGAGTCGCCTATGCCAGAACCAGAACCAGAACAAGACACAGGCAGGAGGCGGTCGACTCGGTTGAGTAAAGCGGGAACTTGATAGGGTGAGACGGTGGGATAATATCCAACACTAGGTTCCCAACATACAGCCTGTATTTCACTCGGCGAGATACCTAGGCATAGTGAGTTTATTTCGAGCGAACATATATATATATAATCAAGCGGTGCTTCTTCCGATGTAGGATCACGATGGTAATTTGATTCCATATGTAGTATTGAATACTCATACTTAGAAGCTTCACAGTACGAAATATCGTATAACGCACCCACGAGCATGTAATATGTAGGGTATTCTGACTTCATCGACCGGCCAAGGAGTATATAAAGCGCCTCTATGCCATACCCAGATTATAAAGCCATGCTCTCTTTAAACCATCGTTGATACGGAAACAACAACCCAAAATCACTCCAAGAGCCCAGCAGCAACCGTCTCCCCGCCACACCTAAGCACGACCCTCTGCCCAACCTCAAGCGGGACCTTAGCCCCCATGTTAACGACAACCCTCGCGACACTAGCAGGCTTAACAATCTTCGGTTTCTTCTTCAGCACGGTACCCTTGACTTTATCAAGCAACGCACTAATCTCTTTGATCTGCCCCGCGGCGTGTAATCTCCCCCGATGCACATCGACCTGCATCGGCATAAGGACATCGAACGCTAGGACCTTGACCGTAAACTCGTCTATACACGTTATCGGCTGTTTGGTATCGCAAATTATATCTCCGACGCGAACGTGTATCGGGTCGATATTAGCAAGATGGATGACGATGTTTTGTCCTGCTACCGCCCAGTCTCTGGGTTCTTGGTCTAGCTCCAGGGATTTGACATATGCCTTCTCCCCACTGGGCTGCACAAGAAGCGCATCGCCGGCTTGTAAGGAGCCAGCGTCGATGCGCCCCGATACTGTGATGGGGCTGTTGGATGTGCGGAAGACTTCTGATATGGTCATGCGAAGGGGTTTGGTTAGTGCTCTTGTCATGGGTTCTGAGTTCTCCAGCTCGGCGATTAATGTATTCCCCGTGTACCAGCTCGCATCTACATCTTGAGACTTATTCACGAGATTATCTCCGTTGAGGCCGGAGACAGGCACGAAGGTGACATTCTTAAGCTGGAAACCAGTGGCTGACAGGAAGCCGGAGACCTGATTTGAAATCTCTTCGAACCTTTCTTCTGACCAGGATACTGTGTCGAGTTTGTTGACAGCGACGATAATGCGTGATACGCCCATGCTTCTCAAGAGTAGAGAATGCTCTTTTGTCTGCCCCTTGAGACCAGCTTCGAAGGCGCCTGTTGACGCATCAACAACGAGAATGGCAAAGTCTGCTTGACTGGCTCCGGCAATCATGTTTGGAATAAAGTCTCGATGGCCTGGAGCGTCTAGAATGGTGAAGGATGTCGAGTCGGTCTCAAACTTATTCGTAGCGATGTCAATTGTAACTCCCCTGGACCGTTCTTCGGAGCGTTGATCTAATACCCAAGCAAGAGCGAATGAGGATTTCCCTATGCTCTCGGCCTCTTTGCGATATTTTTGGATGGTCCGCTGATCTACGACACCAAGGTCGAGGAGCAGACGGCCCATCAATGTACTCTTGCCGGCATCGACATGACCTGATACTGTTAGATCCGTCGCGTCGAAAGATCGATCGAGCCTGTCACTCACCAACAACGACGAAGCTAGCGCTCTTCTTGCTCTTAGCTCTCTCAAATTCACTTATCACATCTAAGTTCTTGCTCTTCGGTAACGGTGTGTCGTCAATCTTGAGGCCCTTGAGGGCTGCTGCGGGACCGTTATCTTTTGACTCGGAGCCCACTTTCTTCTTTGTAGAGCCGGCTGCTAGTTTTTTGTTACTTGCTAGTCCCGAATGAATTAGTATTTCTGAGTCTATGCCTTCTTCGCCGGCAGCGAACCTTTTGCTTGTGCAGCGAGAACCTTGTCATCTGGACTTGGTTCTGAGAAGGCATTAGTGAGGGCTTCTGGACTGGTATACATCATCCATGGCATTTGGAAACGTCGTGGGGGCTGGGGTGTAGGTTTATCAGAGGAGCTTCCAAAAAGAGTTTGAGCAAAGGCTGATGGCGCTGGGGGCACATATTCTTCCTCTTCAAGTACTCTGTCCGTGTCCCCCGTAGGAGGCACTGGATCTGTTGGGGCACCGTCTAGTTCCATGGGGTCTAGAGGTGTCTGATCAGCAGCGCGGGAGCCCGAGTCTTCGAGACGGACGGCATTCAACCTCTGAGATAGGGGACCGACTCGCTTCTCAGCCGCTTTTGCTGTTTCTGGCGCCGTTTGGGTAGTTATAGGCGCGGGATTTTGGTTCTCTATTTTTTGCTCCTCGGCCTTCTTCTTGCGGGCAGCAGCGAGGGCTTGGAGTTTCGAGCCTCCCAATAAGCCACCAGGAGGACGGACAGGTTCGATGAAGACAGCACGGCGGTCATCCGGGATGTGAAGCCACGGCATGTCATGGAAGAAGTCGGAAAAGGAAGTGTGTTTGTGCGCCATCGAGCCTGCTTGAATGTTCAGCGTCGGCGGTCTGGGATTCTTGACGCTGAAGGCTTGCAACAAACCTGGGTGACCAAACTGAAGTGCAGATGCCGCGGAAGCTCCTGGTGGTTCTGGGCTGACGAGTGTGTCGGAAGGAAGGGTAATGAAAGAGCCAGACCCACCTGCAATGCTGGTCTTTTGTGGTTTCGCGGGTGTTGCGGCGACGTATTTCGTGATGAGGTAGGCGACGGACTTTTCAACGTCGTAGTAGTAATGCCATAAAGCCTCTTCTATCTGCTGTGTGGAGATCTTGGAGGATTGGTCACCGAGCTGGGTGCGCACTTGGCTAGTGCCGGCGGCCATCTGGGCTATGGGGAGTGTCAGCAGTGGTCCATAGACCACGACAGAATGTGTTGACTTGCCACGATCTTCAGGGCTGAGCTCATCTTCCTCGTCGTCGAAGCCCTCGCCTGCGTACTCGTCGAGGTCATTCTCGTAGTCGTAGTTCCGATATGCTTGGTGTCGCGACATCGTGGGCGATAAGGCGTGTCGAAGGCTTTGGAAAGAGTCGTTGTAATGCAGATGCAGGGAGTAGCTACTTTAAGGACAAATGCAAGCTCAAGTTCAAATGTCCCAAAAAGGACGGAGACTGTAAAGGTACAGATGAGATGTTGGGCAGCTTGTCTGGAGAAAGCTATGAGTGGCCGTGGCTTTGTGAATGAAGGAGGGGCATAATGATCGCATGGGTCAATCAATAGGAGGGGCAAAAGGAGAGGTTATGACGAGTGGTATTCAGGAGCTCTACTTAACAGGGGTCCCAGAGCTATCTCCGGCAAGCTGCCCTACTGTACTATGCCTTCTAGTTGGAAATAAGTGGCAATTAAACATCTCATAATCCGACGCTTAATTCAGCTTAAAGGTCTGAATCCGAGCTATATCGATCCGATGACGCACTTAACCATTTGCAGCCTTGCACCAAGACTGTTCTTGATCATATCTCTTAATGTCCTGTTTAATCAGTTGATTGGCCTACATTTACTATCTACGCTTCCATTCTGCTCCAGGCTTAAGTTCAGTCTCGTCATCCCCAACTACAGTTACTCCTGCCCCGGCCATACTGTGACCTTGCTTTTGAACAATTCACAAAGACGCTTTAAGCTCCTAACGCATGCGTTTGGACAGTCTCACAGCGCTGATACGTAGTCTCTCAGCTTCGCACTCACGATCCAAAGGTTAATTAATGCCTAGCGCTTAGCAGCCAGTGTGCCGTGTGCCTCGCCTCTCTAATGTACACACTCTCTCCCAGAGCACCTCATAGATCAATTAAGCTTTCTTCTACCACCGGCTGCTGAGGTGCATGCTGTGGCGCAACTGGGAATGAGTCTTGGCTGAATGCCGCATACCCACCACCCCCTGTCTGATACATAGACCCTGGCTGGCCGGCGTGTGGCTGCGCTGCTTGTTGCTGCTGTTGCGGCTGCTGCTGCTGCCAGTACGATTGAGCTGCCGCCAGAGGCGGTTGCTGATAGTGTTGGCTTTGCGGCGGCGGCTGCACTGGCTGTGACGTGACCGAAGCAGGCGTCGGTGGAACGGACTGTCTGTTGAAATTGGATGGCTGGTTCAGATTCGGGTACGTAGCCCCTCCATCCGGTGGTATGGACGCCGCGTGCCCATCCGCTGGTAGAGATTGGTTATAGTAGTATGCCGCGTTTTGATCCGCGGCTGGCTCATGAGCGGCGTTATGTGGGGCTTGACCCGGGGGTTGTGACGGATGGACTGCCGGGGGAGGCACCGCATGCTCGGTTGGAGGATAGCCGAGCTGTGGGTTGGGATGCTGCGTCTGCGCTGGCGACGCTTGCGTTGGGTAGCTATCGCTTCTCACCATGGTTTGTGGAGGGTACTGGCTACCTGGAGTCATCGTAACCGATCCACGCTTCTCGTAACCTGCAAATTGTGGTTGTGATGGCTGCGGTGGATATCCATGGCCCATGGTGGGAGGGCTAAAAGTGGGAGGTTGTTCACCGGTATAGTAACTTTCGGCTCCCGTCGACGACATGCCTGTCGCCGAACCGATCGTAGGATAGGGGTTTGAAGGTTGTCTCGGGCCTGGAAGGGCGTAGCCCCCGAGACTATGCTGGCTATAAGCTTTGGAAAGGCGATCTTCCAACATGCGATCATAGTATCGTACAACAGTAGATAATTTTGAGTGTAAGTCTAGTAATGTGTCTGGAATGGACCATTCAGTACGTATTCACCCAAAACTTATTCCGAGTACATACCATGCTTGCTCATTGTCTCTCCGTAGGTACGCGCCAGTTTAGGCCGAAGTGTGCCGATAGAATCATAAAGCTCCTGTATCCGCGGCTCTCGAAGTATCGTACCAGGAGGTTGGGCTTGTAGCCTGTCCACCAATGTCGAAAATAGGTTGATGTTCTCGGCTTCGACCGGGCTCAGCTCGTAGTCGTTCCTGGGCAAAGCCAAGTTGGGCGCGGACATGGGCTCACTACCACTCGTCTGCTGCTTGAGTGCAGCAGCGTGGCGTTGCTTCTGCTCTTCCATATCGGCGAGTGAAGCTGCTATGGCCGCTTTGAGATCGTCGTCTTCTTCCTCGGCATCTGGTGCAGATGTCGAAGCTTTATTGCCGTTGGTGTGCGCAGCCGCGGGCTTGTTGTCGACTGGAGGCATATAACCTCGCGAATGGCTCTGGACCTCCTCTAAACTCATGGCCAATGCCTTTTTGAGATCTTCGTCGAAGGCGTCGTCGACCCTGGCGGCCCGCGGCTGCATAGACGCCGATGTGCTGCGATTCTTATAGGGGAAGGACGTGGTCTGTAAGGGGTCTGCACTCGTCGAGCTACCTTTGCTGGATTTGTCGGTCAGTCTTGCGTAGCAGCCGTCGTCGACACGGACGGCCTGCATGATACCGAGGTGCGGTAAAGGTAAGGTCTTGGCAGAGCATTGCTGGTCGAAACAGTTCCCGCAGTTGCGGCAGTGGTGCTTGCGGTTGGTAAATGTGAACGGCGTGCGGCAGCGCATGCAGACTTCGGAGTCGGTCCACTCGGGGGGCTGGAAAGAAAGCACAAATATGAGCATTGATGTCTAGTCTAGTAGCAAGCAGTAAGAGGGGTGGACTAGGGAATACACACGGCACTGCTGTCGAGCATGCTGCTGGCGACGGTGACACGGGGAGGGAACTGGTAGCCTTCCCTCTGCAAGGTCTGGTAGGTCTCGTCGATGTATCTGTACTTGACCTCGTAGCCGCCTTGGATGGCCGCCGCCCAAGACTGGACGAGCTCGAGGATCTTGGCGCGCACCTCGGCGTTGACAGCAGCGGGCCCGACGGCGTGCAGGAGAGAGACGAGGTTGTCCATGAACTCCCGCGAAGCGATTTGCTCGAGGAAGTGGGCGCCACCGTTCTTCACACAGGTGTCGGTGAGGTGCAGAGCGGACAGCTGTATGTTGGGGTTTTTGTTGCCGATGCGACGCTTGAGGGAGCGCATGGCCTCGCGGGGCTGAACCGTCTTGGAGCGGATGACGTCGGAGATCTCGAGATTGAGGGCGATGTCCTCAAGGCTGCTGCCGGTGGCCTTGTCGATCTGCTCATCCAGGGCGTTGTTGGCCCCGGACGACCACCAGCTTCCCATCATGGCCGCGACGTGATCAGTAAGAGGAGAGTGTTGGAGAGCAGCAGTGAAGGTCGACAGCGAGGGTGAGGGCGAGGGCGAGGATCGTCGAGCCGGGTCACATGCGACAGCTAGGGTATGGAGAGGAATATCCGAGGACTGCTCAAGTCTTGCCTTGTATTGGGAGTTATTATTCAGTATGTCGCCGTCCGTTTGAAGGTGGACGGACGTCTGAAGGCGACGCCTCACGCAGGTACATCCTACACTTTTCCGTAGGTCACTACCTCAGCTGGGGGGACCACTCTACTCCAGGCTTCAGCTCTGGTCGTTAGACCTACAAAACTCCGGTTCATCACTGCAGGTGGGCGCTGTTGTGATAACAGTGGGGACCTCCATGCTTCTGGGCTCCTGTGTTCCTTCTACCTCCGCCGACCACCACCTTGTCACTGCAGCCTGATATGGAGATGACGTGCCCGTGCCGATGGTGGTGCTGCGGCCTACCGAGCTCCCCGGCCTACCTCATGTCCTGTCTGTGACCAACACCCCAGCAGCGCGTCACCTAGAGGCATCCGGTGTCGCCTAATGTTGTCACCAGGTTTCGGCCATGTCTCAACAGTTGATTGCTCATCGTGTCGTTTATTCCTATTTGACTGACCAATCTAACTCCCCAAGTCAGATCAATCGGTACGGTTACACACTCCTTTTATTGACCGATTAGGTATGTACCTACATTCAGAGGAGAATCACCTAATAAGAGACAGTGTTTGCGAGGTGCTGTTTGCATGAGTTGCATGAGATACACGAGATGGGATACAGTGTCAGTAGCAGTGATATTGGCACTGTACGCTATTCCGTCTTTCGTTAGATGCAAGTACCGGGTAGACACTTAAGCCTTCAAATGTTTCGAGACCCTCAAAACATGTCCGAACCCGTCCAAGTCGAGTCGGGCTGAACAACTACATACATGTACTCAATAAAAACAACAGCATGATAATGAGACCATGATCGCATGCCCTCTGGCGTCTTAAATATGCTC
This sequence comes from Xylariaceae sp. FL1272, assembly GCA_022432385.1. Lineage (NCBI taxonomy): Eukaryota > Fungi > Ascomycota > Sordariomycetes > Xylariales > Xylariaceae > Xylariaceae sp. FL1272. The sequence goes on along the minus strand of JAJJXC010000015.1, from coordinate 777,730 downwards.
TTGACCAGATTCCTCAATTGAAATCAATCTCCATCTTGCTCTCTTGCTTTTTTGGAGAGCGTGCCGCCATGCCAGTGCAGTGTCCCCCCAATATACCCCTTCCAAGCATTTGATGTCCTCTCGCCATTGACACATTGTCGCACTACGGTCTTTGTCTCAAAACCTATTCCTTTCACCACCGAATCCGTTCGCGTCGCCACCTCCCTCGATGAGACCGTGAACAGTCGCTGGCGGGCGTCATTGTTGAAAGAATGCCACCCCATGCTCTTGGCCGTCCTCGGAACAATACCTACACATAAGAGTCTTACCCACCGATTCTCACCACGCCCGCGCCCCGACTGAGCTCTCCCTCCGCTCTCCCTCTGCCTCCTGCGAACGCCCTTTCTACAGCGCCCCAGATACCCACAAGAAGAACACCGAACGCGCAGGAATGCTGAATGCCCGTTGCGTGCCACTGTAGCTCGCTATGAGTCCTGCCGCCAACTCGGAAACCCTCGTTCTCCCCAACGGCGGAGCCATGACGTACAGCCATGCAGACGGAGGAGACCTGGCCAAAGGGCCGCGTGCAACAAACGGCGCTGGCCGTGGTTCGGGGAAGGCTCCCTTCCGACATATAGACGACATCGTCTCAGTCACCGTCAGCATCGATCCCCATACCCCCCTGCGCAGACTGCTGGAGATTGGCGATTCCTCCATGCGGCAGGCTCTGACCTTCAATCAGTTTGGCCGCCCCGATATGGCCCTGCAGGAATATATCAAGGCCTTCACCATCGCCGTCGACAAGGTCCCCAAACACAAGGACTATCCCTCTCTCAAGGCCGACCGTGGCGATTTGAACAGAATGTACCAGGCCCTCAAGGTCAAGATCACCAACAGCGGCGCCATTTTCGACAAGGTAAAAGAGGAGATTAAGGACGACAATATGCGGAGCGGTGCCATTCCCACTAGGCCACACGCCGAGCAGCTGCTCTCTAGCTTGCCGAGTGCGCCTTCAGCTACGCCCAGAGATCGCATTGCCCGCTCGGAGCTGACATCCGCCTATCCCTCCTCAAATGGCCTACCCACGGCGCCCAGTTCCAAACCCGACACTGAATCTGTCCCAGGTCGGAGGATGAAGCCCACCATCCACCCGAAACCAGAGTCCTTGCACGGAAATGCTATCAGATCATCGTCAGAACAAGCTCGACCAGACCTCGCGGCTCGCTTTGCGAAGCTTCGCAAGAGTAATGCGCCGTCCCATATTTCCCTTGATAGCTCTGTGCCAACTATGCCCAAGATGCCAGATGCCATATACAGCCCTGCTAGAGGCACTATGAGCCCTGAGGTTGCAAATCTCCCCTCTAGCTTGCCGCGCGGCATGCTAAGCCGCACCAATTCTATCGCATCGGCCCCCAGCCTGGCGTCCCGGACGTCAATGGATAGCACCTTCAAGTCTTTCGGCAGAGAGCAGTTCGCGGCTGCGCATACCTACGGTCAGGCACAAGATGCTGCCCCTGGCACAAAAGTTCGCATTCCTCGGGGAGATGCGATCACGGTCAACGAACTCGTACGCTGCATGGGCTTCGGAGATGCCAACGTCAAAATCCTCTTGATTGATGTGCGAGATCGCGAATCTTTCCAAGAGGGCCATATCATGTCACAAAAAACTATTTGCATTGAACCCAGCGTTCTCGAGCGCGAGCACATATCTGTCGACGAAATACTAGATAGCATGGTGCTGTCACCAGATCAAGAGAAAGAAGCCGTTGAGAATCGCAATCATTTTGATCTCGTCGTATTCTATGACCAGAGTTCTCAATCTATCCCTACCAGGAGTCGGACAACGGATAAAGAGGGGATCGTTTTATATAATCTGCAGCAAGCCTTGTCAAACTACAGCGAATTGGCCCTGAAGAATGTCCCCAAGCTATTGATCGGGGGCTTAGATGCGTGGGTTGATACCGTGGGTGCTCAATCGCTTGCAAAGACAGTCCCAAACACTGGGAATGCGCGATCTACCACGACTCGCAGGAGAATGGGGACGCGCCGCCTAAAGCCAGAAGAGAGAAAAGAAGTCGAAGACATGATTGCGAGAGATCAGACAGCAGTCGATTATGCTACAAGTGTTGAGGCCGTCATGCGGCGGTATCCGAGCATAAAGACTGGACCTGAGTCCATGATGTCCAGCGGGCAAGATGACTCTTCTGGGCTGTCAGATATAGGCGGCGATGCGTTCTTGAAAGACATTGCGACCAGGCCACCCGTACGTCCCAAACCATCGGTCGCTCGAACGAGATATAGCGGTCTGGAGTCTAGGGAGGAAGCGCCCGCTGGTGTCGCTATGCAAGCCGCCGCCGTGGGAAGACTGACGGGTCTTGTCAACCCTGGGAGTTGGTGCTATTCCAACGCGTCCTTGCAAGCTCTCCTTGCCTCGGCGGGGTTCTCGGACGAATTGGTCGATGCCAGCTGGCCTACCAGGTACCAGCCCAACGTACCTCACAATCACCCTTCACGAAATCAACTCATGTGTAAGATCCTGGGCAACCTTTTCCAGTGGTTATCCAGACGGGAGTTTCCTCAGCTGAAAACCACGACACTCATGGTATGTTATGCCCATGAAGCTTATCGTGCATCTAATAGCTCACCAGTCTCTAGCACTATCTTCGAAGCATTCACGAGGGATACGTGCCTACTGGTAGGACTGAGGTCTTGAGGTTCGGGGACAAAAACCAACACGACTCGGACGAGTTCGCCACCTTCATCATGGGCCAACTTGCAGCCGAGACCCGTATCACCGTACCAAACAAGCAGAATATCAATGTAGGGAATCTTGACTCGTTACGAGGAGCTGTCCTACAGACGTGGGTGGCCAGAGGCGACCTGAGCTTTGTCCACAAATATTGGCATTTAGTCGAGGTGTCAGAACTGACATGCAATTCTTGTGGGGAGCGAACTCACGTCGCCAATCCCAACAGTAGTTTAACTGTTCATGTCCCTAGAGAACACAACAACGGCACTATGGCGTTAGGGCTTGCAGACTACTTTGGGCCAGAGCCTGTCTACTCAACATGTGACTCTTGTAGCAAACAAGGCAAGCAACTTCAGAGACGCATCGCACGGTTCCCTCCACTGCTACGTGTTAGCATAGGAAGGTTCCTGACGATCAATAACGGAGACGAGGACAGAGGAGATCGAGAAAGGCAAATACCGATAAAGAACCTTAACCACTTCCAATTCCCCGAGACGCTGGATTTGGCACAGTATGGCAGTAGCCGAGAGGACAGGAGGCAGATTGGCGCCCAGATCGAAGGAGAAGCTGGCGAGGGCTTCGACGTCGGTACGGTCTACGACTTGTATGCCGTGATTCTGCACAACGGACCAGATGCTAACAGCGGACACTATATCGCTTATATAAACCTGGGGGCCGATGACTGGTGGAACTGTAATGACACACACATCACGAAAGTCAATGGTTTCAAGAGCATTGCTCAGTCGTTGTACAGATGTCAGGGCAAAAGCACGCCGGTACAGACTTATTATCGAAGGAGGGACTACACGTATCAGCGTCCTCCACAGTAGCGCTTCTTGGAACACGTTAGCGGTTCAAAGAGCTGGGCACGGTGTTGAGCGGAGCGAACGGCTATTTCGATGGGGATTAGATATGGACTCTTCATATATGAATAAGAATCAAGAAGTACTTTGATATGGAAATGTGTTTTTCTGGCTTTGTGATAGATTTTGTGTGATAAGATTTGTGAGATGTGCCGCCATGCTGTCGTCTAAGAGTAAGAAGACTCGGAACGAGTTGAGACTGCAGTTGCAAACGTGTGAAAGCCGTGAGTACAGCTTGGCAAGAATCTTCGCTGATAAATTGTACAGTGAACTCGCAGCATCCTTGACAGCTAACATGTGTTGCCGAGCTTCATCCTACCTACACCTCGGTTCCTTGAGCTGAGAACTGGCACAAAGTTTAAAGGCTCAGATTGTTCCTACAGTAGCGCCAACGCTTGTCAGGGAGCCATGCATACGGGCCGCCGCCTCATAAAGCAAGGAGCGTTTTTAACAGCTGTTCTTGGTATCGCGAGTATTGGCAAGAGGCATTTGTTGGAAGTGCGCTGGTAGAATAGACCGAGGTATCTGGCCAGAAAGCCAACTGGTCCACTGCGTCGACTGCCCCGCTGACGTTGTATTTGGTCGTTGTCCCCACCAGTACAAGGTATTACAGACGGGGCTAGGATGAATGACGCCGAAGAATTCAGTGCAACCAACATTCAAAATCGGTGATTTGATCGCGACAGGTTATTGCCGCTCGAGACACCTTCACTTCCCATATAGAACAAAGTTTAAAAGCTCTAGTGGAACTCTTCTGGTTCTTTTGCAGTCCGGGTCTTCGCGATTTCCAAGCCGCAAACACAACGCGCGGGTGGCTTAGTCGTGCATAGCAGGTACCAACCTTAATCCTGCGCGTCGCCGACGTCTCAGGTGCTCAACTTACACGACATCTGCTGCTGCCTTGGAGCTGGGAAGCGAGCGCTCTCTGTCAGTCTCGCCGCGCTTTTCTCGCCCTCGCTCTTTTTCTCACCATTGAGCTTCACGGACAGCTAGCAACAGAATCAGAATGGCTTTACCAACGCAGTACGAGGGCGTATTGCCCTTACACATGGTCCAGAAACCACCCTACATGGTCCAGGATATGAGCGTTCCCGAAGTCGAAGGCGAGACCAGACCTTATCGACATCCCAAGGCAAAAGATGGATTCATTACACGACTTTCCCCCGAACAGACCACCATCTACGAGTTATTTACAACCACCGCCAAGAAATACGCTGATAAGGCCGCTATCGGCTCTAGGAGCTTGATCAAGACACATGTCGAGAAGAAAAAAGTGCCCAAGGTGGTAGATGGTGTCAAGACCGAGGTCGAGAAGCAGTGGACTTATTTCGAGCTGAGCCCTTACAAGTTCCTAACGCACAAGGAGTATGCTACGAGGGCATTAAACCTGGGTGCTGGCCTGCGGAAACTGGGCATTGAACCCGGTGATAGGGTGCATATCTTTGCTACCACCAGGTGAGTTACTAACGCCACAATATTCTCAATATAATCCAGAGATTGATCTAACACGATGCAGCGCAAACTGGCTCTGCATGTCACACGGTTGTTCCTCCCAATCTATTACCCTCGCCACCGCATACGACACCCTCGGACCCGACGCTGTCGAATACTCCCTCACGCAAACAGAGGCGAAGGCCATGTACACCGATCCCCACCTCTTCAAGACCGCGAGCCGTCCTCTTCAGAATGCAAAGAGCGTGAAGTTCTTGATCTATAATGACTCTACCAATATCCCCATATCCGATGAAGAATTTCGTGAGTTCCGAGAAGCTAATTCTCACCTCACTATCATGTCCTACACCGAGCTCGTCGAGTTAGGAGCCCAACACCCGCACGAACCTACGCCGCCGAAAGCGTCAGATCTTTGCTGCATCATGTACACGTCGGGCTCCTCGGGAACACCCAAGGGTGTGCCCATCACGCACGAGAATCTAGTCGCGGGTGTCATGGGTCTATGGTCCGTCATCGAGGAAACCGTCACAGCGAAGGAAGTCATTCTCGCCTACCTACCACTGGCCCATATCCTCGAGATGGCGGTAGAAAACATCGTCATGATGATTGGCGGGACTCTCGGATACGGATCACCGAGAACACTGTCTGATACCTCGATGAAGAATTGCGCGGGCGATATGCGAGAACTCGCGCCTACGGTCATGGTTGGCGTCCCGCAAATTTGGGAGACGATACGCAAGGGTATCGAGAGCAGAGTCAACTCCGGAAGCGCTATAACGAAGAACTTGTTCTGGGGTGCTTATAACCTCAAGTCTATGCTTGTCTCTGCCGGGTTACCCGGTGGTTTCTTACTTGATGCTTTGGTCTTCAATAAAGTCCGGCATTTGACTGGCGGTAGGGTGCGGTTCCTTTTTAATGGTGGTAGTGGCATCTCCGAGGGAACTCTTCAATTCGTGAGTTTGGTGCTTGCACCCATGGTTACTGGGTATGGATTAACCGAGACTTGCGCAAATGGGGCTCTTGGCTGTCCATTGCAGTGGACGCCTAATGCTATCGGCCCTGTGCCACCGAGCATGGAAATTAAACTTGTTAGCTTGCCGGATGTTGGCTATAGCACCAAGTCTACCCCTCCACAGGGCGAGATTCTACTCAGGGGCGCGCCCGTGGCGAAGAGTTATTATAAGAATCCCGAAGAGACGGCTAAAGCGTACACGGAAGATGGCTGGTTTAAGACCGGTGACATCGGCGAAATCGACAGCAACGGACATATCAAGGTCATCGACCGAGTCAAGAATCTGGTCAAAATGCAGGGCGGGGAGTATATCGCTCTTGAGAAGCTTGAGGCCATCTACCGCGGCTCTGCGTACGTCAATAATATAATGATTCATGGGGACTCGAGTAGTCCGAGGCCGATTGCGATTGTGGCGCCGAATGAGAAGCCGCTGCAGGAATTGGCGAAGAGTCTGGGGGTCGAGGGAGAGGGTGTTGGGGGGGATAAGAGGGTTAGGGATGCGGTGCTGAAGGATTTGTGCGGGGTGGGGAGGAAGGCGGGTTTGAGTGGGATTGAGATGCTTGCTGGTGTTGTTGTCGTTGAGGAGGAGTGGACGCCTGCTTCTGTGAGTTTTTACCCCTTTTCGTTTCGCTGGCTTTACCCCCTTTCCCGCTCGTTATGTGGGGTTCAGTGTTGTGATGATGAGATTGGTACTGACTAACTGGAATAGGGCCTCGTTACGGCGACGCAGAAGGTGAATCGGAGAGCGTTGAGGGATCATTATAAGATGCAGATTGAGAAGTGTATGAAGCAGTCTTCTTGATTTGGATAATTATAGAGATGGCTTGCATTACTGAGGGTTGGGAGGGAACTAGGGAGGTTCTGTTCATGGGCTTGGGTTTGTATTGATACCTAGTGCGTTGCGTACCTTTTCTCATAGACTAGGGTTTGATAGACTTTGAGACATGATATCGATACAATGGATACATTTTCAAGGCTTCTTTGCATCTCGACATGTCCCTTGCCTGTGTGTACTGTCGATAACTCGTTAAAGCGTTGCGTGTAAGGGTAGGGAAAGTGAAGCGGAAATGAGTTTTAAAAAATCGCTACCAGTGAATAAGGAGGTAGACGGAAAGAGAAGGGGATAGCCGAAGAAATAGAAGAAAAGGGGGGTTCGATAAAAAGGGGTTATGTTCTTTGCCTTGCACCTTCGCTCAAACATAGACCCTCTTGACACAGATCTATACAACGCTTTATACTACATACTGAGTCAACAAGGTCGTGTTTACTTAACGGCGCATTATTGATCACTACACCAATAGGGCAAGCAGGTGAGAGACCAAGTCCGTCAGTGTAGTTGGTACTCGCTTCTGGGTAGCAAGCTACACTGTCCGACTCTCCAGTGACCGATAGCCCGTCCGGGAGCGACCCGATCTCGCAACTATCGGAATTACAATACTGAAGATACAAGCTAGTATGCCGGGGGATGAGAGAAAGTAGTGGTGAGTGGAGGGTGGAAGGTCGTTGCCGTCATGGTTATCAAGATGATCAGGCCCTCGTGGACGAGGAACCATGCACGACATTGGGAGATAGTTAGTTGACAATAAATCCGGAGTCATCGCTCTAGGACCCTCGGGCTTTATTCTATACCAAGATGCCCTCTTCAATCTATCTGAAACAGTAACCACCGATCCTCTGACGAGACCCATCCAAAACTCATCAACACTTCTCAAACTCCAGGTACGATTCAGACGTGAATTATTACAAGCAACACTTAATGCCTGTAATAGATGAGTGAAGGGACTCATAAACCACATCATCACAAGTGCAGCTTTAAGTTCTAACATGCAGTGCCCCAAATGGTGGCGTTGTCAGCATGCGATACAACCCCCTAGCATAAAGGGGGGAGGGGCCGAAAACCTAGATGTTCCGTCAACACAGCCGCACCAAACGCATAATCCATAAACGAAGAACTGCGACACAGGCGCGCGGCATAATGTAGGCAGATGTTATAATAGATTCAGAACTTCTGAAAGCAGCTGGATTACACAACCAGCGCTGCCCCAGCGAATCCTGTAGCTCGAAAAGAGACTGGTCAACAGGGGGCACGTTTTGCATCAAATTCAAACAGTACCATTCGTAAACCATGTTCATCGGAAAGGGTTGAATATGAAAGACTTTTGGGAGGGATTAGATACCTTAGGTACTCTTGATGAGCCCTTGGCTTCAACAACGTTAGTAAAGAAGAGACCAATCAAGTATCAACCCGTCCGTATCATATTGAAATATCTGATAGCGCCCGAGTCTTTCTCGGGTTATCAGCCGGCGGCAGCGCAGTCTTGCAAATGCCGGCATCACCCAAGCTATACGCTTGTCTAGGCAGGTAGTACTGCGTGTCTTGGCATATACAGCACTATTGTGGAAGGTATGAACGTATAAAGATGATCTTGGGGTGACTGGAGCGATAGCGTCAAGATGTAGTGTGATGCTGCCTGCATGTTGCTATCGCGGGTCTACGAGTGAGGAGAATGCGGAGAGGTTCGTTGTCTTGACTCCTAGGGATTAACCACGAAGTATAATTCTACACGGTTCCCAAGTATCCTTTACAACAACCAACCGGGCTTTTGAGGCTGATATAACTCTATCACCAACGGCTTCTTAACTATTTGCTCTAGTATCGGTGTTGGGCATTCGCCCACCATGAACACCCTCAAGAACTTCCTCGTCCTGGCTGCAACCACTCGCAGCGCCCTAGGACAGTTCTGTGAACACCAGTGGGAAGGAAGCTTCGCAGATCATAAGGTGGATGGTGTTCCATATCTAGAAGTGAGACAGGACGTTCCGCCGCCCCCTCTAGACATCCAGCCCCTTATCGTGACTGGGCCTTCGACCAACCGCGTCGATCTCATCTTTTTCAGTGATGGATGTAAATATGCCTCATGCTGTCTTCCTCGACTCGAGCGTGCCTTGACCTGAAACCGCTTGCACACATAGATACCGAGGACGAGAAGGACAAGTTCTTCGCCGATGCCTTGTTCCTCGCAACGAACCTCACAGACGGGCAGACTTTCGCCAATGTTCTCCCTTTGATGAATTTCTGGGCCGGTTTCTCTGCGAGTGCCGAGGTATGTGGCATTCCAAGATCTATCCAATATGCTTCTCTCCAGTCTGATAATTCCTTAACTCAAAAGAGCGGAGTCGGCGTTGGCGGCCAACCACTGGAGTAAGTCCCTCACCTGCGTGGTCTGCAGGCAGGCTGGTGTCATGTTGATCTTGCGGAACAACAGCACAGTTTTTGGGCTTTATCGTGATGGAACCGAGCTACGCGGTGTGTATTACGACAAGCCCGAGGTGGCTCGCGCCGCTTGCCAATCGACTGATGCCTGTGACTATCCCATCCTTCTTGGAAATGACCCCCTTTACGGAGGACTTGGTGGCACTTTCACGTAAGAGATATCACCTGGTTTTGATCATTAAACCGTCGCTAAAGCTCATAGTACGGTGACTGCCTCTCCCATTAACGGGCCCGCAATACTCCGACACGAGCTTGGTCACTCGATCATCGGTGTAGGAGAAGAATATGACGGGGGATACACGTACACCGGCGTGAACGCGGCGCAGCCCAACGGCTCGGTTCCTTGGAAACAGTGGTACACCAAGCCGTCCACCGAGCCTAGAATCCAACGGTCCAACATGCCTATCCAGGCATACCCTTGGACGTTGCTCAACACGTCCCAGAGTTGGAGCCAGACCTTCGTCTCAGCAGGCATATACGACACCTACCTGTTCCAATTCAGCATGAGTGGCATGACTGCGAGCAAGGACTTGCTGGTTGAGGTCGACGGGAAGGATGTGGGCTGGGAGTTGAACCCCGAAGTTGGAGTGGATAGGTATATCTACAATATGAAAATTGACGAAGCGCTGGCACCGGGGGAGCATGAGTTAAAGTTCACGCTGCTGAACGATGAGATTCAAGGCAGTGCCCAGCTTTGCAATCTGGAGGTTATTGAGTACGGAGACGAGGATGAGTAAGTTGTCCTCTACCAATAATCTTCTTGAGACCTTTAATACTGGTCACACTGACTTGCACCCAGATTCGAATTTTCGGTAGGGTATCATGGGCTGTACCCTACGTGAGTTTCAACTAACTTCATTGAGGCTGTCATCTGTTATCCCTTCCACCATGATTTACTGATTTAACGCCTTATCAATAGTTTCTCGGACACCAACGAAACGACCTACCGCGCGACGAACGACTTGTGTCTCATGCGTGGTATCTACGCCGTGGACTTCTGCAGCGCCTGCATGGAGGGCCTCTGGCTATCGCTACTCGGCCCACTCAGCCTCATCGACAACGTCACTCAGGTCGCCATGCCAGATGGCTACGTAAAAGCCACCCTTAATCTCCTTTCCCTCGCGCAGTTCAGGCAGATCCCGAACCCACACGAGGAGGCTTACACGATCCGGTGGTATGGCCCCGACGAAGACGTAGTCCTGGAGCATTGGACGAATAGCACGAGCGCTATCATCGAGCCAGGAGTCACGAAGTTCGGGGTCGAGGTCAAATTCTGGACAGAACAGGTCAGGGTCGACAGGGCTGGCGTGTTGGTTCAAAAGGAGAGGTACGCTGTAGAATGATTGTGTAAGGGCCCCGTTGCCGCAGAATCGAACATGGAGCTTTTAAATGGGGTTGGGTGGCAGGATATATGGGTTGTTCTCATATGCTGGTTGGTTTCAGTTAGAGTTTTTAATTGTTTAAGTTTACAGTTACAGCATGAGCGTTTGGTGAGAAATGGAATAGGTGGTAGGTATTGAATTTCGCCATTCGGGTGACTGGGCACTTGGAAGTCGTGTGGATGTAATTGGGCCAGTGACGATGAGCATATGTGGAAAGGGTTGGTTTTGCTCGAAGACGTCTGATTCTTCTGCCTGGTCTTCTCTGGAAAAGTTTCGGAAACGTTTCGTGTATAAAGGGGCAATATCTCGAGATACTGCTTGCAACTGAGTCATCAAGTAGGACGCCCATACTTGATCTCGAACATAGGTGCTTCGTATTTAGTTCTATTGAGAGTTTGTCATTTAGTCCCTACATAACTCTGATATCTGTATACCTAGCTTAAGTGATCCGCTGCTATTACTCTAGACTTAATAATCGGCAGAGTCGGTCAGATGCGCATCGTTAGATTGTTTTTGGTTATTGGATTCGTAAGATAGAGAGCATTTAACAATAGCTTGCCAAGACTCGGAGAGAGTCTGATGTCAAGAGCGCATCACCCTGCGCAGTGAGAATTACAACAGCAAGATTCAGTGAAAGTCAACTCCATTGTTCTTCTCTAAAGTTTGGAGAAGCTGGAGATGGGACTGCGCGGGCAGATACGACAGGTGGGCGCGGAGGTTGTTCATGGGCTGAGCTAAAAGACGAAGAATTTCATACAGGTCGGGTTGGAGAAGGCCCTGGGGGCAATGTAACGCAGGCCGTTTCCAAGGCTTAGAACGATGGCATGAGGACAAAGTTGTGCAGCCCAAACCTTTCCACTATTTACCCATTATGTCTGTTCGGCGCACTGGTAGGATTTTATGGTTATTTGCTCATAGGTCAACGATACACCCCGGCTCTAGGGCGACAGGCAACTAATCCAACACAAAACGTCAAATGACGAAGAAGCGAAATGAGGCGGGAATGGTGAGAAATGGCCGTCGCTTGCCCTGCTGCATGGTTCTGGTTTTGGATGAGCCAATCAACAAGAATGGAGGTAACCCCGAGTGCATGGGCGGGGCACTGTTGATGTATGGTTTTGTTGATGACCTATCACGATTGCAGATGGTTCTTGGTGGTATTTCAAGCCGAGTACTATATGAAGCCCGTCCTAGCATAATCAGTCCTTTTCCTGAAGTTTCTATCGTTATGTTCATCGCAAAGGCTCCTTCAAAATGCCACCAAATCAATGGGAAGAGCACAAGGTCACGATACAATGCCTCTATCTGCTTGACAACCTCAAATTAGAAGATGTACGCAGTCGAATGAGGGAAGAGCATGGGTTCGACATGAAGTGCGTACCTCAGCCTTGCTTATAGGACGGAGGTTTCTGATGGAATTTTCTAGGAAGTACCAGTACGAGTACCAATTGAAGAAATGGGGAATCAAGAAAAACCACACTCGTGAAGAGTGGCGGTATTTGACGCATAAAGTTCGGAAAAGGAAGCAAGCAGGCAAGATGTCCATCATCGAGCTATCTGGCATACCGCTTGCCCCAGACAAAGCCCGCCGAGAGATGCACCGGTATACGACAATTCCAACTGCCAGTCAGTTTGGGATGCGTGGTATGACACGTCAACCCCTCATAGATCGTGGACAAGCTAATCGAGATCTCTCAGCTCCCAGCCCTCAGAGCCCGGCTCAAAGCATCGTCCGTGTGACGACTCCAGATTTCCCAAGTTTCCATGATCCATGGCCACAGAACCTTCCCTGGCTGCAATTTACAATGCTCTTCAATTTTAGTAACAGTCCCCTTTAACTTCTCGAGGTATAGTTCTGACGCTTCCAAAGAAAATTTCCAGGCATCTGAGGCGGCGAAATTACCCACCATAACCAGCGATATCATACTCAATCAGGCAGCCTTTTCGAACCCTTTACATGTTTGTAAAGAGGTTAGTGCTCGTCTTCTCTTCATTCCGCACAATTCCGACCGAGATGGCCAGTCCTCTTATGCGTCTTTGTGCAAAGGCGGCGAAGCAGCTATCACAACAGGGCTACTCAAAATCATTCTCTATCATCTGGCAAATAAGGATTTCGAAAAAGCGAATGTATTTGGGGCATCTACAGACGATGAAGTTGAACTTTTCATACTTCAGTGTTTGGACTGGTTTACGAAATATAAGGCCGATTGGTTGATTGACCTCCTTAGAACTCGTTCTCCAACCACCGACGCCATCACCGAAGTTGTATACAACTGCGCAATTCGGCAGAAGAGACATGCGTTACTGAGTCAGTTGATACAAGCTGGTGCGACTCTAAATTTAAATGCGCCATTAGGCTACTATAAACTAAGTCGTATTATTGCCGAGCGTGGAACATTACGCATAGAGCATGCGCTTGCCGACGGATGGAGTTCCAATGGCTTGACAATCGCCATCGCGGAGTCTGACACGCGTCTTGCTAATATCCTCCTTGAATCTGGCGCGAACCCATATGCTTGCAAACCATCCTTCTTGGAACAAGCTGCAATGTCACTGGAGGAAGAACTATGTATAGAGTATATCAAATCACTCATAGGCCGCGGCTTTAGCTTCGATTGGGCACAACCACTCAGCATCGCAGTTATCAAACGACATAATAACCTCGCAGTATTTCTCATGGAACTTCTCCGCCAAAACTCAACTTCTGAAGAGCAGATCCTCCACTGGTTGACTGCTCCCTTCGAGAACCGGGATTGGGATTATGCCTTCCCGCTGGTGAAACCTACTCTGCTGCATTTTGCTATTGTTTCGAACAACACGGCAATTACCAAACTTCTCCTCGATATGACTCTGAGCTCTGTGGGTGTGATTCGCACACAAGTACTGAAGGACCTATTCGTCGTTGCGTCTCTGGCAGGAGATTTGGGAACAATCGAGCGATTGGTTGGCTTAGACCTGGAATGGGACGGTGATTGGCCCGATGGTATTAGCCCTCTCGTGGGAACAGCATGGAATCCTAACTTTCGGGTTGCTGAAATGATCGTGCGCGCTGGCGCATACACCGATGACGATATCGAATACTATGGCTCGGATTCAAGAAGGCCGTTGCCTATCCATGTCGCAGCACGAGCTGGCAATGCAAACCTAGTACAATGGCTAGTCCGTCGAGGGAGAGCACTCAACGTACGATTCAAGCCAAAACCGGGTAGGCTGAGTGACTCAATTTGGTCTTGGTTTGTTGATTCATATATACCATCTTCAAGTTCATGGTCCGCAACGCCCCTTCAGCTGGCCCTCAAATCCCGTGATATCGCAACCATTACCCAGTTTTCTCATGCAGAGCTGGTGGGTGACGAGCTGATAACTGCGGTTAGGCTCAACAATGAAGCAATAGTATCAGCACTCCTTCAAAGAGGAGCGAATGTTCTCTCTAAGACCGACGAGGATAGCGTGCTTGATGCAGCTGCTGAAGTTGGGAACTCCAATATCATTTCACTGTATTTCTCCTCGGGAGGGGTCTATCGTTCTTCGGCGCTTCTGAGAGCTGTCAGGGCAGCGGTGGCCTTGCAGGACCTTTCATTCGTACAGCTTCTTGTGTCACGTCGACCTGTGAAAAATATTGACAAATTCGAGGCGTCGGCATTGGTTATAGCTGCCTGGAAAGCCCAAATATCACTGATTGCTATTCTTCTGGACCCCAAATTCCTTCCAAATTCTGTACCTTCCGTCTATCATTTCCCGCATCTGAAGAACGATAACCTTGGATTCTCGTTGAAGTGGCCCGAGAAAGGTTTGATGCCTTTGTCTGCAGTGGCTGCGAAAGGTGATAGGGGTCTCTTTCAACGACTACTCCAAGCGGGTCATACAATTCGATCGGAAGAATTGGACATGAACTATCTTACCGATCCAGAGAGGGAAAGTGCTCTGTCCGTTTTCGTATCATTCTTCCCTCCCACGACAATTGATTCAAACTGGACGAAGCGCCTCCTTCACAGATACATAGAGATTGGTGACCAACAGGGGGTAGAAGAGTGTGTTGCGTGTCTGGAAAGCCTTGCGTTTTACATTCAATCGCGCACAGCTTTACAAAGAGCAGTCGAGGGCGGTAACATCCGTTTAATCCGCCTTCTGATGGACAAAGGCGCCGACATAAACGCCGAGGCAGCAAGCGAGGCTGGCGCCACAGCCCTACAGATTACTGCCATTAAAGGAGACATGCACATCGCCCGAATTCTGTTAGCTCATGAAGCACATGTAAATCAACCTGGCGCAAAGAAATACGGACGAACAGCCCTGGAAGGAGCATCAGAGCATGGCAGGCTCGACATGGTCAAGCTTTTGCTCGATCACGGCGCCCAGTTAGACGGTGCAATGAGGATACAATACATTCGATCCATTGCATTTGCGAATGAGGCAGGCCACTTTGCGCTGGCCAAATTCCTGAAACATGCAGGTGGCTGGTCTGATAGAGATCAAGAGATCTATGGCCGAAGAAATATTCTGCATGGCCCGGGGTACTGGGCTTACACGGCCGAAACTCATGACTGGCACTTTCGGAAGGGTATATATGCGGCTGCAGATTCTTGTGACGACAGTGACCGACTAACTTTTGTGTCCTCGTTCAGTGACGACGAGACAGATGGTTCATACGATTCGGAAATGGACGACTTTTCAGAAGCCGAGAACAGCAGAGAGGCTTCCGAAATAAAGTCTGAGGGTAATGAAATGGTATCCGAGGAGAACGAGTTGGCCTTGCAAGGTGGGCATCCGAATGATAGCAATGGCTTCGCCCCAATGGAGCTTGAAAACCAACATCAGGAAGCACATTGGGACCGTCATGCCGGCAGCTTGGAGTATCTCAAAGGAGAACTTGATGACGGCGACGATATAGACACGCAGATGCAAGATGAGGCAGAAGAGGGAGGATTTTCACTTGGGCGACATGTCATCCAAAGAGAGGAGGGGGATCCGAGATGGTATGAAGTTGACATGGATAACTTCTGGGCTCGCTGGCCATGAGAACACAGTCATAATTATTCCATTTATGCTATATAGTTGAAGATTTTTAATGTTGACCGTAAGAAGGCCGAGGGGAAAACACTGTTGAATCTTATCAACTTAAGATCGCTAGTAAGCCGCGCGATGTATGAGGGCAAAACATACAATGTGAAACTAGAAATCGTCAAACTTGTTAGCTGCAATCTCTATTGGGTCAAAGTTGAACAAAATCTTCGAGCTGATAGACAAAACCCACATCAGTCCTGATATCAAGTTGTGCGAGCAATACTGCTTTGTAAAGTTGACGGTAGCATAAACTAGATGAACACCAGCAGGATACGCAACATAATTCTGCTTAAATCATATTTGTCTCTGTTTTACATAACGATCATCAGTCACTACCTATCCGACATACTACCAACTGTGACGATACCCGCCATGTTTCCTAAACTCGCCCCACGCTCGCAAAATCTCCTTTAACACACAAGTGCGCAATGGCATCGATTCAGAGTAGAACTCCCGATAATCACCTAAACACTCCTCCTTTATAGGAGGTGGAAGAGCAAGTGGTAATGGATTGAGGTTCCTCACATGTACTTAGGACGACACAGACATTGTAACGGCAATTAGGCGTAGAAAACTGATTGCCAGATTTGAATTTAGATCGTTGAACATGTCCATGATAAGTCGGTAATGGGAAACTGCGCAGCAATAGTGGTTTACTAAGAGCCAACACTGGCCGATAGCGCATGAGTATTCCGTCGCTGGTTGATGTCTGCTCACCCTACCGTGATACTCTTGCGTCTACTCAGGATGTAAACGGCGAGGTCATGTGAAAAAAATTCATAGAACCCCGCAGCAGGTTTTAGCTACAGAGTGTCTCACTTTTTCGAGGGAGAGCTTAGAGCATTGTCTGACACCATTGCAGCAGCATAAGCCTATAACAGCCTATAACAGCCTTGTTAAATATCAAGTGAGACTGTACCGCTGTTCTTGCAAAAGTCCACCTGTGTAAGGACGTTATGTACACGGGAGAGAGCATACCCAAGACAGATGTGGCACTATAAGGGATACAAGCATGGTGGACGAGAAACTAAGCCTTTACACGACATCTCGTACTTGAATTAGTGCATTCATACAAGCGAGGCAGCCTAGTATGTATTTAATGTACTTAGGAGTCAACATAAGCAACGTACAAAGCTCCTTTTGATGTTCGGCTCATCGATGTAGTTCTCTCTGCTCTTTCTTCCTATCAACAAGAGTTGACCCACCTCGCGTCACCTGTTAAGCCCCTGCTGTTGACATGTTCAATTTCCAGGTAGCTGATTTCCCCCAGTCATTGAAACAAATGCATACGGTGTTGTTAATACTAGCACTATGTGTATATCAAGTTCTTTGCCCTTGCGGCTGTTTCTGTATCTGTTCTCAACAGTTTCTGCCCGGATCAACGGAACAGATCGTGTTGGCGGCTTCGCTAATGTTGGCAGATATGATTCCACTGCCGCCGAAACATTCTGGCATAAGGCGATATAGATGTATGTCTGTATGTTTCATTCTAAGTCAAATGTTCAAGCCTCTTTTATCCGTAACAGAAAAATCAATATCATCTGCCTGGCAACAACACAGGGGACAATCACTATCCAAATCGGTACTTCAACCCTCTAAATTTTGACTTCACAGTGTGTGTGTCGACGGCCCAATTTGCAAACGGTATCTTGCAACACAAATCAGCACACACTGATTTGTGAAAAACGGCATGTCGTCTGTTTTGTGTTAGGTTGTTGCAGATAGGTTTCTAGACAAATAGATTTCATAGCTAGTTTGAATGCGAGGATCTTCCTACGAATTCTCTGTATAAGTGTAACCACGTGTACCACGATAAGCTCGAAGAGCTTGAGGGGCGTGCCCGCAGCTTAAGAAGAATTCAAAGAAGGAAACAAGCCCGAGTCTAATTCTAACACAAATGTTTGCATTACACCGGTCATCAACACAGCATCAATGTCTCTGACTCGGGAACTTCTGACTGACTATGAGCACACTCTCACCCTTTCTGCTGGAATGTGTATCCAAATCTCAACCATCGAGATCAAGTTCTCTCACATAGCACTGATCATTGGTCTGACGTTCTTTCGGCTTGAGGACCAATACGCTTCACCATGATTCACCCTAGCAGACAGTATCAGCAATGTGATTTAGAATGACCACATCTATCAATAGTCATAATGGCCGGATGACCATCATTCTCTTATTTTTATCATTTTTTATGCATACTTTCCCATCTATGTAACATGATCATCATTTACCATCATCTTCTCCTCTTGGCAGATCGAAATATGTGCAACCAGCTCTGCAAAGACAGCGTCACAAGCACGTCTGCGCAGCCAGGCCAATATGTTGTTAAGAGCGGGAGGCGCGGTTGTCAGCGCCGGGGACCAGAAGCACTTTTTGACAGTGGTAAACGAGATATTGATACTGGTCAAACATGTACGCTGCATTTCAACGGCCTCAGAGCTTACTTCGGCAACCATGGGACGCTCATATTAACGCGGAAGCGTGACCATGCCTCCAATTTAGCAGGGAGGAATTTGATATCAAGGAACTTCTCGAAAAGCGAACATCGTACTTTGCTTCTATATACCTAGTCATATCCCAAACACTCGTCGTTTTCCCTTCCCTTCTATTTTCTCTTTGTTATATAAGTGCAAGCAAATCCCGCTTACGCTCCTCGCCTTCTGGACTTAACCACCGATGAAACGCATGCCCTCCAGGTTTGGGATTCATCTACGCCAGCAAATTTGTGACCGCACCTGCTTGCCCAATGGATTCGGTCGACGATAGATTCCTCTGTATAATCTTTTTCCCGTACCCGAAGCGTGCAAACCCTGGATCTGCGCTTTCTCAAGGACGTTTGGGAAGGGTGACTGGTTCACGTCTTATCCATCAATCCTCAAAAACAATACACAGATGTTCTTTGTATTGCTGCGTGATATACATTGTATGATGGTCGAGACCGGATTAGCCAAGTTCATTCATTGGCTTGCACTCCCCGAGCGCAATACGGCCCACCACCCCATGGCGGGCTATCCGCTCATTGATCTATCTGCCCTCAAGCGTCTCCGTATCTCGAGAGCAGTGATGAACCTAATCTACTTAACTACAACATTCATAACCTGCCCATCGAAGCCTAGCCAGAGGCCAGCGACACATTAAACGATGGCAATGTCAACTATTCCCATCCATACGAGCCGATGATAGAGGGGATGAAAACTCTGATCAAGATCATGCATAGAAATTGCAACTAAGTCGAGCGCGAGCTCAACTCCACTGAGTGCAGCCCTGCCAGAGCGCCGGGCCATTTCATCTCATACTCCAGAAACTTGTAGGTAACGCGGACAGATTAAGTGTTGCGATCGAGATGTCGGAACCGATTGAACCGGAGTATATCCCATGCATCGCCACATCCGACTGCAAGGCCGTGTTTCAAACAGAAATCTGCTTGATCTTCAGACGTTACAGTAGCACCCGGACTCAAAACTACGCCAACGTGATACGCAAAAGGTGCCGCCAATAGCCGGTATCCCTTTAATTGCGATTTCAACTGCGGGTACTTATTCTGATACTTATCGATATCGTCAATCAATAAAAACGCATCTAGGCAAATATCGGGTACGGTTTATTGGGTGCATTAGACACCAGCTAGACCCACGCTATCAACCCTGCTACGTAGATCCGTACCAGCAGTTGAAATCGCAATTAAAGGGATAGCGCGAAGGATGTAAAGGATGTAACAGACGCACAAGTCTATACACTCAAATACCACGACTTCGCGTTGTGGGACGGTACAGCCGTCACTTGGAAATACAGATAATACAGCTTGCGACAAGCAATATCCATTTCCACCTCGTCGACAGATACAGTAAGAAGCGACTGAGCCGTCAGAAAATCGGGAAAGGAGCCACCTAGGAGAAGGTTACGCCGGATTCCTACCTACGTGACGGACAACAAGTGAGACAGTTGAGGAAGGTGCCTGAATGATGATAGCATGGTACTAGGAATGGCAATACGTAGTAGTCGTATGTCGCTGCGGCCCAAGCCGAAGCCCTCTTGTGAGCCATAGTCTCGAACACCCATGAACGGATTTAGGTCCAGTTAGCCCGCTCCCCAACGGCATTACCCTCACCTACGCCCGCTGTCAGTGGGCCTTATCTACAGCTTACCTCACATCCTATTGGCTGCAACAGGGACTCACTCCAGCAGAATATGCGAAGCTCCCACTCTGGCAGCAGTTAATTGACACCTGTAGTCCGTGTCCAGTACTGCAATGAGAATGCGACAATGAGATATGCCTTCACGACGCCGCTATGAGGGAGCTCTGCGACATTGTCATAGTGACCCCATTTCGCTACGTTGTTTTCCTCACGAGTCCTGTTTACGTCGCTCCCAACGAGAGCTTGAGGATCGAGCCCTTGAATGCCGTCGTTTGAACAAGGGCAACGCAGGCATCCTCCGGCTCCTAACAACAGACTCTGCAGCAAACGCACGACTGAAGTGCAATCTACATCAGTCAACATCGGGTTGTTTATTACGCTAGGGACTCCTCGACAAGGCCACAAGACTTAGCCACGTATAATGCGCTACTCAAGAAGCCCGTTGGTGAGCAGAAGTCATCAAGATCCAGGGATGCTTGTCTCCATGGGCCATATCATACCGCAACACAGCGGTTGTGTCGGAAGATGACGAGTACCTAGGTAGACCACATTACCTGGGACCTGTGGTAAAAGAGTCTATCGAGCTGGATGTAGAGCTATATCATCCCAAATGGCACAAACTTACATTACGTAGACTTCCATTCCAATGCCCGTCCGACAACAAGACAAATCCTGTCTCCACAGTAGCCTGTAGCTTTACTGGCCAGGTCACGCACCTCATCAGACGGAATTTGAGTCTGCGGAAGCCCGTCGAACAACGACGACATGCGACATGGTTCGAATTTGAGGCAACGGAAACTGATAGCGCAAATGACGCTGCTAACCATCAGATTCAAGTCGTTGGATAAGAGGGAGGGTGACCTCGAACAATGACAATTCTTCGCAACATCACACCTCCCGAGTGGTCCAAGACAACCTGCGCCCACAACAATGATTCAATCGATCTCTCGGCCGCAGGAACTTTGTGGGCTACTTGAATGTAGTTGTGGAAGTTTTTTGTGCCCTCGTATTAACGAAGTTTTCCCCTTTTCATTCCTGGCATCCTCGTCATTGGGCGCTTTGGTGCATTGGGTGGTGCAAGCACAATGATGTACAGCACCATACATGGTCCCACTGATACAGTTCAGCAAGCTACGAGAGCAACTTGCGTTCCTCGGTATCAGCGAGGAGGTTGTGAAGTGCTATGAGCGCTGCAATTCACATTATTTCGCTGTCATCAGACTTCGACGCAATGGTTAATACATGGGTCAACAAGTTGCACAAGCAAATCGCGATGGTGAGCGATTCTGCGATCTCAACAGGTGCAAAGACTCGGGCACGTAAGCCAAACGAGCCCCTTGAGCAGGACATCACTAAAGAGGAGGAGAGGCAACTCGAGCAGATGCTCCTTGTCTCTGATACGGATTGCGATGCCAGTGAAGAGGCCGAAGATTGAGCGCCGAGTTCCTACATAGGCAAAACTATCATAGTTTCTGGTTTGCACCGACGTCGGCGCTGTAGATCCTGACGCCCTCGAGTTCTCAGGATGACTTTGCACGGAGCATTTGGAATACCTCACCCAATTACTTGCCGAATGCCTACTTGTCAAACACAATGATAACTTCACAGTATCTAGCTGGTGAGAAACATAGCTCGGAGTGATCCTTCGTCCACTTTTGCGAAGCTTACTGGTGGATTGACACCAAGGCCGAGAGCGAGAGCACATCCTTCGCCAAACAATAACATACCTTAGAGGGTACATCTGGTTGCCCTAATGCTTTGACTATAAACGGCATTGTTTCTTAGTCCTGATTCCCTTGTCAAAAGATCAAGGTTTGTCATATAATGAAACTCATTAGTGATTGATCCGGGCGTGATGCTGAGCGCTGAGACCCTCACTCAGACATCCCGGCTGCCCTGGATCACCTTGTCAGCCCCTCTAGCCCTGTTACTCTGGTGGCAGCATACATTCATTTCAAAGTCCAGAACACCACACTCATCAACATCCACATTGCTTGGCTAATAGATGGATTTTCACTCGCTTTCCGCTTAGAGAATTCGAGTACCAAGCTCAAACGTGAAGGAGGTATGCATTCTATACAATATCCCTTATATTTCTTACAAAGAAGATGAAAGCCGATAGGAAGCAGAGTGCTAATAGACTTGGGGGTATCAATCATAACGACACCACGGAATCGCAAGGACTCACCTAGGAATCTCCAATTCAGAGATTGTAAGTGTTACTAGTGTTTGAGTTCTCCGGGTATCCATTACTCACTTGCCGCTCTACCTTCTTGCATCTCATGCCAACAAATCTCAATGTTTTTGCTGAATTATCCTGCAGCTGCGATTATCAGTCCACGGCTTGGGTAGACCATTATCAGCCACTAGCAGGTCGATGGAAAGCTCTTTTACAGGGTCGCATCCACGATGGAAAAGGCTACTCCGCGCCTGGATCCTGAGCGCTCCCACATCGAGCCTTCAGCTCCTGAAGAGGTGAATCCCCAACCACAGAAGCGAACGCGCGACTACGGAGAAGAGCTGAAAGGCTCGAGTTCGGGAGAAGAAAGTGATTTGGATGTGCTGAGCACAATTTGGAACACCCCAAGCGGCTGGTTCCCGAATAGGGGAACGCGAGGGTGCCAGACACGCGTCTGGAGCCAAGGCTAGACAGTTCAGGCACCGAGCATTGAGGGAACCTTCGATCAATGCCGCGTCGCAGGTATTGATCCTCATGTGGACCTACGAGCACCTACACCGACATATGCCTCCAAGCCTGCGTCTTAGGCTATTGGTACTTGTCCGTCATTACCTATACCGAAAAGTTTCGGGAGTATCGCCTTGGTGACTATGTTTAGAGGGGCACCGGAAGAGGACTTCGGTCCCGTCAACCCGAATGCAATGTCAACACGTACCGTAGAAAGATCGATGTTGCTATGAACAAGAGCCAGTGGTATTGGAGTGACAAGATCATCCGGTAAAACCAAAGCATGCCCCAAAGCTGTGTTGCCATGTATACTGCATATGACTTTGGATAAGGAAGGCAGATATCATATGCCAGACGCCGAACAACGTCATGCCTACAATGCCCTTCCTTAACCACGTCAAAGCGAAGCACGTGCCTCGCATGCCCAATATTAGTGCCCAATACTCAGAACTATGGGCAAGGACGACATCCACTCATACGAGCTACAGCCAGAACTCTCGTAGGCCTGTATCCGCCAGGTGTTTACGGTCAATCTTGTGTTCGGAGTCCTAACAAACCTGTTTCAGACTCTTACGACCAGGACCAAAAACCATCACCATTTTGCCTCTCCCCCCCACCCAAGAAAGACACCGGATAACGCCACTGCCTTTAGTCTTTTAGTGACGATGAAGAAAACACATGCGTCGGAAGTTTAAGGGCGAATCCATTAGAGGTGGGATGAGCGAGTCCCTGGTTGAGTTAATGCTTATTACGCTAGCGTACTACCTCCGTGAGTAACTTCTGGTGTCATGATCTAACCTACTCTAGAAAGTTTCGGGAATAGATTCCTTGTTCTCGAGGGCAAGTGCTCTAGAAACATGTTTCGTGCCCCCCGAGACATGAGCAACCACGCTGTAGAAAAGAATTACTGACTCGAAGTGTTGCAGTGGGCTCGACAGAGTTTCGGAGGCATGAATCTGGTCAGCAATGTTACTGCGACGTGCTAATTTCGATACGCAAGTCGGATTTTTCGAGGCCCAAGCGGCTACAACAAAAGTAGTCAAGGCCACAAAGGCGGAAAACGCACATACTCCATTGCTTCCGTTTCATGGGCAAGAGGTCTCGCCCGTTCCAGAATTCGGCATGATGCTCTGGTAAACTACCGACATCGCAGAGCAGGACATGATGGATACGAGCCCTGGACTACATAGCAATGTCACAGTCTTGCTGCCGAAAGGAAAATACCTCGACAGCTCCGTCAAGGCGGATTTCAAGTGCGTGGCTATCAGCGCGCCGTGAGCTTGCTTCCCGACACACCTTCGTCGTGGCATGTCCGACATGAGTAATAATGGGAAGAAGTAGTGTTAGAAGGTTCCGTCCCTCATACAATCACTAGTTTCTGTTCCCTTCCCTCATCACCATCCATCACAGCGACATCACAAACCCACTGCGAACCAACAGCGCCAAACGAACCATTGCGCCCTCCTGCGAGCCTAAACTACGGGGACGAATGTGATCAACACTTACGGGAAACTAACAAAGTCGTACTAGACAGTTTTAATAGCCCGATGGAAGAGATCCGATATCTACTAAAGAAACATAAAACAGCAAAACCTCAAACCCAAGAAGAGGTAGCAGCGTACGAGCTTCTATCCCAAGACAATTACCTACTCTAAAGCGTCTCCATGAGCTCCAGCTAACGTCTATCGTATATCGTAAGTTGCTCGTTTCCTCTCTCTACCTCCCACTCCTGTGAGATACCTCTACTGATCAAATCGACTAGCAGCACAAATTGTCGAGATATGTTACAGCGTGCTTGCGGCAGTCGCCCACCACTGCGGGGCCTTGAGTGCTGTCTTATTGTATAAGCGATACACGCTTTGTAGGGCACTGACTTAACCGAGTCAGAGTCTGACACTACTAGCCATGCTTACTTCTTTCGAGGGAGACACGGCCGGCGGCAAGGCGTTGATCCAGTCCATTCCCGGGTACTCCAGCAGCTTAAAGGGAATGCGGCCCGACTAGGCGAGGCGGCGTAGAGAGTTCGAAGCCTTCTGCGACGCGTTCGGCTGCCCGTCGCTCTTCATGACGTTCTCGCCAGCGAATTTGCACTGGGATGACCTCTAGCGGCACATAACTCGATTCAGCCACACAGAAAAAGTTGCTAGTGCTGGTATGATATACGTGGCTGTCACCTGCGGCAGTTGGCATAGCCGGTGGTGGCCCTGGTGGCCTGGTAGCCAGGGAACCCTCCCCAACACTGATATCAGTGCTGGAAGCCACCAGCACAGATCGGTTAGGGATTCAGACTTCATTACAGTTCTATAGAGGTGACGCAGACCTCTGCGCGAAAGTCTTGCAAATGGTGAAATTTCCGCCACGGCCCAGGCTCGCTGTATTGCCTAGCGATCGTCACCAGCTTTGACCAGTTGCTTGGAGACCCCCTTTGAGATTCCCCCGAGTTGCCCAGTAGCATCCTGGAGCAGCCTTTGAAGCAAAGGCCTTCACCCTGCCTGCTGTCGACGCAGGGGTCCAAGCGGCCGCACGGCTTCTAAGTCCTACGTCTTTAGAGAAACGTGAAAAAAAGAGCGGAAAGGTAAAAGAAAAGCGAAACAAAAAAACCAGGTGAAAAAAAAGTTGCAAAAGAAATCCCGCGTCGGGGTTCGATCCCGGGCTCGAACCCTCCCACTCGGGACTAGAAACCAACGGGGAATGGTTTGCTAAGCGACTACTTTACCCCTAGGCCAGTGGCGTGGGGGGGTGCGGGCACCCCCCAGGGGGAACGTCTGTTGGAAGAGTGCGCACTTATTGTGCCTTATATCTCACAGCACAGGTGGCAGGCGCGCGGTAGCTCGGACGCGTTCGGACGCGTTGGCCTGGTGACGTACCTTCTGCTTGAGCTTGGGTAGCTGCGCGGGGTGCATGTCACCGTCCAGTTACAATCTCGTACCTGTCGACTCTACTGGATATCTGACGAACGGCTCTTCAAGAAAGAGCTTGATCTATGAGAGATATATGATAAGATCAACGTCTAGCCATCGAACCCCTGAGCTTTGAACCTGACATCCGCTGAGGTCAGCCACAGATGGCAAAGAAAGCAATTTATGGTATAATGTTGGTACGTGACCAGCATGGTTTCCCATTATATAGTAGATAGCGCTGGCGATGTCAACTGCTAGCATTGCTGGGTGACAGCCTGACAGCCTGGCTGGTTCCTGCTTCATCATCGTCAGCTGCATGATAATCACCAGCCAAATGCCCACCAATTACTTCATCAAACGGCAGACTCTTTACCAACTGCCTCATCCTCACTAGCATTCTCATCCTTATCGCCGTCACCCTCAGCTGTTGCCTTCTACTGGTTGAAGATGCCAGACAAATGCTGGACGCCCGTGAGTCGGCCGCCGGCCTCTGCTATTACCCGCTGACCTCTCTAGACCAACAACTCAATCCCTCCGGGAAGAAGATAGCTGCCAGCCCTTCCACACTTGGGTAGGAGGGAGGCTTCTCTATTACACACACACCACCAGAGTACGGCATGGCTCTTCTTCACTCTTATATATCACCTCAAACATCTTGTCTATCAATTATTCGCAGAATTTCGAACAGCTTCTCGATCTTAAGGGTCAACACACTCAAACTGGTACCTCCGACAACACCTCGCGGCACGGTAGGGACGATTCATGATGGACGAACTTTACGAGTTGACGATTTCAACATGTTTTGTCCGGTTTGTCGTACCAGCACGTTTGTTGCGTGTACATGTTGGATTACGAATTAGATAAGGTAGCCTTGATTTGCTGGCGTTTAAGAGGTCGCTAGCATGTGGTTCGCCTCGTGCTCATCCCAATTCGTAGTGTGGTCGATCTTATGTGCGCAGACACTCCTGTGAAGCAGGACACCTTGGGCTTCTTGCCAGTGTTCTGCACCGACTTCAACCACCACACACCTATCAAGGCGAACCGAATAGAACATCTGCATAGTCAAACCACCACTGAACCGAATCGACGCCCTCTGATAACTCTAGATAAACAACCCACCTCACTCTCGCTTTTATATCACGAGCACTTCTTGATAGACACATGATCTTGTAAACCATATAAAATCCTAACACCCTAAAACCTACTGTGCCGCCGTTAAGTACTTACTCAACGAGTTGTCGCCCTCGGATAGCCCCTGTCGTATAATCATATCTACTATTGTTTTGCTCGGCGATCACCTCACTGCCTAGTGGCAAGCTCCAGGCTTTCGAGTCACTGAATGCGCTACGAAACGGAAAACCTTATCATGGCTGCCACCAGTTTCTGACCCGTGGATAACAGCGACGGCAAGCTGCACGTGCAAGGCATCACTTGGTCAGCAGATCATTTGATTGCCTGTCTTGCACAACAATCCCATTGCGGCAGAAATTCTTTGTCTTCTAAGGCGCCCTATCACGCAACGAGCTCCTGCCCGCGCATCGAGCTTCTTCGAGAAGTACAGTACAAAGAAACTTCCTGCTATCCACCTCTTGTATGACCAACATCGAAAGACGAAGGCGGTTAGTCTCATTGTCATCTTCTTCGTCTACATACTGGAATAAATCTGCGACCGCACATTTGTATCCATTCAGTAGCTAGGCGCCGGATATAAGTCTTCTACATTTGTAGCTATCCTCGAGTTTTAGCCGAAGCAGGCTCATCATGTCAGCCACAGGGAACCCTACCTGAATGCCGTGCAAGTATTATTTAGGGCTGCAACGCGAGACTTTAACCATCATCACTTCACGCATTCGAGAACTGGAAATGTCTCTAGGTTTCCCGAAGATGCGATCCTTATTTGCCCGAAAAGCACTCACCGATTTTTTGTTTTACATCTGAAGCGAAGTCTAAACGTATCCAGATGCAACCAGTTTTGCCCGCAATGTTGCTTAAGCTACTCCAGTTTTTATCCATCCCGTCCAACACTCTCGCGTGCACATAGTGACGGAACTTCCAATTAATCTCTGTCAAAATCTTTCACCTCACCCTACCGTGGATGGTGAAAGGACGGTATGTGCAGACCTTGCTTCTGAAGCTTCGAAACAAGTCATCTCAGCTTCAGTATCTCTCCACACCTTTCCTCTTCTGCTGTCTTGCAACAATAAAGGGGGCCTTAGCCAGGGCTTGCTTCTGAAGCTTCCAAACCGGTTCTCCCAGCTTCAATAACTCCTCTCCAAATTCCTCCAGCAGCTCGCTGACATCCGGCTGCATGCTTCGTTCCAGCATTTCAAATTCTTCTTCCGTGTCAAAAGTGACGCTTTTCCAGAGCTGTCTCCAGGTTTCGACGGCAGATAGAGCTGTCACGTGCTTAGGATTGATGTTTTTCGCCACCAGATAGCAGGATGATCGATTCGCGTGTAAAGACTGTGGCTTGGCGACCTGTATTGTGGAGAAAGCTGAAAAGGTGCGCAGGAGCTGAACGCATTTGAGAGACTCGATCCGGTGAAGGAGGATTAACATGGTGCCCCCGGGTCGGATGTGGGAGAGGCCTATCGAGAGCTGGACAAGGTTGAGACGTGTCGCTTCACGTCTTTCACGATACTCTTTACGAGGATGGGTGCGAAGGACTTGGCCGTCGCAAAGGACGAGGTCAAAGACTTCGTCGTCGCTGAGTCGACGAGAGAGGAAGTTCCGTGCGTCTGGATGCGTGGGAGGGATTGATTCAAGTGGGACTCCCATGTCTTCCGCTAGCATCGCGATGTCGAGGTATTCGACATCGGTGTTCTGGTCTTGAGGCAATAGCACTTTGTGGCCACCATCTTCAGGAGGAAGGGTGAATGCACGGGCAGTAGCTTCCGGGTTGAAGCACTTGGCCTGACGGAGGAATGAGCCAGGTGCCATGCACATATCAAGTATCTTCGTCGGTGCGCCTTCTGGGGCCTCAAGGCTCAAGACCTCCGTCTTGCGGTGAAGTTCGCGGGCTACGTATTGCATCCTTGTGAAGAAGAATGCTGCTTTGGCGTCATCGTCCTTGTCGGCGTTCTGACGCTGTTTCTGGAAAAACTTGTCACCTTCTGGGCTTGCCCATCCCTGTCTAATGTCAGCTGATCTTGAACAGTTGAACTGCTGACAAAGATGTGAGCAGGAAGATTTCGTACCTTTTTTCTTAGTTTCTCAAGTTCGACATACCCTGAACTTCGCTCTAAGATGTAGAGCTGGATCTGGTTCATAATCTCACGATCTTGTGTCGACGAAGCATGCAGTGCCACTTGACTCGATCCCAATGAGTCAGTTGTACACTCGCTGGCATCTACGCCGAGCCGATTAGACATCTTGCCCAGTCGTCTAGCACGTATTAGCTTGAAATGGATGTATTGGAGGTATAGCGCAAACTGCTGTTCATGAGCGAGACAGCACGTATCGAGAGACACTATGGGCTTCAGGTGGCTTCAGTACTCTTGGAGGAGGAGAGGTAAATGTACACAAGAAGGTATGCTACGACTGGCTATTATGAAGGGAAATTCACAGATCAACAGAAATTTTATTCAATTCGCTGATGCTTCAGTGATGTTTGCACGGGCTTCGGACGGGTACGAACAGCGGTAGGGACGCAAAGAATTGCAGAAAAAGCAAATGGAGAGATCCCTTCTATTTCAGATACCGTTTGAAATCTCCCATATCGAGTGAAGAGGAGAAAACCGCGCGAGTATTTTCTCCGTCTCATATCTCCCTCCGTTTACGGGATATCAGAAGATCTGTACTACTTTGTAATATCTTAACGCTGTGATACGAATTGATAACTTATCGACACGTTGCATGTTATGTAAAGATGTGTATCGGTCACATAAAGCAGAAGGAAGAACTCAGAGAGATCAGCACAAGTCCAATTCCTCCGTTTGTAACCCTGTTTCACCACGTTCCCATTCATAGCAGACTGGTCTACAAACAGTTCATGATATCCTGTTCCTTGCACACAGTGTTGTTCTCAGCACATGTAACACCTCAGTACTTAATACTATCAAGGTCCGCATTAAAAGAGATAAAAGCAGATCACAGGTAACTACGCATACCTTACCTCGTCACCCAGTCATGGTATGCATTGCATACACTCAGTCCCGTTTCATGACAGACCTGCTTTAGTCTTCAATCAACGGAACTCCCACCGATCCAGCCACTCAAACAATGCCCAATTTCGGCTTCAGACCTGGAGTACCTCGTCGGGCAGCTGCATGTCGGAATTGCATCGCCTGAAATGAGCAAACGCCGATAGTCGCTCGGGTATACGGAGCACAGAACAATCCTCGAGTCTTGGTAGAGCAAACGGCAAGGAATAATTGCTCGAAGGGATTGAACAATCACATAGTCAGGATTCATTCTCGAGATGTCGCTTGCTACTTGGGAATGGAACAGGGTCATGTTATGTTCTCTATATCCAATTCTTCCAGTCAGATACAGTGCTAAGCACAAGAGGCTCTCATGCATGTTCCTCGCTCTTCATGTGGTCTTTGGGTTGGTCGAGATTAGCCGCTTTGCAGGTTGAGAAGTCCATGCTTTCCCCAAATCGTCCTCTGGCATTTCAAGGAACTGAAAGCATGGCTTAGATGAGTGCTTCAATATGTCGAGGTCTGAACCACAAGTAGAATGCGAAAAATGATGAGAAACAATACCGAAACAGTTCAGAACCGAACAAGATGAAAAGAAACAAAAGCAGAACAACGAACACAGCAACTTCCCTGCGCAATCGTCGCCTACACACCTAAACGATCACGCACACAAACACCTATAACCGCCTAGACCTATCGACCAGAGAACCCGCCGAGATATTATTCAATAATCTGAAATCTATGACCAATATACATAGTAACATAGCGCCTAGAAGCGGCGACAACTCATACCCAACCACCAACAATAATCCTGAACTATGAAATATGCAAGATATGCAAGGAAGCTCGTCTTTTACCGACCCAGCCCATCCTATCAGATTCTAATGCCAATCAAGCCGTCATTGTAGTAATTGTGCGAGTGGCCGACGGTCCTGCCGTGTTTCTATCTGCGTTGTATGGGGATAATGCTATGCTGGTGTTTGTACAAGTAATGGCAGAGGAAGAACATCCTCCTATTAAGAGTCATCTACGGGATCAAGTATGAACCAATTCTGCATCTCGTTAATAAATACGCTCAAATGATTACAAACGTTAAGAAGAGGGATATGCTTACCCGATGATAAGGTAGCAAGCGCAAAGCAATGTACCCTCAAGATAGTTCGTCCTCCCATTGGCCATGACGAAATTGACGAGGATCGCACTGCCTACCAACGCCGACGTCTCAAACAAGCCCATGTACAGATCCATATTCTTCCCCATTGCCCAGCCGCCGATGACAGTAAGCGGGCTTACGAACAACGCGATCTGGATCGAGGACCCAAACGAAACACCAATGGCTAAGTCTAATTTGCCTCTGGCAGCAACTCGGACTCCGGTTATATACTCCGCCGCGTTCCCAACGACGGATAGAATAACCAGGCCGATGAAGGATTGCGTCAAGCCGCTGTACTTGATGATATCCCCAATCGTATCAACCAAGAACTCTGCGCATATCGCAGTGAAGAAAGTCGATGCAGTCAGCACAAGAATTGCTGCTGCATGACTGACCTTAGGAGGTTCGTCCTTCGCGATGATCTCGTCATTGGGCTCCACAATGTTAAAGGAGAACTCTGGTCTGTTACTAGGTGCATGCTTCTGTTGCTGAGAGGAATAAGCTTGGCCCCCGCCATCGGCATACCGCTCCACGATCTCAACACCCCGAAGAGACCGTACGGTGCTTTGGCTCATGCTACGCCTCTGTCGTGCATGTCCTCCTCGAGATTTTGAAGCATCAGGGGTCCCTTTCATCCAGCGATGTACGTTATCGTGTTGGGACGAAGATCTTCGGTGATGAGCTCTATAAGGCTCTTCGGGATAATGTTCAATATTGCCTTCGGCCTCTTCCTCGCGTATCCGGGGAGGAATCGTCGGGTCTGTGAATTTGATTGTACGTGGAACAGATTCTGACCGCTGTTGGTGACCATTGACTCTGGGGAAGCTGAGTTCTGAGCCAACGTAGGGCTCCGTCATACCCCGCTCACCATCTCGCTCTTCATTTGTAGCGTCGAATAACTCCTCAGTCGTGACTATCGCCGTACGACGTCGGCGTGGTACAAGAAGAAAGGCCAAGTATACAAAATATACAATGAGCAGGATGATAGATGAAGCCCTGCTCAGCGCACGGACTGCGTGCTCGCGTTCCTGGACATCCTTGAATGTAAAGTGGAAGGCCATCTAAACGAAACAAGGTAAGCGGACAAGTCTGTACGATCTGCGTTCCCAGTATAGGGTTGAATGTAAAGAATGGAGTGCAAAGACGACAGAGATCCAGCGACAATTGAACAGACACCTGGAACATTTGTAGGGAGAAGAGGAATAGAATCAATTGTCGAGCAACCACCCAAATGGGCAGAAGACTCTTTTTGGTCATAGGCCTATTATTCGCACGTTCTCACGTATTGGAGACTGAGTAGAGGTATTCGTCACAAAATACGGCTCATCTCTACACCCCGAAACACAGCATGGCATGATTTCGTACTGCTTGCTTTATCACAAGACCACTCGGCCCAAAGGGAGCGGCTGTTGGGCGGGCAAGGTTCAATTGGCTTGATCTGAACTGTTACTGCAGCGGCTTGTAGGTAACAAGGAGGCGGCGAGTAACGAGAAGCATTGTTCTTGCGGGTACTAGGAGTAAATTGTGCTCGTGGTGATGCACATAGTAAATCTGACTTACAGGAATAAGGATAGAAAATATCGTCAGCGACAACAGACATGCAAGCGCCTGTGCATTGTTCATGTCATATACAAGATCGGCAGGTTGGAATTCAGCCGCAATGATGGAAGTGCCCAAGATCAACAAGAGGTTGACCAATATCGAGCCCACGAGCGCACTCTTAACAACTTTCAAATGGCCGTCTAAACTCCGCTTTATGTTAGCACGAGGCACAG
The DNA here is from genome assembly GCA_022432385.1 of Xylariaceae sp. FL1272. Taxonomy (NCBI): domain Eukaryota; kingdom Fungi; phylum Ascomycota; class Sordariomycetes; order Xylariales; family Xylariaceae; species Xylariaceae sp. FL1272. Next base: position 745,157 of record JAJJXC010000015.1, on the reverse strand, counting down.
GAACATCCGATGTGAAAGCGACCGTCTTCATGGCAAAGCCAGAACGCGAAGAAAAGTTATGAAAACAGGCTTACGTCGCAAAGCAGCAAAGAACATAATAATCTCTACAAGGTTGCCAAAACTGATATTCATCAGCGCCCCAATAGCATCGCCCAGATCGGCGGCGATGCACTCGGTGGCATGTCCCAGAATATTAGACAACGGCACGATGGAGATTGCGTTGAACGCAAAGATGACCGCATGAGGCGAGTCAAGCCAGTAGGTCACGATACCAACCGGCACGAAGACTATTAGGTAGTTGATGTACGAGGAGGATATCATAAACCTGAGCGAATCCCGGAAAGACAGAACGCCATTCTCGTCGCGCAGAAGCGTGTGCGAGGGTGATCTGGAGTGTTTGTGTACCACATCGTTGCGAAAGAGGCCTGAGACCAGTCGCACACCTCGTTCTGTAGAGTTTTAGCTGATCACGAACTCTGTTCATAGGGGTTGCACGACTCGGGAGGGGAGCTAGGGTAGCTCAGGTAGTTCGACATGTGAACAGTTTTGCTGACATACCAAGAAAGCTCGGACTTGAGTTCCGATAGCGCGTAGAGTTCCGTGTCGGTCTGCTCAACCCTTCGGACACTATGAAAGGATGGTAGTCGCTATCATCAGCCAGCGAGGGACGGTCAGGATCTTCTGTCGAGGCCATGTCGTGACGCGTCGGTCACAGTTCAAGATCCTGAGGAAGGGCATTCTCAATGTCACCAGGGGTCCAAAGCAGTAAAGTAGCAAGAATAGGGGTGGTCGCTGGGCCTCAGACGCCAAGCAATTTGCCTGATTAGGATGGATACGGCTGCTTGAAACAGTTAGTCCCGTTCCTGCGTGTGCTATCGATAGGCGCCAACACGGCAATCTTCAGTACTCGCCAGGGCTTAAATCGCTTATCTTACCTGTTAGTCCCTGTTAGTTGCTGCGAGAGATTTGCAGGGCGAGCATCTCTATCCGAGCTCAATGCCATCAACAGAGTCAACATGTTCGATAACCGATATAAGGTATTTCGAGTAGTGCCATTGCATGATTTGCAATTCTCATTTCCTCATTCTCTTGGCGTCACCCAGATCTTGTTCTTGCCATTCAGCTTTACACATCCATTTATGGTATTCGCCCCTCGGTGACCGTTCTGACGGCGTCGCACCAACGTGAAGCGCATGAAGTTGCTGAAACGAAGATCACCATACTTGGGCATTGGCAGACTTGGTGCTCAGCATGCCAATGCTAGGATGCCTGGCAGTTGCAAAGTGAACACACACTCACATCAGCACGTTCCAATCCAAAGATATCGTATCTCAGCTCCGGGAGAATGAGTGTACTACAAAGTCGAATTCAGCGCCAGCAACTTCCGCCGTTGCTCATACCGCAATAGTCCTTCATGTGCCCTAGGCTACTCGAGTTTCAACTCACATTGCAGCATCGTTTACTCATCAACGCAAGTGATGCCTACACGCTCAAGTGCTAACTCACAGACGCCGTTAACTGCAGCTGGAACTCGAAACTTGCCCGCCCATCATTTTGCAAACTCTCATCGGTTAGAATTGATCCAGGACCGATCAGTCAACCAAGGATATTCGATACTACTTTCTATCGTTCACCATACGCCACGCGACCTCTTGTGCAATTGTTCTCATTGATCAGAGCCACGTAACATGCAGTGCTAGATAAAATGTTGATCGCCGTTGAATACACAGCAGGCTAGACTCGGATAGTAAACACGAAGTGAGGAGCTATGAACAGAGTCTCCAGAGGCTGGATCAAATTTGAAGGCATTGGTTTACTCGGCAGCCTGCTTCTTCTTCTTCTTGCCACCACCGACATTGGTCTCTGCTGTAGCCGACGTGTGCACGATGAGTGTTCCCCATATCTTGGCTTTCTCTTCCTCTATTGCCTTCTCAAGATCTTCCGGCGAGAGCTTCGCGCCTTTGCTCTTGGCAGCTTTCTCTGCGTCTTGCTCCCAGCCGGGGCTGAGGATTGGCCACTCGAAGCCCTTGAGGTAAGGTCCGTCTTTCAGATCTTCGTCCGCCTGTGACATATGAGGTCAGCCACATACAATACCGACTGCGACTGAGGGCCTCCGTGTGCACAGCGTGGTCATTGTTACTTACCACCTTCTTCTTCTTCTTGAAGATCGCGGTCATTGCATCGTGGATGGTGACGCCGCTGGCTGCCGTATTCCGTACGGGAACAATAATCTCGCCAATCTTCAAATCTAGGTTCCTGATTGGCGGTGACACAATTGGATGGTTGGCAATGTCCTTATCCTCCAAGGTACTTGGGTTTGAGTTGACCTTCCTGCGTGGTTCGGTCAGCATGCTAGGATAGCTTCGCAAGACGGAGTGGATCTTTGTCTATGCCGCATGGAAAAGGATGGCTGGGTTATTGAAAAGGTAAACAACAAGGAGACATACCAGCCAGTCTTCTGTGTCTCCGGAGCAACCGCAAGATTAGTTTTGGTCAGGTCTACAGATCGGGGTACTCATTAGTTCCTTTTCTCATGGTCACCAGTCAAGCAGCGAAACTCACAGTAGTCTTTCCGACTAGGCTGCTGATTAGCGCTCGAACTGAGCCGAGATGCCCTCCGGTCCTTGACCTCGACCTTGGGAGGGCCATCGACGCCTTCGACAGCGGAGTCGACCTTGGTAAGAGGTTCCGTCATGGCGGGCAGGCGGAGTGACGACTTGTTAAAGCAGTTGAGGTGAGGCTAGGTAATCAGCTAGACAGCTTGACAGCTTGAGAGGTTAGCTACGGAGCGCCAATTGAGGAAAACCGACAGTGAGAAAGCTGCTTTCATGCTTTACCTTCACGGATGCGAAACTGCAATGGGATGATAAGAGATGTAAGAGTATGTATTTCCGATCGCTACGACGCGGGAACGGATGGCTTGAGTAGGCTTCGTTTTGCTGTAGATGTGTGACAAGAGAGGGGTGACCTAGAAGGGAGAAGGAGAAAGAAGGCAAGAGAGGGGAAGGGATGGAGAGTGAAAAGGAGTTTTGGAGAGACGAGGAAAGGAGGGGTTCGGTCTCTGACAACGACACAGCTGGCGTCACTTCCGCAGACAGAGGATGGTAGGCACGCACAGATGCAGGATCAGCAGAGCAGGTACCTACTGCAAGTGGTAGGCTTCCACCATTCCAAGTTGAAGTTGGACAACGAGGGGAACTTTGTTGGGACTTGGGGTGTTCTGCTCGTGAATAGTAACCTTTGATGATCCGTCCATGTAACTTTCAAGTCCTCTGCTCTATGGGATCCCTCCAACTGCTGCCGGGCAAGTTTGTGTTGGTACCTGACGTATGAGCTTCATCGTCTGATGAGCGGGGTAAAAGAACATTGAAATCATCAGAGCCGCCGACGGACGAGCAAGTAACCACGGCGATTAACAAAGTCAATTCAGCAGGTTTCCATTTATACAGGTACAACCATAGGTACGTCCATCCCATTACAAGGCCATCGCGTGACCTGACCTGACTTCCGAATCTCTGCGCGGCTGCTCGGCTGGCTGCTGGCGTGTTTCTTGGATGGAGTGATGCCCGTACGATGATGCATGCCATCTTACCCGATAGAGTCTGGTGCCGAGAGTGTAGGCCTCAATTGCAACTCCAAAATCTGGGGAAATCCGGGGCGACGGGGGCTGGAGGGGGCCCGACACGCTGCGTTTGGAGCCTATCTCCACTAGAGCTTCGACAATCGGAGTCGGAGCTATCCCTCGGCTGGCCCTCACCAGTGGAGAGCAAAATGAGACACGATGAGACGTCTGGTGATATGCGCAGATGACGTCTGGGCCAGATGCAGAGCAGATGATCAGAGACCCAATCGGCAGCCAAGCTCGCCAGCCGCCATCGCGCCCGTCTTCTTCCGAACGCCGCATTGAGGCGCAACGAAGAACAGTTAGGCGCCAAAGAAAGCATCGAAACAAATTGCCGCCCGTTTCATGATTTCGCAAAACATTGGAACTCAAGGTATTGATTGTCACATGGTCCTCGCTGGGTCACGCTCTAAGGTTCCGTTTTCTGATGCTTGTAATAGATCATCACTGGGGAATTGACCCAATCACGGATAGCGGCTAAAGACACGGCGCCGGCGGGAGATAGCAAGTGGTGATTTACATACATGTACTCTCTGAAACTCCATGTCCGTGAGGTAGCTAAGCACACATGGATGCTGACATGTACGTTTCTCACGCTGCAGTGAGGGGTAGGGATGCATTGAATCGCACATCGGATCAAGCCACAATACCATCACAAAGTTGCTTATCGTTATACCAAATACGTTGATTACTAACATGAACATGCCTCATTTTACTCGTTTCTCGAATGGTCAGAGACATTACGTAGAACATGTTACTCATCACGAGATGTCAGGATTCGGCGAGATAGCGTAATCTTGTGTGACTTAGAAAACCTATTGAACAGATTTGCGAAAGGCACCATTGCCAGCCCAAATACGACAACGTCAACACGTGTTCATGCTCAGACAACAATTGACTATACCAACATCGTGAACTAAACCCGATTCCAATTCAAGACGATGAATCTTTGGTCTCCCATCATTGCTCTTCTTCGCAAACACTCCTAGAGCCCCTCACTGGTCTCGCTCTGCTTGGCCACCAACATTCCTCACCTAGATGGTCCACATTAGTCATGTTCCTATGAAGAGTTCGTCTTGCCTCGTAAGCGTCCGCTTCAAAAACTTCGGGGCAAGGCATGCAGGGCTTGAAGGTAGGACGTACCGTCTTGTCGACAGTCCCAGTAAGATTCTTTACCGTGCCACTAGTCGTGTCTGTAACTGAGCCGGCGATGTTGCTGACGCCGTGGGTCGTCTCGCCGAGCGTATCGCCAAGACCCTCGGTAGTCGTATTCAACGTCTCTCCCAGGCCTTCCGTCGTCTTTCCCACGGTGCTGTTGAGACCGCCAAGCAAGCCGCCTTGGCCCTGGGCTTTCTCGCCGCCCGAAAGGATGTTGTCGACACCGCCGACGAGGCCGCCGAGCAGACCGCCTTGTTGCTTCTGCCTATCTTGTTGGTCGGACATTGTGGTTTGTGATGGGAAATACGGCGCAAACGGTAGGGCGTGTGAGATCTCAACGAGATTTTTTGTTTGGTTTTTAAGAGCAGAAAGATCTTAATTTGAGTTGTCACTGAGCATAACAAGAATTACCAGTATCCAGATGGATGAGTGGCAGCCATATATGGACACAGCCACTCGTCCCAACGAAACTTTCTCCTTCTCACCAATAACTGATATCCACATACGCCTGAGGATCATCTACGACAACGACGAACTCATGAAGTCATCGGGCGAGGCTTACACACCTTGGTCCCAGGATGATGCTTTCTGGATGTGGCACAACGGCAGAGGAAACGCACTCTGTCCAATCTCCTTAGAAGGCGTCTCAAACTTAATCGATGATTTTGGTCTGTATCCAAACTTTGCAGACTGCACCAGAAACTCTTCATGCGTGGACTATGTGCTGATACAGGAGCGGAAGATGCAGAGCATGGAGTCATGACGAAGCATGAGACCAAATTCACTCAAATTCACAGGGATAATACTAGCAACTAGACTGCCTAGAAACCCTCGATGATGAACTGGTGCCACACGGAACAACGGATTATTGGAGAGAGCATTGGAATGTGTCGTCGGACTGTAATATCACGTACATGGACTTTAAGGACAAACCGTATGTTCCGTCGTTCGCGACAATATCGATACAAACTGAACTTGGCGTAATTTGCAAAACACTGGTGGAGGTATATGTACTAGCGAAAAACAAATTCACTATCGCCTTCGGGCAGTACATTAATACCAACAACTTTTCGTTCGGTCACTTGATAATGAAACAACACCAAACGCTGGAACAACGATGAACGGTCTATAACTGATCACCAGTGCTTGGTATAGGTATGATATGTGTCGACCATCGAAACAAGCTCTAAAGTGCCGTCCGAACGACGAACACAGTCACAGCCTATCGTTCGGCGGAGTGGCCTATCGGCGAAAAAAGACTCTAGTGGTAGGGCCTAAATGAGTAGGCAATTTCAAAGACTAATCATTATACAACCTATTACAATATACTTCGAATAAGAATGTCCAATTAAATGAATAGCAAACTCCCTAATCTCCTCCGGCTTACGACCTATCATCCGAAACCAGTGTTCTATAACCGTAACGCTACCCCAGCTCCATACCAAACCCAAGACTCGAAAATTATCACCTAAACATTCTGCCACTAGGACGCGATCACTGCCGGCACATCCTCTGGGTTAGGTTGCTCTTGCGGCTGTGCTTCCTCGTCATCATTGGGAACCGCTCCTTCCCCAGCTTCCTTGCCCTCAGAATCCGTCCCCTTAGCCTCCTTATCCTGATCCCCGACATCCGACTGTTGTTTCCTGCCGAAAATACCCCCCGTAGGCCGCGAAATAGACGGCATCGCCGGCATTTGTGGCATCTGCCTAGGCACAAACGACTTGAAGCTCGGCCCCGACGGCATCTCAGGCATTTTGGTCGGCACATACGAAAAAACGCCCGTGCCAGCTTGCTGGGCAACGCCGATCAGGTACCTCATATACGTACTATCCTTTTCGCCACTCGCATCTGCGAGTTGTGGTGCTTCCTCGTCGTCATCAGGTAGGGGGACGACAGCAGCTACCGCAGTGATATCCAGTGGTGACTCGTCAGGGATTTCGTTCTCTTCTTCTGGCCCATCGAGCTTATCCGAGGAAGAGCTGGGATCGGGGCCAATGTCATCTGTTTTGGGTATGTCTTTCCCTTCTTCCGTAGTAGTGACTGGTTCTTCCACAGGCTCCGGAGGCGGGGGTTCGATGAATTTAGGATCGTCTACAATATCAGAATCATCGTTGAACCAGCGAATGACAAGACTGCTCGCTTCTTGAGTCATCTGCTCGTATTCGTCGTTTTTGTCTCGTATGAACATGCTCATGTGCGCTTGGACCTCGTCTTCGACGGACTTGATGATTCTTCGTGAGAAGAGCGGGCAAGCTTGCTCGTCTTTAGCAGGGATGGCGCAGAATGTGCGTTCTGGCACGAAGTATCCACCTGTCCACATGCCGTTCTCACCAAGCGACGTGTAGAAGTCGTGAATACCGATTCCTTTGAGGAGGGCCATACGTTCCAGTCTCCGGCATAGCTCTTGCTGCTTCATAAGTGTTCCTACGAACGTGAAGTGGTCAGAAAGATACTCGAAGGACCTTCCCACATTGCCGCGATTTATGTATGCCAGTCCCTGGCTGATCGTGTCGACACTCTGTTGGACTCCTTCTTTCATCGACTCCTTGTTGAGATTACGCATACTGCGCATGCCATCCATAATCTGTTGGCGGTGGATATAAGCCGCTACACCGCCTGCAGCGATTGCGCCGACAGTACCAGTTCGAACAGCAAGCAGTTGCCATCCCTTCCAGGCCGGATTTGAAGATTTCGTAGAGGGAAGTTTCGCCGCTGTCCTCTTGAATGCGCTTTTCGAAAGCGCGGTAGGTGCCGCTGATAACGCCGTCATGACGTTGAAGACGTTGCTGACTTTCTGGTAATTCGAGAAGGCGCCATAGACGAACATCGACCTTGCGAGTCCATTGAAAGGCGTGTCAAAAGTCAGTATTCCCTGTATTAAGGGGAAGATCGGCGACGACTCTTGCTTGTGCGCAATCCTCTCGTTCAAAATGAGGAATAGTGCATCAGATGCTACAAACCCCCCCATGGAATGTGCAACGAGAATAACGCCGACCTCGCGATCATTTGGTGGCCACGGGTTCTCGCAATGCCCCTTCCGCAGGTCCATTACTCTCTCTTTCAGCCTACCCTTGGTTAGACAACCTCCTCAATAAAAATGGTTAAATACAATGCGACTCACCATGACAAAAAAGCTTCAGTACATTGACCAAGTTCGCCTTTCGTATCATACTTGGGATACACGACTGACTCCACGCGGTCCCCCTCGGGAAGCTGTTTCGCGACTTGAGTTTTCAAATCGTCGGGAAATGTGCGGAATGTATCATCGTTTCCCTATCAAAGTCAGCTATTTTCACATCTCTTCAATTAAGTAGTATTACGCACTTTGAAACCATGAATAAAACAGAGTAACAATGTGCGCGGCATTGTAGTTGCAACGCGGACGTCGAGCCCCGTAGTGTGTCGAGTAGTCCGAGGCGATAGGCTGTTCAAAGGGTAGACAGGCGCCGATGCCATGCGTAGGAGATGGACTGTGCAAGATGCGACTATTGTGCTTTGTTTCCTGTTCTAGTAGGGTGAGTAGATAATATAGGCCAAGATGTTGGCCTTCATAGGTAAAAAGCCGCGTAGTTCGGGCAGCCGCTGCATTACACAAACGCCACCCTCCATTGTGACTCTCAAGTACGTCATCAAACGTCACTAGCCGCTTGGTTGGGTGTAGATTCCTGATTTGTGAAATATTTTAGGTACCTCACTCGTCAGCGAATTTCGTACATTTCGTTCAAGAGTCAAGTAGACATGTCATGCTGTATGAACGAACACATGGACATAGCGATAAGACTGTGTTCGTGAGAATAGTCGGCGGCGCATATCGCAAGTTCTGACAATAACTCGTTGAAGATGAAAATAGCATGATCTAATGAAATAGCTAGCTTTACAGTTACATGATTAAAAGAACACTTTTGCATGCCTTCGTAAACCATTCATCGTGGAAAACATGAACGCCCCATTACGACCCAGAATTCCAGCGCCAACAAATAATGAGAACAACAAGACTAGATACAGGAGACATTACTAAACACTATTCTCGTAGTCAGAACTACCCCAGTAACAAAATCAGTTATTTACTTCTTGCCGCCGCCGGTAATGGGCGCAAGAATGCTGCCAAGTCCAAGTCCGTCAAGGACCTTGTTGAGACCGAGACCACCCAGCAAGTTGTTGACAATGCCGCCAAGACCAAGGCCGTTGAGCAGCTTGCCAACGAGACCCAAAACGCCGCTGAGCAGCAGACCAACTGCAGCGATGATCTGGAACAGAGGCTCGGAAAGGAGACCCCAGAGAGGGTTGATGCCCTTCTTAGCCTTGGGCAGGTTCTCGAGCTTGCGCTTGGCATTCTCGATCGTCTCAGTAACGGAACCAGTGAGCTCCTTCAGGAGCTCAGCAAGGTGGTACTCCTCAGGTGTAGCCTCGCGAGAGGCGGCACGACCTTGGGCATTGGCGGAGATGCGACCATCAGGGTCGAGGCCACGGATGACACCATTTGCTTCGGTGAGGATCTTACCACCCTCTTCGATGAGAGGACGAACTTGCTTGACGAGTTCCTCTTCGTCACGGTCGGCTTCCTTCTTGGATTCCTCGATGTTGATACGCTACACGGGGTATTAGTAAAGATCATGTGAATGTAATAAGATAGGACAATAACATACATCGACGATCTGCTTGAGAATCGGCTTGATCTTGTCAAGTGATTGACTGATGCAGTAAGAAATCTGGTTGGCAATCTTCTTGTCTTGCTCGAGTTGCAGACGAGCCTCACGCTCCTCGTCTGTCTCGGTTGGCTCCTCAGGCTCGGGCTCGGGCTCCTCTTCAGGAATCTCAGCTAACAGAGAGCAGTGACCAAGTCTGTTACCCTTTTGGTCAACGACATCGCCGTCTTCGTCAATTGGCTTGCCGATACACTGGCCAAGGTCACCAGACGTGAGTTTGCCCATAAGGTCACCATTCTCGTCGACAACATCACCCTGGCGGTTGACTCTGCGACCGCACATGGGGTTGATCTCTCTCTCGTCCTTGGGGATCTCCTCAAGAAGAGAGACGTGTCCGATGGATGTGCCCTTCTGATCAACGACATCGCCATCATCGTCGATCTTCTTACCGGCACACTGGCTAAGCTCACCGGATGTAAGCTTACCCATAATGTCACCATCGTCGTCAATGACATTGCCTTCACGGTTGACTTTTCTGCCGGACATGGGGTTGACTTCCTTCTGGACTTCGGGCTCTTCCCAGCGTTCGGCGTGTCCAAGAGTGTTACCATTCTTGTCCAGAATGTCACCATCATCATCAACAGGGCGGCCAGCCAGGGTATGTGCATCACCCGAGACGAGACGACCGACAACATCACCACCAGGGGTAACGACCTTGCCTTCTTTGGTGACAGTGCAGCCCGTAAGCTCGGAGAATGGGCCTTCTTTCATGCCCTCACGCTCAGCTTCGGGAATAAGCTCGCACTTGCCGATGACATCGCCGCCTTCGTTGCGAATGAAGCCTTGCTTGTCACACATTTTGCCAACAAGTCGGCCGAGGCTGCCCTCAATGACACGACCATAGATATCACCGTGCTTGTCGACAGCGTTTCCGGCCTTGTTGATACGCTTGCCAGCCAAAGCGGACATGTCGACCTCAGGCTCGGGCTCTTCTTCAGGTGCTTCCCAACGCTCGGCATGACCAAGTGTGTTGCCAGCTCGGTCAAGGATATCTCCGTCAGCATCGACGGTCTTTCCCTTGAGCTTCTTAGCATCACCCTGAACGACAATACCAACTTGTTCGCCATTGAACATGACCGCGCCGTTATCAGCAACGACAGCGTCAGGGAAGTCCTCGAAAGGAGCGGGTTCCTTGACTTCCTCGCGCTCACTCTCGGGAATGGGTTCACATTGGCCAATGACCTTGCCAGCATCGTTGAAGATCTGACCTTCCTCGCCGACCTTCTTGCCGATGAGGTTCTTCAAGATTCCCTGGACAACATGGCCCCAAACTTGGCCCTTGTCGTCGACTACGTTGCCAAGCTTGTTGACCTTCTTGTCGCGGAGCATCGAATAGTCAATAGACTCCTCTTCAGGCTCCGGAACCTCTTCGGCCTCTTGGCGCTCAGCGTGACCGATGACATTGCCGTTCTTGTCGAGGATATCTCCATCAGCATCGACTTTCTTGCCGATGAACTTCTGGAAATCGTCGCCTACGACAACACCGACTTGGCGGCCTTCGAAAATGACCTTGCCAAACTTGTCGACGGTGGCATCTGGGAAGTCTTCGAAGGGTGATGACATATTCTCAACTGCCTCTGGGAGGACCTCGACCTCACCAATGACATTACCGCTGTTGTCCCAGACCTTGCCATTCTTGTCAGGTGATCTGCCGACCATTTTTTTCGGGTCGCCGCTCTTGACCTTGCCAAGAGGGTTACCCTTCTCATCGACGACGTTTCCGGCTTTGTTGATCTTCAAGCCCTCAAGAATGGAGATGGGAGGTAGTTCGCGGCCTTCGACCTGTCCTTCGGCTCCTTCGGCTTGTTCCTCTGCCTGCTGCTTGGCAGCGTCGATAGCATCGAGACGCTCGGCAGCTTCTGGAACTTCGTCTTTGATTCGTTCGACGATTGTACCCTCGGGTACGAGCTCAACCTTGCCAAGAACTGTCTCATTGTCACCTAACAATTGGCCCTTCTCATCAATGCCTTTGATGTCTTTGCCGACCAAGTGTTCGTAGTCTTGGCCCTCAGCAAGCTTACCGAGGACCTTGCCGTTCTGGTCTTTGACTTGACCATCTTCGCCAATGTTGAAAGGACCCTCAAACATAGCAATGACCTTGCCTGCAACTGTTGGAGCGAATGATGGAATTTGAATAGGTTCGGGTGCTGCGTCCTGGGCCTTTTCGACGGCATCGAAATGTTCAGCTGCCTCTGGGATCTGTTCCTTGATCTTCTGGGCAATTGAGCCTTCAGGAAGAATGTCGACTTTGCCGATGATGGTCTCGTTCTCGCCGAACAAGTTACCTTCCTGGTCGATGCCATTGACTTGCTTGCCAACGAGGTCTTGAATGTCTGACCCTGCCGCGAGCTTGCCGATGACCTTACCACTCTTATCGTGGACCTTGCCACCATCAGCAACAGTGAAGGGGCCTTCGAACATAGCCACGACTTTCTGAGCTAGTGAAGGTGAAAGGGAGGGGATTCCGGCGGATGGTGCTTCGTCAGCCTTCTCCTGAACTTCTTGAATCTTGGAGCCCAGATCGGCTTTAGAGCCGGCGGGTTGCTGTTCACCAACACCCTCGGCCATGTCCTTCTGATCGACGGTGGGAGCATCTTCAGCGGCTTCTTCGGCCTGGCCGGCGACATCCTCGCCTGCCTCGCCGACGGCGCCTGTGGGTTCCTCCGCAGTCTCGCCGGCGGTATCCTTGACATCTTCAGCGGTGTCCTTGACGCCTTCTGCGGTCTCATCGGTAGTGTCTTTGGCACCTTCTACGGTCTCATCGGCGGTCTCCTTAATACCTTCGGCGTTGTCACCGGCAGTATCCTGAACACCTTCGGCGGTCTCATCGGCGGTGTCCTTGGCACCTTCGACGGTCTCACCGGCGGTATCCTGAGCACCTTCAGCTGTCTCGCCAGCAGTATCCTTGAGACCTTCGGTCGTCTCGCCAGTGGTATCTTCGACACCCTCAGCAGTCTCGCCGACCTTGTCTGTGGCACCTTCCGTGGTCTCACCAACAGCGCCGGTAGCGTTCTCTGTAGCGTCACCAGCTGTGTCGGTGGCGCCTTTCACAGTATCGCCGACTTTGTCTGTTGCGTCACCAGTTCCGGTAGCTTCGCCAACGGTGTCAGTCGCGCCCTTGGCTGCGTCGCCAACGGCGCCGGTGACACCCGAGGCAGCTTGACCAAGGCCACTAGTCAGACCACCAGCAGCAGAGCCAGCGGACTTGGCGGCTCCGCCAATGGTGCTCTCTCCGTCGTCTTTGGTGGATTTCGTTGTGTAGTTGAGTTCTGAGGCGACATCATCTAGGGGCTCAGCCTTACCGACAACGCTTCCGTCATTGTCTAGAATGTCACCTTCCTGTGTGACTATGTAACCGCCGAACTTGGATGCTTCGCCGCTGACGACTTTGCCGATGGCATTTCCATCGTCGTCTACGACCTCTCCCTTCTCGTTGATGCGCCCTGCTGCCGGGACCATCTCTCCTTCGTTGTCGCCAGAATTGGAGCCTTCCAAGTTAGACTCCGAGGTATCTGGCATGGATCGCGGTGCTTCTGGGTTCTGGGGAGTTTGTGGGGCTTTCTCTGATTGACCTGCTTGTGATGCGGCTTTGCCTTGTGGGCTGGTCAGGCCCTTGGCCGATTCTGCTTTGCCGGACATTACTGCGGGATGGATGATAGAAACAGGGTTTTGATCTGTGGTAATAGTCTCTGTATGTGCAGAAGTCTTAATGAAAAATGTGTTATTGGATTGTGGCTGGGGTATCTGATTGGTAGAGGAATGTTGATGGGACATGAGATTGAGGATATTACAGTTTGAGGGTTATACGCTGTTTTCATATATAAACAGAAATGGTGTTCACTAGCAGAAGCTACTCATGATATATCTCAACTTACGTCACACCAAGAGCTTCACGGCCATCTCCTACATAGACCAGCATGAGTCTTGCAGCGCTCCCCGCAAATCTAGTCCTTTACACGATGCTTTCGACGTCATGCCGTCCTGAGGAACTCCCAGAACATGAAATCTAGAACGTCATTTGCTGGATAACAACATGGAACCCATGCTGAGCTCTTTCGGATTGCGTCAAGCCACGAATGAGGCTACAATCCGAGTCAAACCACGTTGTGACTCGTCGATCCTGGAAGTGGATGTGTGGTGCCACCCTAGTGAAGAGTGCTAACAGCAGTGTGATGCCTTTCGCCTGCTCGCCTGTATGCCGGGTCATCCAGAATGTGGCTCACTGGCGAGACTCGTCTGAACCCCCAGCCCTTGAAGGTTCCCTTTGCTCAGTCGATTATGATGTACACACCGGATAGAGACGGGGGCCTATCCTGAGAGGTGAGGTGCCGTGCTATTGGCTCCAAGACAGCAGGAAGAGCGCAAAACAAGAAATGGGACACTAAAGCCACTTGATGTTTCACCATTCTTGGCCCGACGCCACAGGGTGTACTGTCAGAAGCGAGAGGATCTCGATCTTGGAATGCACTCCAAACATTGCTCGCAGCATGAATGAGCATGGATATGGGCGGTTGAAGTTGGCAGTAGTTCGTGGTCGGTTCGTGATCTTCATCAGCCACGCAGACTACCCAGATCTACCTGCCTACTTGAATCGCCGTGAACTCCACGCCGTTGGATCGCCATGGGTAGCGGTGCTACTAGGCGGGCGTGGTAGGCGTCCGCGGGTTAAACGGTTTGTGGAGTATTCCTAGGACTTGGGCCAGACGTTAGGGATGTTAGACGCGGACTGAGAGGCAGAACAGGCAAGAAAAGACGGGAGCTCGGGCCTATGCTCGGGGAGCAAAGCTGCAAAAGTGATGAACGTCTATATGCACACCCCCTAGAGCCTCAGTCGTGGCTTTCGGCTCCTCTCTCTCGGCCGGGCTGCACTGGGGGACATGCAGCCACACGTCACCCTGGTCACCGGTCTGGGGCGTTAACCTGTTTTTCGCGCAGCCATCAAGCCACACCAACACGAGATCGACATCAGACCAACGTCATCCATGGCATCCATTAGAATGTAGCCTGCGCAAGACGGCAATGCAACAAAGCGACAACGAAAAGTGATAAATGTTCGTATTAGGATGCTTAATTTTCCGAAGTCTGATCTCGGGGTGATAGTTTGCGATTCTCGCGAACACGTCAATAACTTCGGTTTCTTAGCGATGGCCATGGGCAAGGGCGCCGCATTAATCGAAATAGGTAGTAGATACAGCATGGAATTTCGAACAGACATTTTTACATTACCATCATTCCACATAAAACCACATATCCCCGTGATACCTGCCATTATTTCCCACCTAAGTAGCCATGATCACCATCCATAAACGCAACTTTACAATAGTATTTGAAAGGATTCTTGAGGCAGCTCTGTTGGAGACATATTCGGAACCCTGATATTGAGCTGTATACCATCTGCATTCGATATGATGTCCAAAAAAATGTCTGATGGGCTGCCTGCCTTATGTCATGGTTCCTCTTGAGGTTTTCTTTGAAATGTAGTGGGAATCCGGATAGTTAATTGGATCCCATCGGTCGTCGACTTGACATCCAGAAAGATATCTGATGGACTGCCTCCAGTGTGCGCATTGACTTTGGGTTTCTGCTCCCCCTTAGACTTCCCGTCGGTCTTCGAAGACGACGATTGCATCTGTTCCGGCCTCTGGTTGAATTTACCAATCACGTTGCCATTGGAGTCCAGAATGTTGCCTTCGTGGTCAACTTTGAGGCCACCTAGTACCTCACTCGGTATTTCCGTCGGTTCGGGCGGGTTGACGAAGTTTTCAGAGACATACCCGATTACTTCACCACCCTCGCCGTAGATTTCGCCGTCGTCCGAAACCTTTTTGCCCACCATCGATGGAAGGTCCCCGGTTGCATGGCCTAACACCTTGCCGGACTCATCGACAATGTTGCCGACATCGTCAACGACGTGGCCACCTAGACCCCTTGCTAGACGCTCCAGATCCACCGGTGGTGCTGAGTCAATAGGCGCAATCTTTGGAATCTTGGGGATAGGTGTGATACTGGTGGAGGAAGAATGTACAGAAGGGTCCAGGATTTCTTCCGGAGGATCCTGGGACTCATCATCGGGTATTGCGGGCAAATCGTCCGTGCTACGCAGCTCCTCGGTGCTTCGCAACTCGTCGGTACTTGGCAGATCATTGGCATCCCCAAGCCCGCCCGGAGCATGTCCTTCTGTAGGGCTCTCGACGACCTTTTTCGGCCGTTGAAGGGGAATGTCGATGCGACGATCTATGCGAGATGGTCGGCCCATGTTGTCAAACTCTTGTGTACCGTCTGCGCTTGCTGGTGGCGATTTGGCAGACCGTTGAGCATCGAGACTGGGGATTGCAGGTTGCGCAGCACCAGAGATGCTGGCAGCGTCGGGTTCACCAACTTTGTTTGTAGGCGCGACTCCAGACAAATTGGCTTTGGCTTCTGGGACTGCCCCGTCGGCTTTCTTTGAAACGTCACCGGATGGCTGCAATGTATCTTTCTGGTCCATTTCGGCGACCTTGCGTTTTACATCAGAGGGGCTTTGGGGACCACCACCTAGGAGCGCTGAGACAAAATGGCTCATTTCAGGATTGCCTTGATCTAGAAAATATTTGGCCAGATCAATGACAGGCTCGGGCTTGTCGGTGGCAGTAGAAGAGGCTTCCGAGAGATTGCTCGTGGAATTTTGCAGTGACTGGTCTGTTGTATCGTCCAATCGGCCTCTGGCACCCTCGGTGGACCTTTTGGATAATGCTCTGGCCCGCGACACCTTTTGTTTGAAGCTAGGGGAGAACCCTTTGAAGTTTCCCGTGGTGCGCCTGGTCGAAGGCGAGCGATCGTCGGTGCTGCGGCTGAGGGTATCAGTAAAGCTCAGGGCGTCGCTGTCAATTGGGCCGCTGCGAAAGTCGCTGATGTCAGATCCGATAGATTGCGCTAGCTTGCCTGAGTATGTAAGAGGAGCAAGATTGGTCGATTGGAAAACGTCGTCTAGTGGAGAGGCTCTGCGCACCGACTCGGTGGATTGCGATAGGGTCGAGCGCGCGGACGATGGCGACTGGCTTGTCCTTTGTGACGTCCGCCACCGCGATTGTGATGGCTGAGGAGTTGTGGCCGAGCTGGATGTGGAGGGAGGGAAGTGCTTCGCGGGAGTGGGCGTCTTGGTTTTGCTAGATGGCTTGAAGAGTTTCTTTGGAGTTGCGTGGGAGAGGGTATCGGCCATGGCTGTTGCAACGTGTCGGATCTGGTTGGCGTGACAGTGGAGAGAGACTACGATGCAAATGACCAGGATAACGTCGCGGAGGAGATCGGAATCAATGGCTGTTTTGGTGTTCATCAGCAATGGCTGCGCATTTCATGGAGACGTAGCAATGTCTTGCGACAATGACATCTAATACCCTGGCGTCTCAAATGCAAGGGAGACGGCCTGAGGGTTGGAGAGATGGTAGAAGACGTGCGACGTAAGACATGCTACAGTAGCTGTCGAGGCACACCAACTTGACGACTTGACCTCCGCTCTCTGCCGCCTTGAAGACAGTCCGCTTGCATGCGTCATCGCTAACGCTTCTCACTGTGGAGACCTCAATGTCTTGATCCTGCAAATCACGATCGTTGGCCATGGCTGAACCGGCAGGGACCAAGGTTGAGGCTTGGCAAGCTGTCCTAAAGCTGTGGGCAAAAGAAGCTCAATGGCTCGAGTGGCTACATCGGTAGTTCGACGGCTAATGGTAGAGCAACCTCGCACACCACTGATCACATCACATACAATGAAAAAGTCTCGTTGTCTACCTACTCTGCGCAGTCTTCACACTCCCATATACGCTTCGACATCCATGAGTCGCTAATCAAGAGGAAAGACAAAGAGTTTCAATAATGCAAAGGATTGACAACATTGTGATCCATCTAGGGAGCCTATTGTCTAGCATGAAGGCGGCTGTGAGCTTGATTGAGCTACTAAATTTATAAAACGTATTTTATAATATGGTTTATTCTTAATTGATACGGGACTTCTGACACGATACCTACTTCGTTAGGGGAGAGGAAGTTTTCATCAGCATCCCATCAAGTTGCCTGAGCTATAGGAGAAAAAATGGCAGCAACGACAGTGAGAATACCGCATTGAAACACCTTGTCCGCCTCGCAATCATGCCGCTATCCCACGCGCCATTTCACGAACGACGAATGGTAGGGAGAGACCAAGGAGAAGCGGCGAATTGCATCTACTTGAACACAGGAAATGCAGTAGTCCGCTATCCGTGTCAGAAGCAGAACATACAACGCCCGTGACAGCATACTTAAGGTATCTTTAGTGTCACCGAGCAGTACGACATTTAGAAGTGCCTCAAGGAGCGCACCACGGACATACATCTCGTCACCACCTATAGCACGATCGAGGAAGGGGGCAGTTGAGGCTACTGCGCAGAAGAGTCCAGTGACACACTCTACAGCCAATTGAGGTACAAAGTGTATCACCTTTGTGCGTGATAGCATCGAGTGTCGCACATCGTTTGTGGATCACTTTACATTCGCAAGCTGGGTCTCCTGAGCAGCCCAGACACGACTAGACCAAGCTCTCTTGAAGAATGAGAACATCGAATTCCAGGTCTCCTTGCCAAAAAGTAGGCCATATTGGGACACCACCATATAGATTCCTTCGCTCGAAGTGCATCGTCAGGATAAAGATCTGTAGGAATTTCAACCTGGTCTCCAATGTGTTCTAGCATTGAGAGCGCATTGTGACTGTTATCCTTTACTTTATTTTACTTCAACACATACCACTACTCTAGCGGCTAGAGGATACTTTGCTCATGTGCCTGACCTGAGCGTTGCGTTCGTGGACGTCGTATTGATTTATATAAAATTATATCCGCCCATAGCCTTCGTGGCCTATCTCGGTACGGTACGAGAGATATCGCAAACAAGCGGCTAGACTCTCCTCCATCATTACCATCTCAATTTCTTTAAACCAATCATCTTCGTCTCTACGTTAGTTTGGGCCTATGAGTAGGGACTCGCCCTACACTTTCGTCAATGTTGTGACATGGATGGTCGGGTAGCATCTCCGCTGTCACAGAAGGTGTCAGACCACTGAAGGTTGAAAAAGCCATCATTGTATGCTTTACACTCGGAATCCCAGATGCTCTACATTTATATTATAACGACACGATCGAGTTTCAGTACAGGGAGTCGTGATACTTTTGAGACGTGGGTTTGCGCTACCATGAGATAAGCGTGAAGTTTGGCAGGCATATTCTTTCGTTCACCGAGGTAGGCATCAACTATACTGCCCAACGTGAAAGATATTCTCATAAATTACAATAAGTCAGATGTTAGAATTTTTGTAGAAAAGCCATCTCTGTAGTAGTTTCTTCGCTTCACATTAAGACGTATATGTGGAACAGCTCACAAGGAAACATGCTGAGGCAGCCTACCCTTGAATTCAGACAGCAGAACTTCCGGGAGCTATGAGTGGTCTCGACATCGATTTGAGACACAAGGAATAACTCTTCGCTGAATAGATTGTTTGAGCCCAATTTATCCACAGACTTCGAACCCGTACTGCGTGGTTTCCAGTAATGGCGTTGGTAATCTCGACACAAAATCAGTCGCCAGGGTGTATGCCAGAAAGACGGGCGTGAATATACTGAGTCAATGACGCGCGTCTGTTCGACGGTAGACGAACCTCGGGCCGGGTGCACATAGCAAGCTCGACCCAGAGTTCGAGTCTGTCTCATCCGAGCAGATGGGTTAAATAACATACTCCGTTCCGTCTGCAGACGGGTTTACCTTGAACCGCGCGGCCGTCGCTGATATTCATATTAGGCATTGACTAGGGTCCGGTGGACAATTCAATTGGTGCTAGAGATGTTGAATACACTTTCACTGGGCCAAATGAATCCTTTTAAGAGCCTTTCAAAGTTGTAGCGTCGGGCTCTGGTCGGGGATGCGCTGAGGGGCATGTTTGGGTGGCCCGTGGCACAACGATGCAACGGTGTAGCGGTGTTTTAGTGGACTCGGCTACGTAGGTATGACCTGAATCTTCACATCGCCTTAGGCAAATTATTGATTGTTGCGAGGGCCGGTGATGACCTCAGGCGATCTGTGGGTTTCATACGGCCACGAGGCAGTGATTATTATGACAAGATATATAGATAATTTTCTTAAACTTCATTTCTCCAGAATGTCCCTTGCCGCTCCGAACGCCCATTCCAAGATGCCAATGAAGATGCCGATTAAGCAACGGTAATGTGAGAATTATGATACAATTCGAATCGAATAGCCTTAAGTCCATCGCGACAACATCTATAAAATCGAACGTCCTTCTAGCCACTATTCCCTTCAAATTACGTTAGTGGTCATTGAACAATGTGACTATGCAACAGGATGGAAGACATATGAATACGCACAAAAGCGAGAGTGTTAGATCTCCATGAAGTCTAGCTTTCAGAGTGACCTCAACTTCGAGATTCAGCTCGAGGTGCAGTGACAGCTTGCCACTGCCGCTGTCCTTTTTCTGTGACTGTTGCATTTGCTGTTGTTGCTGTTGCATCTGCATCTGCTGCTGCTGATATTGCTGCTGCTGGTATTGTGGCTGTTGACGTTGCCGCCGCGGGGCCACCTGCTTTTCCTGCACGTTCTCGCGATCAGATTCGAAGTACGAGGGCTGGTTTCGACGACGTCGCGGCCGGCGCGAGCCTTTCTGGGACTCTACTCGTTGTTGCTTGGGCTTCTTCGCTTCCGGCGAATTCGAGCGTTGTTGAACTTCGGGCTTCGGTTCTTCTGCTTCTTCTTTTTCTTCTTGTTCCTCTTTTTCTTGTGCGTCCTCTACACCATTCGGAGAGGCTGGTTCTTCATTGGGCTGCTCTTCGGCCTGGCTCTCATCACCATCTTGTCGGTCTTGCTCAACATCGCTTTCCTGGCGTGTGGTATCCTCTACATTGGTAGACATCGTGAATCTCCAGTATACAACAATTCAAGTCCGAGGTCAGGCGGCGCGAGATCGTGACAATACAATTATTTGACTGATGATGGATCTAGCCCACAAAATCACCGGTCTCTACGTACGGGTGGGCCGTCATTAGTTTTATTGTTCGCGTCTCATCTTTTTACTGTGCACAGCCATGGGCCGAAACTTGGCTTTTCTTCGTTGACCACCACATGCTAGGGCGATTGAGCTGTGACGCCATATTCCTCGTAGCTGCCCATATGAGCCGCGCGTGGAAGGGCAGGAAGTGGATCTCGATATTGAACCCTGGAGCCTGCTACCTTGGTTATGTGCATTAACGGCGCCCTGCCGAGCCCCGGGGCCCGTTGTACATACATTGGCCACCCCCCAGGACGTGACTCTAGACTGGCGCGGCTGGGCCGCCGCTTATGGTGAGGTCATACCCTTTCAGACATCGCGACAATCTTGGCTACACGCGCTGGAAGTTGGATTTGCGCTGCGCGATTACGACCATTACCCAGGATTGGAACTCCCCGAGGACATCCGCGTCTGCTTCTCTCACCACCACTGTCCACACACAAGTCATCCGATCTGACGGACCGCAAAGTCACTCTCGAGTCCTGGTGGGGTTCTTCGCCCCCAAGTATCCGCACCCCATGGCTCTCACAAGCCTGGGGTTGATGACTATCGGCGCAATTCCCACAGTCATAGGCGTTGCTGAGGCCATCGACGCACAGAAGAAGCAGAACGCACAAGCAAAAGAGAGGATCAAGTTTCATTTGACTGCCAAATTCTCACACGACGGCGACTCGCCGCCCCAAACTGCTTACGTCGTCTTCAAAGACAACAAGGTAAGGCTGACCAGGAGAAGCAAATCATGGCCTTGTCCGACACCCCTAATAACCTACGCTCCCACAGCTCTACCTAGATCATCCGTCTAGCCCCGCAGCGGGCTATCGATTCAACGGCTTTTACTTCGGCTATCCAGGCCCGGAAGAGTACCAAGGTCTTGTTGCACCTATCGCGGATGATCCACCAATGCTCAACTGGATCTACGCTGATAAAGACACGGGTTTGCTGCGTCATGGGAGTCGCAAAGAGACGATAGGGCATATCATAGGACCCTGGAGTTGGACTGAAGACGAGGAGTATCTCATCCTTGAAGGCGAGCAATTCTTCGTCGCGGTTCAAAACGACGATGGCACGTGGTGCGTCTACTATGACAAGGAGGGCGACATGCATGAAACACTGGCAGATAGAGACGTGGTCGAGATTGAGCTTCATAGAGAGTTACAACTAGGTGTATCTAGTCGAATGACAAAAGACTGAAAGCGCATAGGGACCGAAAGTAGTAGTTGTGGCTCGACTCATTTCGTACCGGTTGCCCCAACCTTGGCCCATGTTTGGGTATCAGAAAGGTACAAGAAACTAACAAACGATATCGTCTAGGTACCCTTTGATTAGCCATCTGCTTTTGAATCTTCTGAAGGCTGTTAGCACACAAGATCAGCCCATGTCGGAACCCGCATACTGCGCACACCCCAGCCGTGTTTCGGGCAATGCAATATCTATCGAGATGTGCGGCAGACTCTGAACTCAGAAGCAGGCTTCGAGCCGAGTCGGGTGTCTCATCATATGCCATGCGAGATGCACCTCAAAAGGGAGGCGTGGAAAAACAAGATTCATCCCGGATCCCCAGCCACAACCCCGGTACCCTTGATCAAATACCCATCCGCAATGACGTCGTTCCCACCACGACGCACAACATGCGCCTCAACCCTGGTCATCCTGCTGGTCCCTACATATCTTGACAGAATGTAGAGTATCAAAACCTAGACGTAATCCGGCCCTAAGACAATTGTTCACCAACTAAATAATTTTTTGTTCCCATCGCCTGTCTTACTGCGCTTGAACACCACGTATTCTAGACTTGCACATTCATCTACAACTCACCCGACATTGACCATCGTAGCTAGCCCATCATGTCTTCACCAAGCCCATCCCAAAACCAGAGCAAGAGCAGAGGCCCAAGCCGTGGTGGCCGTCGCTCACGCCGAAACCGATCTCAAGCTACAGCTCCGGGCCCATCCGCACAGTCAGAATATGACGAGAGCGTCGATGAGGAGTACGAGGCACCACAACCCCAGCGCCGCCGCCAACAAAGACAAAAGACACAGCAACAAGACCACCAGGGTGGGGGGCCCCTCGGTGGCCTACCCCTTGTCGGTGGTGGAGGTGTTGGTGACGCACTGCCCGTCGGTAACGTGGGTGAGACTGCCAACAACCTCGTCAATAGCGCTCAGGGCACCCTCGGTAATGTAACTGGAAATGCTCTGGGTGGTGCTCTGGGCGGCGGCGGCGGTGATGGTGGCAAGAGCGACACATTGAAACTGAGACTCGACCTAAATCTCGAGGTCGAGGTTACACTCAAGGCTAGAATCCATGGTGATCTAACGTTAGCTTTACTGTGAGTTACCTTTTTTTCTTTCATCAATAGCTGTCCTTTTCGCATCTCCCCCAAACCCCATCTCTCTCAAGTTGAGCTGTTACAAGATAAATCTCTATCCCATCTGTTTGCTCAGCCATAAACTGATGCATTCTAAAGGGACGCCTAAATCATGTATCATTTCAACATGAAAGCACCTCTTTGGGTTATTGTATCCGTCTGCATAGCAAAATTCTGATGCGTCATTTAAGGGACGGCATGTGAAGCATGTTTAGACTACATATGCCTGTTTTTCATTTGCGATACCACGCCGATCGAGCTGCATTGGCAGCTCGATTGCTTTGCTCTTGCTGTTAGCTTCTTACACCAAGAACAAAACATGTTTAAGCAAACAGGAGAAGTGCAGAATGGCTGATACGATTAGGGAATAAAAGAACGATGGGATGAGCTTTCACTCGCTATTATTCATTTGGAACAATTTCTGTTTTGCTGTGGCGTTGAGGACAAAGCGACCTTCCTTCTCAAATTACGAGAGCGGTTGACGTCAAGGTCAACTTGTACCTATGATAGATCTATATTAAATGAAGAATTTATATAATATGATAGTCCTGATGAGGCCTGAGTGACCGTAGTTAGACACACACATGATGATATTAGACACCGCGACTATGTGGAAAAGGACAATTGTCCGCGCTTTAGTGGAGTAGCTTCTTGCAATGCGAGTTTCGGGAAACAGCAATTAGATGCCACTTTCGTGGCTTTTTAAAGGGTTTATATTTTCCGTGTGTTTTTCAGAGGTTTCTCGTTTTCGTATAAGTAAACAAATAAGCCAGCACTGTAAAGCTCCTCAAAACGCCGTGTCAACCGTCCCATCCAAGGAATACCTGTTGATGTTGCTTTCCTTCAGTTCTTCGCCGCAACCTCCATTATAGATTAAGATTAAGGGGATCAGTCTCCAGTTCGTCTTCCAGTCTCTTCTTACTTTCTTTCAAATATGTCCAGAGATCCTTGTTTCCGACTTCGTATTTCGGTGAAGACAAATCATCTCCCAGGAATCTCCTCAAGATCTCCTCGCCGCCTGCCCAACTCTGCTTCCACTCACTTCGCCTAACTTCCTCCATTATTCCTTTTCCTTCTGGCGGATCAACATCTCTCCCTGCTCTGTCTATCCACCGATCCGCCGCGCCCAATTCTTCCCACTTCTGCCATGATTCCCGCTTTCCAGAGTTCGGCTCGAATGGACAACCGAAGACAGCTTCGTAGCATGATATCTTCTTCGCTGCAGCATCCCTCAAACTCTCTTCGCTTATGCGGGACGCAGCGTTGAGGTACAACTTCCAGAGATATATCCAGGCACAGACGTCCTCGTAGTTGCGGACTGGTGGGACTATAGATTGTATTGTGAGCTATTGCATGCATATTAAAGGTATCCAACGCATTTCTTGTGCTGATGCGAGACTGTAAACGATGGCGTAGAGTATCATGTATGGGCAGGGAAGCTGTGAAGGAAGATATACGTACAGATACGCATTTCCATTGTGACATATTCCTTGTTGTATCCCCGAACATTCAACTTCCAGTATTTATTCCTTGTCGGGCAGAATTTGCCACCCAGGTCCTCATTGGTGTTGGAAGACATTATACCTTCGAAGCAAGATGCGAGATTATCATCGATTTTGTTCCTTTTAGTGTGTTGCACATCGTGCTTCCACTTTCCCGGCACCCGAAGCTTCCTGGGTTGCCAAGGCAGTAATTGCATCAGAGCCCTCTCGAGGAAATTGACCGAACAACATACTTTTTGTGCCATGGATAAAGGGTATCGGTTCATGTTCGGAGAAGCTTGATATGTCGGCAAGCCTGAGCCTGCATCTTTGACTGGAACTAGAGGCTCATGGTGCGAGAAATGTATGTGGAAACTACAGGCTTTCCACCAGTATGCTCTCTCGACTTGAAACGGCTTGATGACTTCCCATACTATTTTCATGCCAGCATAGAGCTCGGGGCGATCCACATCTAGAGGTGGTGACCTGACCTCCACAGGCAGTAGTTCCTCTCCTGTGATGGTCTCGTTAGCATCAAAAGCGTACCACGCTTTAGGATAACAGGACAAGAGTGTGCACAACCTTGAAATTCAACTGACGAGAATTCGCCGATCGTGGGATCTCTACCCACAACCCATTGGTTGTACTGCTTCTTACCCGATTCGTAAACTGCGTCAAGCCCTGCCTCTTTTAGTCTGTCTACGAGCTGCTCGACAGCTTCCCTCTCGCGCTGTTCCTTATTTAATTTTTCGATACCATTAACATCCTTCAATAGGTCTTCACGTTTTAGGGGTATCTCGATCTCACACCCAAAGAAATTGCGGAGGACCGTATGGTCACCCATAGTAAAGGGTTAGGTCGCTCTTATAGAAGAGACGGAAAATGGCGTTACTCTTATCAAACTCCAATCCGTCAGAATGGCACAATATCAGAAGATCAGAGTATCAGCTCGAGAAGCAATCATCGACTCCTCGTCTTAGATTTATATACCATGTTTGTATTCAACGCTGAAGGCCGTGGATCTCTGTCAATAAGAATTCCAGCCAACATCGTTTCGAAAGTCTGCATGCAGAGCATCATGGCATGCTGCACAAAGATTCCAGTGGTAGGAATGCCTGAGCCAGGATCGCGTCTAGTCAAAGCACATGAACAGTGTTCTGTTCAGAAGTTGAAACAGCCGAGAATGGACGATGCATACACATTGCGCAACAGTAGCCGCATTCCTCCGTAAGATGTAGCAACCGGGCCAAGACGAAGGAGCTTGATACAGTGAGCTGGCATGTGAGGTCGAATTCCAATCAGTACTAAAGCCAGCTGTCAGACGATTCCATGTATTCTCTTGCAGTAGCATACTATCTCCCGAGTCTACGAACCGAGACCGCTATTGAGAAATTTCGTAACGCACATCAACTTAAGTGCTCCAAAAAGTACTTCTCGAAAAAGAGCAACGGCAAAGGCGCAATGCAACGAACATCGTGGTCAAAGCTTGTGTACGTGCCATTGTGTCCGAAACGCACTCCAGCGCATGCCAGCGCTTGGCCCATGGGATGTTCAGGTCTGTGCCAAGCACATAACTTCCTTCGTGGAGATGGCGACATCGTATGGATACCGTGTGCTGCTCAGCTGCCTTGGCCTCGTCGCTTGAAAGAAACTGCTTGCCCGCTCCCAGGGTGATGGTCTGGATAGTAGTGAAAGTTTCAAGAATGGAATGCATGATATTGCATCATTACCACGCACTGGACGTTCAAAGTGGAATGTGAGCACATGTTACCAGAAGAGGCGTTCACTGGGAGGCTAGAATCCAGTCATAGATAACGATGTCAATGAGAGGTTGACCTCTGTTACGGTTGCTCGGAACCAGCGCAATGGATCGCCCGCAACAATTCCTCGATTTCTTCTTCCGGAACGGTAAGGATGTAAGACTTTTGCAGACTCGGGAAGTAGATACGCATTTCCCTCGCCCTGTCAAGTGTGGTCGCACGAAATTCCTCATCGAATAGTTGCCGTAGAGAATATCATCTTGACCTGCCGTCCGGCCGTACTTTCCGCGCTCGATAAAGAATGTGCCATTGGGAGCTCTCTCGCAGGCTCGTGGATACTCAGGGCTTTGGAATCTCTCCGGAAACAGCAAAGAACGATCCACAGCGGTGACTGCATACCAGGGACTGAAATGCAATCGGAAGAGATCAAGCAGTTGCACATGAATACTCAAGATACCCAAGACACATGCATTGAACGTGATCACACGAGAAAAATGTCGAGCTACATTCCCAACCTAAAAATAATCACATATACTCCAAAAAGGGAGCGTGGTCCATTGCCTCGGCACCATACCTCAAAGAGATATTTCCCTGCGCCGAGGCCGCCAGTAAGGGATACCTACTCTCCACGTACGTACCAGAAACTATAGGATCTATCTCAAGTCCCTACTGCCACGCTCCCGGATTCTTCTCTAGATTTACCAGGACCACCAGATCATTTGCCACGATCTTTGCCACGATAATCGTGATGCTTCTAAGCCATGGACCTTCCCTTAGTTCTCGAAAGTCCTCTTCTTGGTGGAACGATGCAACTCTACGAAGGACTGTACAGCTTGTGGGTAGTCTTTGCATGTACACCATGGAATTTACTTCGTGACAGCCCATTCCAGATTTCGTGTGACTACGGTCGGCCATGATCATGAGTACCTTGAAGTCATTACATTGGGTAAGGAGCCCGTGCTCGGGTGTGAGGTAGGTAGCAGCTCGCTAAGTTTTCTACGATGTTCTACCCTTAGTGATCTCACTGGGCGTTTCCACTGACTATCTTTCCGTTCATATCCGTTTCTCGTCAGAGAATAGCCGACTTATTGCGATCTGAAGCTTCTAAATTTAGTCATGGCCTGACCTCACGGTGATATGGCACCTCACAAGAGTGCACGTAGTCCAGGTCAGCATATCAGCTTCGCATGGTTGTAAGTTGTCAGCAACTTTGTCATACGTTGCAGAGACCAACCATTTAATACCGTGATCAGACACGATGCTGCATCCTAATGCGGTTTACATGAAGTAAACTCTACTGTCGTTCAACTGTAAGTGCTTCCATCTCACAAGTTGCATCATCTTGAGTTTACAGTTGCGACCAATGCTTGCCTACCAATCAACAATACCCCGCTCTCCATGTCTAGATCAG
The DNA here is from genome assembly GCA_022432385.1 of Xylariaceae sp. FL1272. Lineage (NCBI taxonomy): Eukaryota > Fungi > Ascomycota > Sordariomycetes > Xylariales > Xylariaceae > Xylariaceae sp. FL1272. The sequence continues at coordinate 717,592 of JAJJXC010000015.1, read as the reverse complement.
ATTATTCCAGGAACCTATGTGTTCATATGGAGAGCGAGCTCTTATGTGATACACATAACGCTGATTGAGCCTGGCGTCTTGGTAATACTGCTGGGTTCAAGAGTTGAATGCAGTCAATCATTGCACAATGTGTTGAATTGGAGAACCACGTGCGACTCCTTGAGAACATCGAATCTACTTAGATTACATGCCTCTCTTTCTACCATGGGAACGCTCCCTCGACCCCGTATTCCAAATAGACTCCCGCATCGCCATCTCTCTTGCCTAGAAGCATATCAATAACAGGCGCCACCCCCTCTGCCGTGCTCTTTATACCAGGATGGGAATTCATTCTCGAAGCCGTCGGACCAGGGCCGTAGAGAAACACCTTGATGCCCAGGGGATCAAATTCGCGGAATTGAATAGCGGACACCATGTTCATGGCCGCTTTGCTCACGCGATAGGGCACCTGAGACATACTGTCACCGAACGCGTTGGGCGTCATTCGGTTCTTGATGGAACCTGCACCGGATGTTATGTTCACGATCCGTGGGGTGAACTCGGTCTGTTTTAGGGATGCGAGGAGCAGGGGAGAGAGATAGGAACCGGTGAGATAGGCGCCAACGGCGTTTGTGCGGAGGCAGGAAGACATTTGTGTTGCGACAGTGCCAGTGCTGGATGATATGCCAGCATTGTTCACTAATGCATCGAGTCTGAGAATATTCAGCTGCAGTTCGAGGAATTGTATCTCGAGTGTAAAGTGTATGAGTGTATTGGCTAACAGAGCCTCTTTTCGTTTTGATAGAGTGAAGCTCACCTGCCGTATTTCTCTTTGATCAACTCAGCCGCCTTGGCCACAGAATCCTCTTCATCAACATCAAGTTGCAAGGACTCAGCAGTACCGGAGAGGTCAAGGCTCGATAAGCTCTTGGCTGCCTCTTGTCCTCGCTCGATGGAGCGAGAACCAAGTAGGACGTGGAAGTTGTGAGAAACAAGCTGTCTAGAGATCTCGAAGCCTATTCCGGCATTCGCTACGGAGTTTTAGTGACAATCGCGAAGCGATCCAGTTGTGCGTACCGCCTGTCACCAGGACTATTTGTCTTGCCGCTGCCATCTCAAGGGAGTCGTCGGCTAGTTTGATAAGGGTAGAAGTAATATTGTGCAACTGAGTAGTGGATGATGTGCTTTTCTAGGACTCCGTCACCAACGGATGAGAAAGCTTAAGACTATATAACCACAGACACGTAAAGAGCAAGATGTAATTTGAATCACCACTTTCCCACAACCTCATCAAAACCCGGACTTAGGAAAACTCGACGCCTATTTGTCTGGCGTCGAATGGTTTACATGGCATCCAGACACTCGCTGGCTCAATATGCGCCAGGGGATCTGGGAATACGCGTATCACCTACACCTGACGTTCAGGACGACGTACAGGGAAACGTAAAGCCTACGGTATCCGGCCTCCCCCGAACGATACGAAATTCGAATAATTGAAGTAGGGTTTCTCTGAAACTGTTCGGACATGTGTTGAGTAAGTCCATAATAGGGTATGGACTTAACGGACTTATCGAGAAGCTCTACTCATGAAACCGAGTTGCCTTAAGGAGCAGGATTTTGTGCGATTTCATTGTATGTGAATGAGACGTAGACTAGTCAACACGGCTTGAGTTGGAGAGAAGCTTCGACAAATGTTTGTGGATGTCATGGTCGAGGCACGGAGCAGTTGTGCGACGGTGTCGACATACGTTTTGGGCTAGTTGAGGCACTAGGCGTGGTGGAGGTGCAGAGTGGAAAGTCTCTCAACTTGGAGGAAGACATGACGAGCTATACATCTACGTAATTCAGAAGCGCACATAGTTTGATGTATCTGGACTGAATCGTCTCTAAGTGGCTTGTCGCCGCATCGACCATCTGAAATATCTACCAATCTAGCGGTAAAGACCCATGTTTAATTTGTAGGGGTTTCGATAGTCACGAAACTCTCGGGATAGGGATAAGGCGGAGGGGTGTGCGACTCACCGGTAAGTTATGAGGATGCCGAGTTGGTGTTTTAAAATGTCGATTCTCTTATCATGTGTGCGTCTTTTAATAGAACTTCGAACGTGTTTTGCTCCTGTACAGCGTATCTATAGATTCGGTTGTTGTCTAACGCGTGGTCAGCTATGAGCATTGAGCAGAGAAATGATTGATGACCAGATCCGTCTTGCTCGAATCTGCGACAAGCTGAGATACGATTGTCAAGGGTCCCGAGAAAATGTATCAATTTCCCTTCGATACACCTTATTTTGCGAACAAGTTCTTCATAAAGCACCTGAGCTTAGTTTGCTTCTGATTCTTAGCGTGTCACACGCAATCTAGCAAACGGACCCACAGAGGTCGACGAGACAACTCTGCCCTTCGACAGTGGAATATACCTGTCAAGCCTAGGTGCAAATATAACTTGGACCAACGGAGCATTGATATAGTAGATTGAAGCCAATAACATACCATCGACACTGAGGCTCTGCTCTACCCGACGAACAGGAGTCAGCTGAAGAGGGCCAACCCAAACTACAGTATACCTAGGAACGCAATAGAAGTAAGACACCCTAGCGCACAAGGTAGTTAGTTGCACCTGTCATCTCCACGTGGTAGGAATGTGAGCTCCTACGCAGCGTCGGACATTTCTGTCAGTTCCAAGTGCGAAACAAGTCCTTGGAAACTTCCGCTGCCCTCTTGAGCATGTACGCTTGGTGATACATACCAAGGGTACTCAAATACTATGAGGATTCTTGTCCGAGCTCGAGACGCAGTGAGAAATGAATCACAAGAAATGGATCAGAGATGTCATCAGCATGGTATACTAAGGTAGTTCAAGATGGCTCTGAAACACGCCCATGATGTTAACATGCTCGCGCGACTGTTGAGATTAATGCCTGAATAAACCATCTCTCCTTTAAAATCTACTGTAAGTACCAATCTACTGTAGGTACCTGTCATTCCCGTTGTCAGTACCAAAATCGGCGGAAACCCCCTTAATAGGAATGGCTCAATCCGCTCCATATTGTTTGTGCGATATCACATTCGGCTACAATGAATCTCTAAGCTACTTACAGCATGTTCTCCGAGTCCAAGTTAATGTACAATGACAGTATGATGACGCTGCAATGATGCTGCATTACAAGGGGAAAAAGTGTTTGGCTTGGAGCAAGCTGAACGGCATTCTCCTCGCTTTAAATTATCTTTTGGTGTTGAGACATGTGTGCACCGACATCACGCAAAACGATGGCGAGCGTGGGCAGGGGCAGAGGAGATATCCGAAGCAGAGTCCGAAGGTCGGGTCCGAGGGGTCAAAACATCCGCTAACGATATTAGCAGAATCCTTCGACCAATTCTGCCGCTCCTTGTCGAAGCCTGTCCAGTCAAGACTCAAGATGGGGCAGGCTAGGATCCCTTGCAATACTTAGTTGCAATTAACGCGCGGTCGATCGTGTGCTTCATGTTCCACGGAGTCGACACCCCCTGCCATTGTGAAATGAAGCAGTCTTCTGATAAGGTCGGTGTTTGATTCATGAGTGGTTGTAACTTGTATGCTAGCTTCATCAAGTGACAATATCATGTACTAAAGACTCTTGCTAAGCTTCAGCCTTCAGCTCAGCTCTCTTGCAGTGTGAGTCTGAACATGGTGAAATCGGACCATCTTCACTGACTCGCGCTTCACCCCAGGTCAGCCCATTGCCCTACCGGCCTGCCACCCTGTCTTCCCCGGCTCTGTGATAAAGAATCCTGATTCAGTCCTTGCCCAAAACGCAAAGGCTACTGATTCTACCCTAACCTTTGTGCGCATTGGCGCGCAGTAGCTCGGAAATCCCATTCTATTGGACTTTTGGTAGTCAGGGGGATGCATCGCCGTATGCTACCGGAGATAAAGATACCTTAGTACCACCAAGACTCTCTTCCATTATGCGTGGTATGTTTCTTGTTTTTGACGACTTATGAGCATAATGACCTCTCCATAGAGCTCGATCATTTTGATGTCCCGAGGCCTCTATGTATCGACGGCAAATCCCTGATTCCGAATAATATTGTCCTCGCGGTCTTGATATCAACGAGGACAGTCATTACCGCGTTCGAAATACTGAATGACACACTGTTCGCCATGCGTCCTTCGTGACAACTACCCATCTCTGCGTTATGAGATCTCGGTGTTGATGGAACTACATTTGTGTCTCCTGTATTGACTGAGCATCCAATCTGGCCATGCCATACATTTTAGGATCATGGGACGATTCCATTCGGGCGTCTACCGATACTCTTTACCCACCGCCCCCAGGAGTTGAATCTAATTTGATCGATCCGGTCTCGCGGTCGTGGGCTCCCAGAGTCGCAGTGTACACCACTCTTCCGATCATGGTGCTGTCTTTCTTCCTTCGAGTCTACGTTCGTCTATTCCTGTCAAGAACCTGGGGCTCGGATGATTGTATGTTACACTTCTACTTTCTCCGTGAACACCTTTAGAAGTGATGCCAGTAACTAACATGTGGCCTGACTAAGATTTCTGCGTTTTGGCTTTTGTAAGCGACTGACGAATGGCTTAATGGCAAGGTCGATCTCTAACTGTTTTGTGCTAGGCTGCCGCGGTCGCCTATTGTGGACTTTTGCTTTCAGATTGTGAGCAACAATGACTAGTCGCCTCGCTATGCTATTGCGCAATACTAACACGAATAGTTGTCGACGACGCGTTTGGGCGCCATGTCTGGGACATACCGACGGAATTTTTCGTACAACACCCTACAGCAGTCACGGTAAACCCAAAGATGATTCCGCGAGTATCTCTGACGGCGTGTCACTGACATTGACCAGTCAATTATCATACCTGGTGGCTTACTGATTATTGGTATAAATTTAACGAAACTGTCATTGCTTGTCCTATACCTTCGGCTGTTCAAAGCAGTACGTCGTCTCGAGATATGGATCTGGGTGGGAATCGCCGGCATAATCATCATTGCCCTGATTCAAGCTATTTTGACACTGGTATTTTGCCTTCCTCGACAAGGCGACGGCGGATGGACGACTGCGACATACGCTGGTCATTGCACCGAGCCTTACCTCAAACTTAGTGCATCTCAGGGGATTGTGAATGCCATTGCTGATTTTTACCTACTTGTAATCCCTATCACGACTGTCATGGGACTCAACGTAGACATGAGAAGGAAACTTGCAATAGCGGGTGTCTTCGTTACTGGGCTTTTGTAAGTATTAACCACGTTCCATGCCGCTCTCGTTATTTGCTGATGTCATCAGGGCTACCATTTTGACCGTCGTTGGTACCGTTTACCGTTACGAAAGTGTAGAAACCTATGACTCTACTTGGGTCAATACCTGGATCGCACCGTTAAGGTACCACTACATCTTCAAACTACCATTTAATCGCATAGGTGACTTACAATGGTAATAGTGTCGCTGAGATGAACGTTGGCGTCATATGCGCTTGTCTACCCATGGCCTTCCAATTTTTTAAGAAGCTCCCCGAAAAGACGGAAGCAGCGTGGGCGCAAATGAGGAACTACTTGGGCTCAAGTTCGGAGCACCAGGTTGATAACATTCATGTTGAGGTTCAAACTAAAGGTAAGTAATGGGATTGTCATATTTTCCCGTTCAAACATAGGCTAACAGATGGGTACAGGATCAGTCAGAATTGAACAAGGTCGTTCTCAATGGTCAAAGACTGTTGCAACAGAGCGTCGTAGGAGCTCATACGTGGAGCTGGAATCAATTGATTATGACTCACGCAGCAATCGAGCTGATGATCCGTTAGAACCGGACCCTCCGTTGATTAAAAGAGACGTGACCATGTAGAAGCTGTGTATAGCATATGAGAAGAAACGAGACAAAATAGTGTTCATCAACCTCTCATGCGTTCTCCGTTCCCTCGTTTTCACCTATATCATGTTACTGCGACTTATACATATCACTAATCTTCAGCTTGTGATCAAGTACAATTGTGACCTCGGCCTAACAGACAAGACTCCGCGCCCCTGATACCAATCTGTAACCTACGAAAAAACCGATACTAGCCGACACACTTGGTGCATTCGCGATGATGCAGATCGGTGTGGCGATGGAAGTACGCAGACAACCATTGTTCTTCTATAAGGACCAGGACAAGGTGAAGATACTATATGTGCTGCCGAGTAAATTTTACGGAGATAACGGATGGTGAAGGCGAGCTGGGCGAGGTACTTTTTGGCGGCCAGGGTTGATTAAGGAGAGGTATGCAATATCGAACCTAGTTATGAGCATGCCAAAAAGCGAGGAAATGTTCCCTTCCCATATACAGAGTGTATGCACAATACTCAATACTCTAGGGTTGGTTGACTTGCAAGTTTGTTTTCATGAAACTTCCCCTTTTCTAATTAATTGGAGACATGCACATGTAAGTCGATTTGTATTTTCATGCCAAGTCAATCGAAGCGCAATCCTCAAACATTTGAATTGTCAATACTTTCCTGATTGTACGGACAGTTGTGGTATACTCTGTCATTCAATGTGAAGCTTGTCCGATTACCATACCTTGGATATCAACGAACCGTGGCACCCAAATCTTGACTTCGAACAAGAACTGTGGACCTCAGAAGAGGACTGCCTCTCTCTACGACGAAGCAAAGAATTGAGTTAGTTGCCAGTCAGATACGAGTTTGAAAACAATACATTTACAGGCGTCGATAAGTGACAGGTTAAGGTAGACTTGTAAGATTTGAGATTTGATCTCAATACATCGCTTAGATCCCCCCTTTTGTTCATACCCATCCTGAAGATGCCCAGTCGTAGTAAATGTGACGCATAGTGACACTGATACCATGTTTAGCTATTGAATAACATAGCTGATAAGCATTCTGTTAATCGGAAATCTATGTGCTGGGATACGGCAATGTGTACGTCATGCCTCGAGTCACCTGAGGAGCCTGAGTTGTGAAATGCATGATAGGGGAGCTCACAACCCAAAGAGTAGCAAACACGCAATACCTGAACTCGAAGCATGAACATGTTCACTCACCTAGCTCAAACAAAGTGAGAGATTCCTGACCACTTCGGGATGTGCAGGTGCGACTGCGGTCAGCTCCAACCATCCCCTTAGCAACAAACAATTCGCAAACCTGCGTCAACGCACACCTACCTTCACATCGCCACACCACACCTCATTCAACATCGGCGCACGCGAGCGCACCTCGCATCATCAAGTACAAACGATCACATCGCTCTATCCCAACATCGCCGTGAGTGATCACCCTTACCCCCTCCCTCCCGCAAGACTCACACCGCACAGGCAACCGCCGCGCGCAACGCATGTGCACTCACTCAAGATGTCATCCACAACCTCGCCGACCGCATCCTGCACAGCAGACCTCCTCATCGCGCTCGCGCGGGAGCAAGCTGTAGACTTCCAGATCAAGTTCTTCGGCAGCATCATGCTCCTTCTCGTCGTCTCCTGGATCTGCCTCGCCTCCTTCTTCCTCTGGCACTTTGTACGGCCCGTCAAAGGCGCACTCTCGCTACGCAACCGCCGCCGCCGCACCTCCGACCCAGGAATCGAGCTCGAAGCTCTTCCTCCTCAGCCCACGCCGCCCCGACCTGCCGCGGCTGCCCCGCTGGCCACGCCTCCGAGAGTCCAGGTTACGAGTCCGACTGTTACGCCCCGCTCGTCGCATCAGGGTGAGAATCGTCCGCATACACCGCCGATGTGGTGGGAGCACTTTTGAGTTTGGAGTTCTAGGGAAGGTGCGACGGGAGTTAGGGTTTGGGTAGGATGGGGAAATGAGGGTCTGGATATTGATCAGGAATGGTTGTTTCAATGCTGAGAAAGACAAGGTCGCAACTTCAGTTGGCTGCCATTTGCTTCAAAAAAACGGATGAAGCACACGTACCGCACTTGCCTGGACACGATGATTGTGACACAACAAAGGGTCATCTTTGAGATAGCGAGATCAATGACCTCTTTACTTGTGTACCTAGGTACTCTTTTTCACATCGGGCAGTTCCCCTGTGGGTGCTCAGTGTCCCCTATTTGGAGAGTCTGTATCACTGAGACTAATGATATAGGATGCCCAAGATCAGTCTGAGAACATGGAGTACAGAATTGACACATACGCTGTTGAGCTTCTAAATAGGCCGTAATCCCAAATCCATCGCATCACAGATAGATGCTCACGATCTATCCCCATCATCTATCATCTAACATAACACCCACACCAGGTCTACTCAACAGCCCTCCACCTCTCTTCCAAACTTTTGACCGCCGCCAATGGTCCGCCACTCATAAGACCAGCCGTAACACCCATAGCCTGCTGACCATACGCCGCGCCTTGCAACCCATCCATCGTAGCAAAACTGCCCAAACCAGGCGCAGAATACGTATACCCCGACCCGAAAGTAATCTGGTCCATCTGCCCCTTAAAGTTATGATAAGTGCTCATAGTATTCAAATACGTCTGCTGCCTCAGCGCCGCCCTCGCATTCGCGATCATAGCCCGCATCTGGGGTACGGTCTCGAAATACACTTGTCGTCTTTTCTCCGAGAACTCTAACAACCGACTTAGGTTATTCGATGCTCCGCACTCAGTGTACAGATTCCGCATGCGCGTGCTGTACATCTCGCAGACTGTGCTATTGGCCAGCGGTGCATCGCGCAGTTCCATCAGGTTGGCGAGCGCGCCTGCTTTGGCGAAGGAGTGGTAGCATTCCGGACAGATCAGACACTCGCGCCAGCCGTACCAGCGCCCGCTTGTTCGCTCCATGTCCCGGGAACATGGGGGGATGGATGCGTAGACTGTTGCGTAGTTGTCGAGAGCTGTGCAGTCGCGCGTGTAGTACATCTCGAGGAGCCCTGGTATGAAGTTTCTGAGGCGCGGGTGGTTGAAGTTGAAGCAGCAGAGTAGTTTTGTGTCTGCTGGGACGTTTGTTTTACGGTTCCAGAGGTGGGAGACATGTAGTGGTTCGAGAATTGCTGTGTAGCATGCGCCGCAGACACCGAATTCTTTGGGGTTTGAGGGGAGTGTGTACCATGTGCCGCCAATAATACCGTCATCTGCGCAGGGTTTCTCGTGCTTTATCTTGTCTATGGCTTTCCAGAATACAGCCCAATCTTTCTCCTCGTTGGCTTGGGCCAGAAGAAGTCGGATGTTGAACATTCCTATTGCACAACGGACTTTCGCGCGCGGGTTCTGTACGAGCTCTGTTGCTACCTCCCATTTAGGTTCTTCGCTGGAGTGGCCGATCTGATCGCAGTAGCATGCCACGCAAAGAACGAGGCCGGGGACTCTTTGTTTGGGCGCAAACCAATTCCTCCCAACTGTTGTTACTGCTTCTCGGCCAGGGCATCGTGGGAAGGCTAACCGGGCTTTTGCTTCGGTTGTAAAGCTTGTCCAGGCATCCTGTTTCGCTTTTTCTGCGAGGTCTTCCCGGATGTAGGGTATTGCCATGTCACAGGACCAGGTCGAGTTTTCGCTCTGTTGTTGTAAGAAGGGTGTGAATTGGTTTGCGAATCGATTGTCGACTATGTAGTCCTGATAACAAGCTTCACAGGCAAGAAAGTTCGGAACCTGATTTGACTGTATTGCGTACCATCTAAGCCCCGAGCCTTCCGTGCCTTTCACGCCCACAGTGCCTTTGCAGTCTGGTATTGTGGATCTTGTTCTCATGGCGGCCACTATATTTGCCAGTGAACCAGACGCACGAGCTTTTGTGATCTCATGTTCTTTCATACTGGGCTTGTTGAACCGGCAAACACGTGGCTTGCCATCCTCAAGCCTCTGATGCTTGAAATGGGATTCGAAGCCCGTGCCATGGATGTAGTCTACATAGCATCGCGAGCAGATCATGTATTCAGATGCTTCCGGATGCCAGTACCAGTCGGTGGGGAAGGACATAAGGATATCAATACAAGCTGTCACTGCTCTCGGTGCTGGGTTACGCGGCGGCGCATGGGGCATCTCAGGAGGTTTGGTTTCCTGAGGAATTGTCGATTTGACCGGTTGCGGCTCACTTGCCGGCAAATGACTACTCTCGCCGGGCATCTCATAGATTGGAAAAGCCTGTGACTGCGGTCCAGTGAAAGGAGGACTGTCATCTGTAGTCGGGACTTCGCAGCCAGGTAGTTCAACAGGAAAACTCGTTGTGCCTGTTTGATGCGGACTCCTCGGGCTTTTAGGAGGACTTGGCTGTGAGTTGAGCTTTAACGATTTAAAATCCGTCTCAAGGCTTTGAGTCTCAACCTGTGAGACCAGTGGAGTACGGGCCGCGTCCGCAATCCAGTGAAAGGCTTGAGAATCTTGTTGAGACGTAGTGATTGGGGACTGTGTCCCCGAAGCTTGTGTTCTCCCGCTATAAGCATTTGGTAATGGTGTATAGTCTGGGAGTGGAGGCTCTGTAGGAGCATAGGGATTCTGTAGATATAGACTAGGAGAGGGACGTGTGTGAGGTATATAGCTGGGCAGGGTATGATTATGTGTTCTGCGGTGATGATCTGGTTGAGTTGTAACTGGACTATATGGTTGGTATTGGACTTGGCCAACGGGTGAATGCGGGCGTGGCGAGTTGCTATATCTTCCTCCTGGGCTTAAAGGGGACAATGGGGCATGATATTGTGGAAATCCTCCCGGTAAGGGCGAATTTGTTGATTTCGTACTCAAAGGAGAATGGCTTGACCAGGTGGTTGGACTTGGTGGTCCTGGTTGTAATATCGCAGGATGAGTGTTTTCCCATCGAGGCTGGGGCTGATATTGAGCAGCCATTGTGGCATTCTGAAAGGATACCATCCTTGGCGGAGAAGGAGGTGGTGGTGGAAAGCTGACGTGAGCCTCGCTATAAGGTGAGTATATAGGGGGAGCAATACCACCACCAGGTCCGTTCCTGATCTCAAACCCCGGGGGTCTGGGCGGTACAGGCGGAGGGGCTTCGACCGGAGCAAGCGATGTTCCTAAGTTCACCGGCGGCACTACCGGCGGAGGAGGCGGAGAAACATATTGAGGCTGATGTGGATAAGTATATTCCGGCGGCCTTGGACTTCTAGGTGGTAGAGGCGGAGGCGGTAACCTACGGCCGTATTGTGACATGATCATGGACTGCCTTAGACGTTCCAAAGCGGTGTTTCAGTGCAATGTGTCTAAGTTCAAGTTGCGACGTGTAACGAAACGATGGCGTTGGGCTCATCTCAATCCTTTTTCAGCTGCCCCAGTTAAGACCAATATGATGCTGCTAGCTACATCTGCTGCAAAATGAATGTTCGTTCCTAAACATCTACAGACGACATCACAAGCCTGGGACAGTCTAAAATTTTTGAGTATAGCAGGGAAGAAGACTACGTTGTGTGAGGTTTAGAGCTGTTTTCTTGCAACATGGAATTTACTTGGAGTCTCATGGCCCTATTCTGCGGCTCACCGGCACGCGGCACTCAGCTTGCTGCGGTCATCTTTGTGGGCGGAGCCACCTTCCAAGCACGCTTACGCGTATGTATAAAACCATTATTACCGTTTGAAATCCCATACCAGCTATTCTGAGGTAAGATTGTTGGCGGATACGTATTCTGTTGCTCATTGTCTGTTCCAGATATTGTCATAGAGCGCAATCAAGCACGTTGATGCGGAATGGAGCTATTGAAGATAGTGACGAATTCCAAATTGTGTTGCGATGACCAAGGCCGCTTATAAGACCACAAATGTCTGCCCAGAGGTACCAGAATCTACTACTTACGAGTTGACTGAGTGAAGCGATGATCACAAAGATCTTCATTAGCCGTATTGCGTGGGACAAGGTAGTGTGCCTTTGTTCCATGTGAGGCTCAAATGTTGGTTACAGCTTATCCAGGCGAACGAGTTGATGTGTTACACGCGGCTTATTTGCATTTGCCAATCTGCGATGAATTCTTCAATGAACCGTGGTACGGGACGAGCCACATCCTGTAGATACCTAATGATGAGCTATTGATGACCAAGTCGCAGTTAGCTATTCCCCGCAGACGGGCTGAAGTCCAGATTTACATGCCGCAAGCAGCCGTTGGGTGCAGGATTGCCGCTTGATTTGCGGCGTGATGTGCGCGTGTGAGCAGGCGGGCTACCGTTCCTCTGATGTTGTGCGACACTCGAAAGTCCCGGAGCCTTCCTAATCCGAAGTTGATGTAGGAAGACAGGTTCATTTGACCAACAGACCATGCTGGTGTCTCTGCACTGTCGAGCTGTCGCCTGCTACATCTTGTTGTTACCACCTTTGCCGATCGACGCTCGGAAGGAGGGCAAGCGAAGTGTTGGTGATGGATTGCAGTCGGGCGTTCTGTGTACATTGGTGACCAATCATGGTCGCGAGCGGTGTGCGTCTTCACTCGTCTCAGCGCTTCCAGATGTAGCGGCGGAGACCAAAGTAAATGGAATCTTTTGCGGCACCGTTCCGAGCTCCCGGCACCAATGTTTGCATATCTGTCAAGCTTTCTGTGTTTGACCAACGCCGAGGCCAAATGGAGATTACTCGATTACAAACAAATTGTAACATCCCGACGGTGCCAAGAGCACAGTTCTAATAGGAAAGTGACTCTACGATATGTGCATCGTCGATCATCGTGACCGCCGGGACGAGAGCTAAATACATGCCTTGCGACAGGACTTGAAGATACCTAGTCCGCCGCAGGTTTAGGAATCGATGCTTTCAGCACATATCATTGGGTTGTAATCAAATGCTAAAGGAGGCTCAGCAACGGGATTAATAGGGTGAATCACAACATGACCCCATTTGACATCCCCGCACACGATGCATATTGAATATGCAGCTGCGGAGCGGTGGCCTGTGTGTCTGGTGTGCAATGAGAAGCCGATAATATGTACTTGTATGTAGGTAGCAGCCGAGGTTAACGCCTCCGAGCATCATAAGACGGGCATAAAGAGTATTGTTCCACAGCAGTACATCCGGATTGGCAGTGAGCACAGTCGACATATTCCGCGTCGTCGTAAGGAAGGTTGGAAGACTCTGACCTCATCCATACGGGACAATGACTGTTCGGCTGGTAATGGGGAACGTGTAAGCGTTGGAGTGTGGAGTGAACAGACAGATGACATAAGACGTCGGGTGTGGTACTGCAAATTGTGCTGGTGTTACTCAAAGCCAAGAACAATATCATTACCTACAAATGCGACAGTCGATCGCTAACCACCGAGTTACTCAGACCAGGAGACACTTACAGTAAAGACAAATATTGCATTTGCTTTTTCCAAACCAAAGTGAGTTGTCAATTTCCTTCCTTGTTCTGAAACCGAACCAGAGAAGTACCTACCTACCGAATGTCTTACACGATGCCCCAGCCAGAAGGTAGGCTTTCTTGGACGAATCTTACAACCACCAACGTCAGCCAGCAAACGTGGAGTGCGGGTTTCGATTGCACTCATACAGGAGAATTACTTGAGATGGTCATGTCATCCAGTAGAACCAATGCACAATGTGATTCATTTGGTGATGGGGTCGTGGCAGAATGTCCATCGCGCCCATACGCGTTGTCAAAGAAACGTAACTCTTCGCGAGTTGTGTCGTGTTAAGGGTAGCTTTTTCGTAACGCTGACGGTAGGCTTGACTTTGGCGGGGTCACGACACGGGGGAAAGCAGGAGTCAACGGCGTACTATTGACTCTGCCAAAACTTGATCCGACTTGTGCTGAAGGCTGCGCGCCTGCCAAAACTTGGAAACTGTTTTAACGTTCAACGCTCCCGCTTGTGCCTGATTTACCTTTGCCAGATCAGGCTCGTAGTTGCGTATCGTAGTCTAAAAGGGTCTTTTCAGCTTGTACAGATGCGCTATATCTCGCTAGTTGACAAAACACAGGCTGTCAGCGCGTCGGATGATGCCTTGGAAATCATACTCATGGATGGCGTGGGTGAAAGGACAGTGTAAGAGACACGGTGTAAGGGCCAGCTACTAGGCAAGAAATCATGGGACGATAAGCCACCCGCGCGACCAATACGTACGTCAACCCAACCTTAGGTACGCCAACGGATCGTGAATTTCTCATCTCACTATGAGGTGGCAGCTGGGGTGGCAATGAGATTGAATGCGTACAATGTATTTGATAACGTGTGCATCGTAGTACGTGTATGTCTGGAAGTCGTCCGTACCACTCTATAACCTGTTAGTCAGATCAGAACAATTCATTGCCGACTCTTCGCAGGCCCGGCAGGTAAGAGGGTAGCCGAACTAACCCCCTCACGCCGAAGGCCGGGCCGCCCCTGCTGTGGTCCATTGAATCCATGGCGTCGAGAGGTGACCAACCCCTTCCAATGCGCAGAGGATCGATCGTGAGTGCAGAGATTGAATGCCTGCCATCTGTCAATATGCAATGATTCACAACACAACAGTGACTAATGATAAGTCACGCAAATGCTACCGATATTGGGGGTTTACATTCAATGTCGAGGTCTACCTCTTATGAATGGGTATTGGGTAGGGTGGTACACGTACCAAATGCACCGCCCCCAACTTTGAATTACAAACCCCAAGAGGTGTAGTAGGTAGCAGAGACAGCTCCAGCCACATCCAGTACTACTTGTGCAACTTAGTTAAAGTACAGCTTGTAGAGGAAGCAAATGAGGCAACAAGTCAAGAAGTTTTCCTGTGAGTGGTATCAGAATATCGCCACCACCACACAAGTTGCCATCACACGGCAGCCACCACTGGCGGCTGAGCCGAGCGACGACGCTGCCTGACAACGGCACTAGGTACATAGTCTGCGCGGCGGCCGTTGCTTGTCGGTTGTCCGCCTCTGCTACCTGGCAGCAGCGACAGAACCCACTTGCACGTCGCCTGCCATCCAGTTGACTAGTGGGCATCGCTGGGGGCAGGCACAGACGCCAACGATTTGCAGGCGAGGGAGGCGCATCTGCTAGGCTGCACAGTCGGAGTTGGGCAGTTGGACGGTGGACAGTGCGCGCGTCTCTCCGCCATCTCTCGCTGCAAGGCTTGACTCGGTACACACAGGCCGCTCACTGTGCACGCTACGCTCACACTCATCACTCACTCATCCCTTCTTCTCCCTCCCGTCTCAACAGTTATCTACATCTTCGCATAACACTGACAAAACGCCCTCGTCTTCCTTTCTGCCGTCCAGAACACACTTCTTAGGAGCCGACACGGAAAAGCTCACCAGCACCGCATTCTCCCACGGCCCTCTCGACTCCTGGTTTTCTCGGAGTCGAGTCTCCCGCACTCACCATCATCTCCACCGCCACTCCCTGCCCACTCCTTCGTGTCTTTTCTGCCTGCGTGACCAGCTGATCTCGCTGGTTCACCCCGGGCTCGAAGGAGGCAAGCAATACCGCCTCAACCCGAACCAGAGACGACATAGACACGTCATAACACCTTGACGACTAAGACGACAACAAACGATAACACCGACGATAGCAACGAAAGACTCGACCTACCTTCTTCATCTGCCTCAGCCATCACTTTCTCACTCCGGCCTCGCGTATACATGATTTGCTCATAGTCAACTGCCGTGATCAAGGGGTCCTCAGCCGGCAGCATGGAACACCGACGTCCACGCTCCAGCCAGACCACCGTGTCCGTCAACTTCGACGAGTCCGAGTCCCTCTCTCCCCATCCCAGACTCAACTTCGGCGTGGCGGAATGCATAGAGACCAAGGTCGTCACCACCACGACCACCACCAAACGCTCCTACCCTCCCTTACTCGTCCGTGCCTCGCATCCTCTCCTCTCTCTTAACGCGAAAGAGTTCCCCCTCGCCCACAGACCCACGCCTCCGGAGCTCGCCAATTTCTCTTTCACTATTAACGACGATGGCTACGCTGACTGGCCTGTGGACGACGACACTGGCGAGGGCCACGACCCAGTATGTCTTGCCCCTTACCCTGTTACTCCCCATTTCGGTTTCTCCCTCGACCTACCTCCTTAATCAAACAAAATGTCTTACTGATTACGCCCACATTCCAGACTCAGATTTCCACCAGCGATGAATTCAGCCAGGAGAGTCAACAGCATTCTACGCAGGATGAATCCTTTACCGACTCTCACCGATCGGCCTCGAAGCCTTACTCGTCACACTCCCGAACTGCATCTCAGAGAGCACGCAAAGCAATGTACGAGCCCTCCTCACCAACACGCAGTAATTCCGGCAAGAAAAATTCGAACCGTTCCCACCTTCCTCACGCTGTGGCCGACAAGTTGCGCCGGGGCCTGTCCAGATCTTCCCGGCTAGATACTGACAGGGACGGAAACAGTCGCCCGACCAGCGGAGTCCCCATCACCCCCGACGCCTTTGATGTCCCTCCCAGTCATAGCAGACCCCCTTTGAAGCTTCGCCGTACAAATCTCGATTCCTTCGAAACCCCACAATCCGAATCCAGCCAGCAGCAGTCGTTCTTCGACATTTCGAGCCCTACTGGCAGCGACGCGCATACTCTCTTCGCCAGCAACGTAGCAACGCCTCCCATCACCGATGCAGATATTGACGCCGAGCCCTTCGCCGACGCCGATGAATCCCTCCAGCGGTCCATTCGCTCGCTGCACCACCCGAGGCCCATTAACACTGTGGTAGCTCAGGATGCCAGCCTTCCTAGTCCGCGATTGTCTCCGACTCTACAAGCAGCTCAGTTGCATACTGAAGACCAGGCCGATGGCGATGTTCGTATGGATGAAGAGTCGGTGGGAACGTTGGCCGAGGATGGCCAAACTACACTAGACGTTGAGACCGGTCCCTCGACTGATATGAATCATTTCGAATCAAGTGCGCTCGCCCGCTTTGACGACCCTTTGGCGACCCAAACAACTCTGATGGACAGCCGCTCAATGCTAGAGTCATTCGACATAATGCCGGCGGAGATGAAAAAGTTCATGATGTATCAGTTGCTCCGCCGGTGTTCACGTAAAACCCTGCACATGGTTGCGGACGTCGTCAACCCGGCTCTCAAGTGCGATATCATTCAATTTCTTCCTCTTGAGCTCACACTGCATATACTCTCCTTTCTAGATCACCAATCTCTTTGCCGCGCTGCTCAGGTATCCAGTTACTGGCGGGGAATTATCGACAGTAACGAGACAGGTTGGAGGGAGCTCTTTGACCGGGACGGCTTTGTTCTTGCCCCCGGTGAGCTAGACAGAGCTATCCGAGAGGGTTGGGGCTGGCAAGACCCTATTGGGGCCGAAGGTTGTGAGCGAGACCTCAGCACTCAGAACCGTCTGACGCTACCCGAGACAGAACTCCGCGCTCCCAGACCTGAGCCTCGTCCCCAGACCCTGCGGTCTTCCAAAAGAAAGAGAGCATTGAACTCTTTTAGCTCTGTCTGCTCAAAGCGCCGAGCAAGCAATCAAGACAACGTCACCAAGGATGAAAGAGCCTACACTGGCAGCACCGTTCGCAAGTCAGAAGGTCCTATTTCTGCCGCCAATGCTGCGGCTGTCGCTGTGCCTGATCCCCAGCTTGGTATACCAAGATTGAGAAAGCTTCATCTTTTCAAGTCACTGTACCGACGCCATTTCATGATTAACATGAGCTGGACAAGCGGCAAAGTCAAGCCCAGCCATGTGGCCTTCGCAGCTCACCCTCGGCACGTAATTACCTGTCTACAATTCGACGACGACAAGATCATCACAGGCAGCGACGACCAACTTATACACGTCTATGAAACCAAGACCGGAAGATTAAGAAGAAAGCTGGAGGGCCACGAAGGGGGCGTTTGGGCGTTGCAGTATGAAGGCAATACCTTGGTATCCGGATCGACAGATCGCTCCGTTCGTGTCTGGGATATTGAAAAAGGCCTTTGCACCCAAGTCTTCTATGGTCACACGAGCACCGTTCGATGTCTGCAAATTTTAATGCCGACTAAGACTGGCGAGGATGAAAACGGCCAAGACATTATGATGCCTGCGAAACCTCTTATCATCACTGGGTCTCGGGATAGTCAGCTGCGAGTATGGCGATTGCCGGAGGCAGGATCCAGGCGATACATACAGACCGGTCCGCCTGCAAATGATGCCGATTGCCCTTATTTCATACGCACTCTACAGGGCCACACTCACTCTGTGCGAGCCATTGCTGCTCATGCCGATACCCTCGTCAGTGGAAGCTACGATAATACCGTACGCGTCTGGCGGATCAGCACGGGGGAAACTGTTCACGTTTTGCAAGGTCATTCACAAAAAGTTTACAGTGTCGTTCTCGATACCGAGCGAAACCGCTGCATATCCGGAAGCATGGACAGCTTTGTCAAAATTTGGGATCTTGATACCGGATCATGCCTTTACACCCTCGAAGGACATTCCCTACTTGTAGGCCTGTTAGATCTCCGTGACCAGCGCCTTGTCTCTGCTGCTGCTGACAGCACTCTGCGTATTTGGGATCCGGAAAGTGGTCGATGTCGATCCACACTATCTGCTCACACGGGAGCCATCACCTGTTTTCAACATGACGGGCGCAAAGTCATTAGCGGTAGCGACCGTACTTTGAAAATGTGGGACACGCGCACCGGCGAGTGCCTTCAAGACCTGCTCACAGATCTGAGTGGGGTTTGGCAAGTCCGATTTGACGAGCGACGTGTTGTTGCCGCTGTCCAGAGAGACAATCTTACTTATGTCGAGGTGAGTCGGTATATAAGAATATTCATGAAAGCGAAAGACTAATATTTGTATTTTGTTCTAGATTCTGGACTTTGGTGCCGTACGTGATGGCAAGAAACCCGAGGAGCTGGGAAAACGAGTTCTCCTTAACCCGGGAGAAGTTCAACGCATTATCGAGGAAGATGCCTAGACCGTCATCGCCATGGATATATCTTGTGTCCAAGCGTGTGTGCTCGGCACACCCGTCAAGGATGGCGGACGATTTTTGAGGTTGTTGTACGTTGGTCGAGATTCTCCATCTTTTCGACCCAACATGGCCAGCATCGTTAATTTTACATGCCAAGCATGTCAATATCTGTTGCTTGTCACGGTGCACCGCAAATATCGGCAGGGGAGACTTGTTCTCTCACATTGCACGGTGCATCATCTAATACTGGCGAAGAGAGTTGCTCAAGTACAATTTTCATGATTAATGATCGTGACGACATTTGTCCCTACACACGGATGTTCATACCTTTGTCAGAGGATGGTTGTGGGACGAGGCTATCACTCAGTTTGCCTGGTGTCCTCTGGCTGATCCCGCTGCTGGCAGAATTGCACCTACCCTCAGGTGCAAAGCCTCCCCCTTGTTCGTATCTGAGAAACACATACACATGTTTGTTCAGCATTTCTAATGGCGAGCATCGATGAAAATCAAGAACGGCGTTTCGGATGGTTGTGAAGACACTAAAGCAGCATTTGATGAGGCGTACTTTTTAACTTTTTTGTAGGAGTATGGAGACACTGTCTGCACAAAGGGGCAAATGTTCATTTGCGTTTAGTTATTACGACCCTGTGTAATGTCCCGGGGAAATATTACAGCAGACTCGTTTCGCTTATGACCAAAGACTCAACTTGTACACGTGCAATCAACTCAACGATGAAAGTGATATTCATTTATTGAAATTGATGTCCCAACCCCCGCCAAAGGGGTCTATCGTATGGGCGTGAACTGTATGTCAGGCGCTGTGCACTCCTTGATGTATTGGGCGCTGGACTGGGTCTCTGTGCATGTGGGTGATAGTGCGAGGGTGGAGAGTTGAGTCTCGTAGATTCTTTGGGAGGGTGGTTAATGATATGACAGGTTTTGTAAATTTCGATGGGGGTTTAGACTTGGACGAGTCGAACGATATCAAGTGGATAGGGAATAGGGGATGGGAAGGAAAACTTACCCCAGTTCGCATTGCCATGTTTGATTCAGGGTGAGAGTCCATGTGTCCCATGAGACTTTTACGTGGGTTTGGGGGATTGGGTCAGTGTCTGCTTTTGTTGCTATGCTTGTTTTCTTGTTTGTTTTATTTTTCGATTTGGCCTCGAGGGTGGTGTTGATGGATCGTGGGTAACGGTCTGTACAGGCGTACCTACACATTGGGGGTTAATAATTACTCTTTGCAACCAAAACTATGCTCCTCGCATTGTCTCTTGAGTTGGTTGAGTGGGATATTTAACGTATGAGACTAAGTCTCTTGAACTACTTACCAGTAATCGCTGTCGTCTCCCCAGACGCCGTGGCTTTGGACGCGTTGTGCTGCGCAGCCGGTTGTTATGTCGGGGTCTGGGTAGGAGAGGGTGAAGGCGAGCTGGGTGGAGTTTGGAGAGGGGGACGGGAGGTAGGGGTAGGTTAGGTATTCGAGGTAGTATATTGAGGTGAGGATTATGGGGGATAGGGTGCATGTTTGGCGGTTTGGGAGAGGGGGGTTGGAGAGGGGGGCTGTGGATGTGAAGGGGATTAGGGCTAGAAGGACAATGTGTTTGCGATGCATGGTTCTTAAGAGTGATTGATGTGTGTGGTGAGGTTGGCGGGTATTAGTAGGAATGGGATCGTGAGGTTGGTGTTGGTGTTGGTGTTGGGGTAGTTTTGTGGTTTCTTGGTTTGGAGGACCGGGTAAAGTTGTCATGGTGGTTATAATAAACACGGTAGATCATATGTCAATCATAGATCTCGGATCGTGTTCCTTATTTGTGTAGCTCGTGGTGAGGTCGTATTTTGTCATTTTAGCCAGATTACAATTTGACTCAACTAACGCAGGTACGCTTGTCTCAACTCCATACAAAGCATTTGGCTCTCATCTTCTGTTGTTGCGAGCGGTGGGTGTAAGAACGGATATGATGTGTTTCAGTCCATTGATGATAAAAATGTCGTGAGTGAGATGTTCTAATTGCTGATTATTACAAGCTTGCGGTATACAACTCGGTTTCTTGTAGGTATACCCGCACATGGATGTGAGTGTAGAGGCTCCAATTCAATCTTAGACCTTCACTGCTGTCCTTGGTCTCTTCTTCCGATGAGCACGCACCGGATCCTTCTTCTCCTTCTTGACCCCCCTTTTGACCTCCTTTCTGGCCCCCTCTTTAATTTCATCGACAGCCACGTCATCCATAGTGACATCAAACAGTCTCGGTCGAACTAAATCCTACTCAAGCTCGACAAGAGCCTCCTGTTGCAATTCCAGGAACCCGGATGATGCATCGTCGGTCACTTCACCACAATAGTAATTAAAGGCTCTCTAGGCCCTCAAAGCTCCAAATATCGGTGGTCCATCGGCGGAAATGAGCTGCGAGATGTCTTGGTCAGGATCCCCTTTGGCCATCGCTTTCTTGTAGCCCTCGCGCGCCGCACATCGTTCGAGCCAAGAGAGGATGTTGGGGTAGGGGTGCATTTCCAGTGGTGCGAAACAGCGCAGCGTTGTAACACAGCAGACGCTCATAATATCTGCGAGGGTCAGATCCTTGCCGCCGAGAAACGGTGCTTTGGATAGCCGCTCGTTCATGGTCTCGAGACACAGGCCTAGCTTTTCCCTAAAACGTGCCATGATTTGCGGCTCACTCCCGTCTTCTGTCTTCCCTACGATGAGTTTGGCGGTGAAGATGCGCATCAATGTTGGTGTCAATGTAGCGTTCGCGAAGTCTGGTCCCGGCATAAGTTGAAGTCGTGCTTTACTCAAGAATGAGGAAACTCACGAAACCAGTAGAGATACTCAGCATAGTCTTCCTCCCCAGGTTTGACGATAAAGCGTCCGTTGCCGTAGATCTGGGCGATATACTCAACGCAAGCGCTGGACTCAGCGAGTTTGACCTCGCCATCCTCAATAACGGGTGCAGCACCGATAGGGTGCAATGCCTTGTAGTCCGACCCGGCGAGTAAGGGCGAGCGCTTGTACACCTTGAGATTGTAGTCGAGACCGAGTTCTTCGCAGAGCCAGACGACGCGGTCGGACTGCGAGACGCCGAGGTGATGGACGGTTAGCGGTGGCATGTTGCAACAATACACTTGGTGTGGTTATTGGATAGCGACAGATTGGCTAAAGAGAGAGAAAGAGAATGTGTTGATCTATACAGATGTACGATCGGTGATGCTGTCGATGTATGACAGTCTTTGGATGGAGTTCGCTGCCCTTTATAGATCCTCGGTTCGGGCACTTTCTGAGGGGAAGTGTATTAGTGACGCCATAGTCCCGCTGTGCTTTCCCAGCTCTAGCTGGCTTTCAACGCAGAGCCGCGGACGAGTCTTGGTCGCGAGTTCTATTGTTTTCAATTTTGATTCGCTCTAGAAGGCTCGAAGTAGTATCTGGCCGGATGGTGTCTTATCGCGACTATGAGTCAGTCAACTCATCCGGCACAGCCCGAAGCGCGGACGCCAGCAATGCCGGGTGGTCCCTTGCAGCGTCGGCCGTTTCTGGTATTTGTTCCTTGGACTAGCAATGAGTCTTCCAGTCATTGGCCTTTCCCTGGTGGTCGTGGTGCCAAAAACAGTATTTGCTTGAGATATCATCGGAGATGAGGTCATATCCGTGGACGAATACTGGCCCCACTGCGGCCGTCGCTACAATTGGAGGTGGCTTCATCGTCCGCGGATGAGTCTGAAGTATCCTGAGTCATAGTCGATATCGAGCAGTTGATGTTTCGGGTTATGCTGCGACAAAGTCTGGGTGATCTAGTTCTTGAGCTGGAGGCTATAGCATCAAACTCGATAGGCTTTTGTGCATTGCCTTCATCTCCTGTCTTTTTTCGTCACTTCACATAGCTCATCTGTGAGGAAACTTGTCAGCTGAGATCAATTTCCTACTTGGAGCAGCTATCGAAATCATATGCTACGAATCAAAAGCACTCAGTCAGTCCCTCCAACTATTGCTAACAATAAGTCTCATCGGCTTGGCTATAGTCCGTTTTCCAAACTCCTGGGCTATCCTTCAAGAATTGAGATCGGAACCCTATCATACGCTGAGCTCGCGGAGACATTGTCTTCGCCAACTCTTTGCTTATGATAAAAGGGTATGCTTCTTCAGGCGTGAGATAGGAGCATTGAAAGACAAGTGTTATGGCTCTTCGCGTTATGTCCTTTGTGGTGTTTGCGCCTCCGCCATGTACTACCTTTCCTGAGATGAAGCATGCATCGCCTGCTTCCATCTCGGCAGGAATCGTGTCTTCCGGCTTCCCATTATCATTGAGATCTTTCCACTTATGGCTTCCCGGGATGACTCTTGTGGCACCATTCGCATCAGTAAAGTCTGTCAGAGCGACGACGAAGTTACAGCTCGCCTCGGGTGCATCAGGACCACAATGTGTGAAAATGGGGAATTGCCATTGGTCCCGATGTAAAGGCTGAGCTTTACTCGGCGCTTGTATATCAATCACTTGCGCGGAATTCATCCAATATCCTCCCGCGTCTTTCATGTATATCGCTTCACAGACTTTATGAATCAACTCGCTCTCCAAAATCTCATCCCGGAAAGTTTTGCTGATGGCAACGACGCCATTCAGTCGTTTGGTGTTGTCACCGAAGAAATCTTTCACCCAGTCCTCCTTGTGCTTTGACCCAACGTTGAGTTTGTCTATAGCAGGCTGGACTTCTTCGTTGAAACGTCGGACCTGGTCTTTGGTGAACAGTCCTTTAATGATGACGGCTCCATCTTCCCGAATATGATTCAGGACGGTTTCGGCGTCACCTGTCGCTTTGACTTGTTGCAGCTTGGGTTGAGCTGTCGCCATATCTCAAGTAATTCGAAGCAGCTCAGTTGGCACTGAGAGATCTGGCCGCACTGTGTCAAGCTCGCGGGTTTCGACTGAAGGCAGAGTTCAATTCTGCTAAAAGGACGATGACAGAGGAGTTCAAGCGAAAGAGCGAACAAAGAGTGGCCTATACGAGTCTTTGGTCGTATTCGGTCGTTCTTCCAACTCAAGATCTAGGTCATCCACTCGTATGAGGTCGTGAGTGCGATCGCAATCGATGGAATGATGTGCAAGCATTTACCATAGTAGTGATGATTTATCAAACCAACGCAGGACATCTGGATTCATACAGGGCCGCTTACGCCAAGCGTATGTCCTTGTAGATATTCGCAAGGTTGTCACCCAATGTCGAGCGGCCGCAAACTACCTAACTACCGGGGCTTTTGTTAAACATTGCAGAAAATCCAGAATGTAGGTATCCATGTGACTTACGGCGTACGTATGCATGATTCCCTATTTAATGTACAGTAGGTTTGGTTTCTGCAGGGGCTAATGCGTAATAGATATCACTCTTACCGAAACCCCAATCACATCATCCCGCAACATCCTTCCGCACCCGCATCACAATCCTTCATACATACCAGGTTCGCCACGCCGAGACGCCTAGTCCGCCGCTTCTGCACATCCCCTTGTTTTATTCCAGCACCGCACTCGTCTGATGTAAGCAACTCCGGGAATTCTTCAACTACTATTACTAATGATTGAGAGATCATGTATTCACCGACAGTCTGGCGGGGCGCAGAAGAGTGTACGATGCTGACGGATTGGGACGCTAATCTACACAGGTTTCCAAGCGTCCTTTATCAGCTCCTCAATGCGCTTAGGAAGCGGTGCTTTACCCTCGAACTCCTTGACAAGATCTAGATGTCCGCTTAGACTCGACAAATCATACGCCCCGAGCGCAACTCCCGCCTCCAGATCCGCAATGAGTCCACGTAGCTGCTGCAATCCTCCAGGAAAGCGTCCAGACTGTTGTTGGGAGTAATTGACGTTGGCCTGAAGATCGGTTACATCACGCTTCAGTAGATTCTCAACAGGCTGGTAGCTTATGTCAAGCTTACGGCCCAAGTTCTTTTCCACAAGGCTACAGAGCTCATTCAATGTGACGGTGCTAGCTACCGTGCTTAGAATGCGTGGCCACTTGTCAAGCTGAAGGGCTAATGCCACATATCGAGCAACATCCGTTGTGAAAGTCATACTCATTTTTGCTTCGCCGTCTCCCGGCAATATTGCTCGCCCATGTTCCGGGTCGACAAAGAAGCAAAGTCCACGCAGTACACTCTTCACTCGCGGAAGCCCAAAGTAATCCATCAACATTCCTGGGTAGATGTACGTATACTCCAGAGTAGTTGCCTTCTCAAGCTCACGTCTGGAGAACATGTGATACTTCTTTTCTGGATATGGTAGAATGTCATCGCCAACATCATATTCGACATTGAATTCAGATGGAATGAAGCGTCGAATGGAAGAACACTGATCAGCAGCGCGGATCAAGCGTAATTGAGCATCGGACACAGCATCATTATCCATGATGAAGACTGAGATGACTACATTGACTTTCTTTTGCTCAAGTATCTTGAGCAAGGACTCCTCGGAAGAGTAGTCTGTTTGAATGAGAGGGGAATATTGCTGCCCAGTCAAGGGTGAGATATGACGACGTTTGTCTTCTCCTGTCTATAATCACCGAAATAGTTAGTAACCAGTCTGGAAAAAGACGATACAGGAATCTCGATATTACCTTCCTTGACATAACATAAACTTCGTACAAGCCAGTCTCTTGCAGAGCATCGACGATCAAGCGGCCTAAGTCGCCGGTGCCACCAGCAACGGCCACAACAGACATCTTGGGATTGGCGTCTCCCAATCTTCAAGGTGAAAGTGCTGATTTCTCGCCTCGGCTCGCTGATAGGTATCGTAGGAAAGAAGGCTCTCTTACAATTCTGTCAAGCCGGAGGACGGTAGGCGTAAGTTTTGCGGTTCAAGATCGACATAATGATAACTACCGAGCGGACCTGGACCAAACGAGCAGAACATCACATCATGTTTTCTGCATGGTCCTATTCATGTACCCCGGTGGCACCGAATGCACCCGTCCAGTTGGTCTTCGATGTCACGAAGGCGGGGATTACAGACATTATACCCTGGACGAGCCCACTTTCAGTGCAGCGAGTAAGGACTATGCAGACTGATGATCCTTCTGGTCAGCAGATTGAAATCAGAATATGAGCTTGAGACAGATATAATTGAAGACCCTAGTCTGGCCATTGTCAAAGATCCCCACTGAAGGATGAGCTCCGCGGCCGCCCGAGCGACATGGGTTCGTATGTTGGCCCGCAGTCGTTAGTCCGAGGGCACCTAGTGAAGCACTCATCGATATGGTCCGTAGGACGCGTGAATATGAGCTTCCAAATCAAAGATCAGAGAGCCATTGCTCCGTGTCTCCCATGTGCTACGTGCATATCGTATGTGAGTGGAGAGGCGCGATACCTACACGTAAGCGGTGTGGATCTCCTGCCTACACGAAAATGTTGTCATCGTATATGAAAGTCCTTCGATGCTTGACCGCTATGGGCATCACATTAACGAAGGATTTCTTATTGTTGCATGGCGTGATTGTAGTCCTAGCTTCATCTGGGGAGAAGAATCATCTTCCGGAATGGTCGATGAATTCGGGTATGACGGAAGGGCCACTAGGAGAAGGACTCTTCGCGAGTAGGTACTATGTGTTTGGGGGTCTTATGGATTTGATATAGAACGCCTTCACTAACTATGATCTTGCATATGTGACCTTATCCGAGGCTGAACACGCGGCGAACTGGCCGGGATGGTAACAACAGTACAACACTTCTTGTTTCTAAGTCCCTTTGATAGACAATACGATGCATTGTGCCCCAACGGAGGCTGGCCAACAGGTGGCCACACAGATAACCAGTCTTCAGAACGCCGGTACGCGAGGCTATTGTCTACATCACCTCTTTGAAGACGCAGTCACAAAATACAACGACAATACTGCTCTCATCTGCGGTAAGTCAACGCTCACGTATAAAGAGCTGAACGAAACCACGAATCGCTTAGCCAGGATCCTGGTTCAACGAGGCATCAAGGATGGCGATTTTGTTGCGGTAGCGCTTGAGCGCTCAATCGAGCTGGTTGTGGCACTATTAGCAGTATCTAAAACTGGTGCAGCATATGTGCCAGTAGATCCTCGATTTCCGGCAGAACGCATCAATCAAATGCTAGAAGATGCTCAACCAAAAGTACTTATTATTGGCGGCGCGGTATTCGATGCGGTATCTCTCTGGAAAGATATATGTCTAAACGTAGACGAGGAGTTAAACAGGATGGACTTATGTTCAGATGGCAGTAATCTCGACTTGCCTATGAAGAACGACGATCTTGTTTATCTCATGTGGTATGTAAAGCTCCAAAAGTTAAAATCTCTCATTCTGGGCTGACATTTGTCGCAGTATGTTAAACCCTTGGGTTGAAGATAACAAGGCTCTAACTCAAATTCGGGACTGACATGGTATTTCAACATACCAGACACATCAGGTTCAACTGGAAGACCTAAAGGCGTTAATGTCGCCCACAAGAGTGTTTATAACCTACTCTTATCACTAAAAAAGGAGCCAGGATTTAGCGAAAACGACAAACTGCTTGCAATAACTACAGTCTCTTTCGATATGGCAGTTGTTGAGCTCTTCCTCCCTCTAATCTGTGGTGGAGCAGTGGTCATCGCACAAAACCACGAGATCAAAGACCCTAATGCACTTATAGAGTTAATGAAGACCCATAACATCACAGTGATGCAAGGCACTCCTGTTGCTTGGCAAATGCTTTTAGATTCAGGATGGCGCGGTCAACCACCTCTTGATAAGATTTTCTGTGGCGGCGAAGCTCTAACACGTCAATTCGCGGATCGGTTACTCAGCTGCAGCAGACAGACATGGAATATGTACGGTCCGACGGAAGCAACCGTGTATGCTTCGATATGGAGAGTGCGCAAAGACGAAAGCATCACCATTGGCGGACACATAGCAAACGGCTATCTCTATGTCCTCGATGAGAAGCTATCACCCGTATCACCCAGCTCACCGGGAGAGCTATACATAGGTGGGACCGGAGTGGCACATGGATACCGCAATAACGACGGTCTTACTAGGTCAAAATTTCTTGATGACCCATTTCATGGAGGAAAGATGTACAAAACAGGCGACCTCGCGCGCTTCCTCGAATCCGGTGAATTGAGCCTTATGGGCCGTATCGACGGACAGGTGAAAATTCGAGGATACAGAATCGAGGTCGCAGATATTGAGGCGGCAATCCTGCAGCGAGATGACATCTCTCAGGCAGCCGTCGTTTGTCACAGTGATCGACTGGCAGCGTATTGCGTACTGAAAGTAACGACAGACGCTCACAAAAATATTGCTAAACTACCACTTCGACAAACGTTGCGTCCCTGGTTGGCTGCACGACTACCAGAATACATGATACCATCATTCTTCGTCGAAATGAGTGCCTTTCCAATCACACCCAATGGGAAAATCGATCGCAAAGCTCTTCCTAATCCAATAGAAGCAGGTCATCACACAAACAATACGAAGCCTAGTTCGGCACTTGAGGACCAGCTTCGTGTGATATGGTCCAACGTTCTAGGTCACGAGCATGTCGGAGTTGATGACAACTTCTTTGAGATTGGAGGTGACTCCGCGCGTCTTGTGCGTCTTCAGAGAGAACTCGAAGTGGCATTAAACCGGCGATTGCCAATACCTAAGTTGTTCGAGCACTATACCATCAGGGCATTGGCCGTTTATCTCAAATCTCAGTCGGAAAAGCCGGGTTCAAATCCTACCAATAAGTCGACCCAAGCTGGCAGGAACGAAGACATAGCCATCATATCAATGGCCTGTAGGTTACCAGGCGATATCTCAAGCCCATCAGAGTTTTGGGACCTACTTGAGCGCGGGGGCGATGTCATAACCGACATTCCAAAGAGCCGATGGGACGCAGATGCTTTATATGATAGCAGACCTGACTCTCCTGGGAAATCGTATTGTCGCCAAGGCGGCTTCATCTCCTCAATCGATGCATATGATATCTCGTTTTTCGGTATATCGCCGCGAGAAGCACGAACACTAGATCCTGCACAATATCTCATGTTGGAAACTTGCTGGGAGGGATTCGAACGGGCAGGGTATACAATGCAACAATTACGCGGTAGCCAAACTGGCGTTTTCATCGGCACGAGTAATATTTTGGCTCATCTCGGTCTGAGCTCTAATTCGACACAAAGCTTGGCAGATCTTGATGGATACGCAGTTACAGGTTCAGCCGGTGGTACGATGTCTGGTCGGATTTCGTATCATCTAGGATTAGAGGGACCAGCAATGACGATAGATACTGCATGCTCCTCTTCACTCGTTACAACGCACTTAGCCTGTAGTGCGTTGAGGCAGGGCGAGTGCGACCTTGCTGTGTCTGGCGGTGGTAGTCTATTACTCAACCCGGCCTTACATGTCGAGTTTAGTCGGTTACAAGGTATGTCGCCAGATGGACGTTGTCGAGCGTTTTCAGAAGACACCGAGGGTACTGGGTGGTCTGAGGGTGCCGCAGCAGTGGTGCTGAAGCGACTTTCTGATGCCCAACGTGATGGCGATAAAATCGAAGCGGTGATACGTGGGAGCGCCGTGAACCATGATGGTCGAAGTGCTACATTAACAACACCTAGTGGTCCCGCTCAGCAGAAGCTCATCAACGCCGCCCTATCCGCTGCTAATTTGGAGCCCAACGACATCGACTACGTTGAAGCGCATGGCACAGGCACAAGACTCGGCGACCCTATCGAAGCCACGGCCCTCGCAGAGGTTTTTGGTGCTACTCGTATTGGTCAAGAACGCCTTTGCATTGGCTCAGCAAAATCGAACATTGGTCATACTCAAGCCGCTGCTGGCCTGGCCGGTCTCCTCAAAGTGGTACTAGCAATGAAGCATAGTATTATACCTAAAACAATGTATGTCACCAAGCCTACTCCAGCCGTGGACTGGGATTACGGTAACATCGCTCCTGTCCAAGCGAATCGTCCTTGGTTACCACTACCGGACAGACCGCGCTGCGCCGGTGTGAGTGCATTCGGCATAGGTGGGACTAATGCTCACGTCATAATCGAAGAGCCTCCAAGAGACCGTGGTGATGTAAAGGGGGGGACAAGAGTCACTCGACGTCACCCGCCCATGCTCTTCCTTCTCTCAGCCGACACAAATACCGGTCTAAGTATGCAGGCAGAGAAGCTTCGTTCTTACATTAGTGCTCATTGTACCGAAGAGGATCTCGGAGACATTGCGCACTCTCTAGCAGTTACCCGCAATCATTTCCGGAACCGAATCGCATTGACGGCCGAAACTAAACAAGAGTTGTTAGATAAACTAAAATTGGTCACGCATCCAGACTGTTTTACTCTTCCCGCGCGCGCCGAACCCTCGAAGGAGCCAAAGACTGCCTTGCTCTTCACTGGTCAAGGGAGCCAATTTCCCGGCATGGGCCGAGAGCTATGCGAGATCTTTCCGGTTTTCAAAGAGGCCATAGAAGATATTGCTGCTAAGTTCACGGACCTGGACGTATCACTACTCGACGTCATGTGGGCGAAACCTGGAAGTGAACAGGCGACACTGTTAGATCGTACGGACTTCGCTCAGCCTGCGTTGTTCACGTTAGAAGTTGCGTTGTGGCGATTGTGGCAGAGTTGGGGAATCAACCCGACTTTTCTACTCGGTCATAGCCTAGGTGAGATCGTGGCAGCTCATGTAGCAGGAATTCTAGATATTTCCGACGCTTGTCGAATGGTGTCTGCGAGAGGTCGACTCATGGAACCCCAGTCTGGGGATGTTAAAATGGCGTCGATCGACGCGAGTGCTGCTGAAATAAGAGCAGCTATAGATTGTTTTGGTGATGATATCAAAATCGATGTCGCTGCGTTCAACTCGCCCAGCCAGATCGTGGTGTCCGGTTGCACAGCTGGCGTTGAGAGTCTGGTCTGTCATTTTACTGAGAAAGGGCGCAAAACCAAGACACTAGTCGTCGGTCATGCCTTTCATTCTCGCCACATGAATGATATCTTGGAAGAATTCCAGACAATTGCTCAAAGCATACAGTTTCATCCTGCTCAGCGAAATATCATAAGCAGTGTGTACGGCAGGCTTGCAAATCCAGGAGAACTTGAGCAAGCTGACTACTGGGTCAACCAAATCCGAGAATCTGTTCAATTTGATGCCAGTATTCGGTCGCTCGGCGATCATGGGGTTGATATCTTTATCGAATTAGGTCCACAGCCAGTGTTGAGCGGGCTCGGCGCTGCTTGTTTCGCTGCCGATACTCGCAGCGAAACAATGTGGCTATCATCTTTGAACAGCGGGAAGACCGGAGCAACAACGATCCAGGAGAGCTTTGGGGCACTGTATTGCCGACACATTCCAGTTGACTGGCCAGCTTACTTTGGAACTACGCAATATCGACGTATTGAGCTACCCACATATGCCTTTCAACGAGACTTCAAAGCTCCATTCGGCGAAAGAAATGCAAAACGTTCAAGTCTCATGACGAAAGTTACCGCCACTAGTCCAGATAGGATTCTGACTTCTCACCAATTCGAAGTATCATGGGAGCCAGTAAAGACTACTACACACTACGCTCGCGAAACTTGGGGCATTTACTACCCAACCGACAACGACCCATTCGTGGAGTCCATAAAACTCAGCCTTGCAAGTGCTGGTATCAGTTTAATCCGAGTTGACGATATCAAGCATGCTACAAAGCTGGATGGATTAATATCCCTGTGGCACTCGGATGCTGATATTATCTCGCAAACACAAGATCTGGTTTCTAAAGCGCTAAGTCAACTTCACACAGCAGTTGAAATCCTATTTAGTCCACCACTTGTCTGGGTAACTCAACAGGCAGTAGGCACAGGCTTCGAGTCCAATGACCAGAAGACAGGACTCGGGGTAGCTTCATTATGGGGCTTGATGCGAACAGCTCGCAGCGAGCATCCGGAACTGAACTGCCGTTTATTAGATCTGGGCGATGAGATTGGTGCTTCTGCAGGATCTGCAGTACTGCTGAAAGACGAAGTAGAGGCTACTGTGAGACAAAATCGAATTTATGCTCCGCGAATGCAACTCTCAACACCACAACCCTTGACAACATCCAGTCAACGTCTCATACGATCAGATGGCGCAGTATTAATTACGGGTGGCCTTGGTGACCTTGGACGAAGAGTGGCACGATGGCTGGCTCGAGACCATGGTGTCCGTGACTTGGTACTTAGCTCACGCCGAGCTCAAGCATCACCGGATACTGATGAATTGTTGGCGGATTTCTCTAGACTCGGGGCCACTGTCACTCTGGTAAACTGCGATATGGCAGATAGTGATGATGTCAAGTCACTGATGGCAATATTTGGCCCGGAACGACCACTAAGGGGTATAATCCACTGCGCCGGCGTCTCTGATTCTGGAGTCCTCACGACTATGACACCCGAAAGATTCGAAACGACAATGAAACCTAAAGCGCATGGCGCATGGCTCCTACACCGTTCAACCCTTTCTATGGATCTGGACTTATTTGTGATGTTCTCCTCGATATCAGGTGTATTGGGGATGCCAGGACTTGCAAACTACGCAGCAGCTAATACTTTTCTTGATGCGCTGGCGTATCAGCGGCACAGTCAAGGATTGCCGGCAACATCGATCGCATACGGAACATGGAGCGGTGACGGCATGGCAGCTAGGCTGACGAAAGGTACGAATGCATATCTCGAGCAGTATGGCATGGATAATCTTTCATCTGAGGATGGGCTGCGACTTCTTGAACAAGCTGTGTTAAGTGGCCGCCCGCTGACTGTCGCTGCCGCGTTGGATTTGGAACGACTTCGAAGTTACTACCTTGAACGTGGTGGCATACCTACCTTTCTTTCTTCGTTGCTTAGCGAAGGCGATGCTGCTGATTCTCGGGAAGCAGACCTCGTCAAGCCTTTAAGCGAGGCTGGGGCCAGGCAACAACCTGAGATCATCATTAGCATGGTTCGCGAAGTCGTTGCTAAAGCATTAGGTTTCGGAAACCCTGCTGATCTAGAGGTTGACCGTCAAATGCAGGATATCGGCATCGACTCATTAACAGCGGTCCAGATCCGCAATCACTTGGGACTGTTGACAGGTCTTACTCTTCCCGTTAACATCACCTTCCGCCACCAGAACTTGAGGGCTCTGAGCGAGTTTCTTCTCACTCAACTACATGATTCTGAATCCTCCTATTCTGCGACCCGGTCTAGTAGCGTAACGTCTGCGACGACTGTATCTAATGTTCCACACATGGACATGGCGGCCATTCACAAAGGTTGTGTTGATAGCAGCTTCACATTCAAAAACGTGCTCAATCACCCAACGTGTTGCTCTCTAAGCCCTCGATCCGTTTTTCTCACAGGCGCCACCGGCTTCGTCGGTGCTTTCATATTGTACGAGTTGCTAAGCCAAGGCATTACCACCTACTGTTTGGTGCGCGCAAGCAACACCGACGAGGCACTGCATCGATTGACTAGCACTCTGAAGGACTACGATCTGTGGGACTCCAAGTTTTCGACCTTGATCATACCACTCGCTGGGGATATGAGTCAGCCCTTGCTTGGCTTGACCGAAGATGTCTTCGACAATCTAGCGGATGAAGTGAGCAGTATCTGCCACTCAGGCGGCCTCGTCGACTGGATGCGGCCATTAGAGGACTACGTCGGTCCCAATATCGTCAGCGCCCACGAGATCCTACGCCTTGCATCTAGAGGTCGGGCTAAAACGATACACCTCGTGTCTACAATTTCCACACTGCCAAAGCACATGGGTCTCGACCTAACAGAGGCCGACCAAGAATACGGCTACGGCACATCAAAATATCTCGCCGAGAGAATGATTGCAGCCGCTCGGTGGCGCGGAGCTAAAGCGTCTGTCTACCGCTTGCCGTACGTAACCGCATCTACTACAACGGGTCACTTCCGACGAGACCGTGGGGATTTTCTGCATAACTTCATCACTGGGTGTCTTGAACTGGGTGCATTTCCCTCATTGGATGCTGATCTGTCGATCGTCCTGCCCGTTGACTATCTGAGCGGAACAATAGTAGCTGTCATGACGAAAGATTTGGGTAGAATTGGACAGGACTACGACTTTGTGAATGCAAGCGCGCCGACGTGCAATCACTTTTTCGAGATGGTTGGTGCGCACCACGGTGGGACGGAGATCTTGCCGTTCGGCGTATGGAAGGAGACAGCTTTATCGCGCGCTGCCACGAATCCATCGAGCGCGTTGGCTCGCATTGCTGTGGTACTTGACAACTATACCGATGAAACGGCATCCAACATGTTTACCGGCTCGCCTGTTGGGGATCACGTTTTTGGAAGGACAGAGTATCCCGCGCCACTGTTTGGCGAAGAGTTCATCGATCTCTATCTCAATCGTTGTCACCATTAGTCAAGGTAGAGTGTGTTGAACTAGAATGTTTCAGAACTGGGTGGGAGAAAAAAGTATTGAAACTTTTTCTTCGAACTGCGGATTCGAACAGGTATTCTAAAGATACATTCTAGTATTAGGACACACCATTCAACCATCCACTTGGATAAACCCACTACGGGCAATGATCGACCGTTCTATTCGGACTCATATGCTCAGGTGTTTCTAGGGCGCTGCCGCGGGGTCGGGTGAGGTTGCTATGGTGTTGCGGTTCGGTCAGCCACCGATCGCCCGGCGTGCAAGGGGCAACCACGAGATTGAGGTTGCCTGGGGGGCTATTGTGCGACACATTGAGTTGATGTAGAAGCTGCTCAAGAATGAGCATTTCATTTATACTTCATTGGTGTATGTACAGACTGTTGGCAATATGACAAGGTCTTTCTTCCTATGTTCAATCTAAAACTCCTACATCATCATATCTCTGGAAAATTAACTGATAATGTATGATTATACTCTCTGAACGCTGTTTAATAGCCAGCGGGCTCGACCTCGTTGATAAGAGCTGGTCTCTCCTGAATGACGCTGTCGAACATAGGAGTGGGGTTGCAATGGTTGCCTTGAACAGACGAAGGACGAATGGCAAATTCAGTGCTATGCTTAGCGTCAAAGGTCTGTGAAGCTTGCCAAATACCGCTCGGGGTCAAGTCGAAGCTCTGGATATCGTCGGCTTGTGTGAGATCTTCTTCCAGTGGAGTCTCGTCCAGCTCATCTGATGAAGACAGCTGTTCGCTATCCAGGACGGTCCCATCGTGACCCAAATCTATTTGGATCTTGGAGGGTTCTGGTACAGAATCCTTTTCCTTGAGCCATTGGATATTCTTCGCAGCTATCCACTGTTTGTCAGGATTAGGACCTGTGCATACTTCACCAATCAAGGCGAATTGTCCATCGCCGATATCGCGTAGAACAAGCGGAATAGGAAAGTTATTGAGCCAGTACAACTGATCGCCAGGCGCTGTGCCGCGACGAGCCAACACGATAGCCCAATGTGACTTGAACGAGACATTTGCAAGGACCAGACCATTCTCAGGGGTAGCATTCAACGATGAAAAGACATCCTGCCACAAGTCGAATGCTGCGGGAGGCAACCGACAAGGTGGTATGACAAAGGACCGTGTGCGAGTGGTTGCCAACTGCTGCAGAGATTCCGTCAGCTTTTTGAGGCCGATGGGTTGACATTCTTCTGTTTTGTCCAACGAGGACTCAGGGAATTTCTCCTTGTGCTCAGCCATCAAGCGTTCAGCTATTTTCCTGAAGTTTACTGCTCCTGACTCTTCTGCTTTGCCTGGGATTGGGGGCTCGGGCGTCTGCGCTCGGGATTCCTTCAGCTGTTCGGGGCTCATTGGTCTCTCTTCATCTCTATTCCCCGGAGAGGACTCGGAAAAGTGTAACAGGCGCTCTGTCAACCTTTTCAACGCCGTTGCCCGTGTCTCATCCGCCTTGCTTGCAGGTGAGAAGTCTCCATCTTTGCTCGACTGCTTCCTGCCAAGTTTAGCTACCCATGCAGGAGAAAAAGGTATTGATGCGAGCTCGGGTACGTCTTTAGAGCTTTCGGTAGTTGTCGTTGAGTCATCCGAGAATTTTCTGGCTTTAGAAGTTGGTATGTTAGGCCGTTTATCTTTCCGATCCGATGCCTCACTCAGATTCCTTGGTCCAAGACCCAGAAGCCAGGCTGCAGCTAACACACTGAGGGACCATTCAGAGAAAACCATTTCGCCAAGTTGAGACGCTTGATCTATCACGTGGTCCATGTCGGGCACGCCCCATGCTGTAAAGTGTTTTCCGCATACAATCAAGCGGGCTAACGCTTCGATGCACTCAGTTTCGAGGATTGTTTTTCCAGCTATAATTATTGGGGCTGGTTTCAATAATAGGCTGTTGCATATCGACTTCAGGACGTTTGAGGCTGTCTTTTTCAATCTCGCTATTGAATCGCCCTCGGTCGAGTCTTGGCCTTCGTGGAACTCAGTTGTATCGGTTGTGCTGCAGATGATACCGATCGGTCTTCCTTCAGTCACCAAATGAATGGAGTATTCGGAGTTTATCGAAGGATTTGTAGTCCCCTTAATGTCGAAGAGACTATTCGTAGTAACCTTCTCACAGTTCAACGTTAGCCAGGGCGGTAGGGTAAGTGCCAGATCTGTCCAGTCCACCGCCCAAGACGGCGCGCAAGGGAATCTAGAGCGTAGAGGGGCACGTGAAGATAATAGTGGAATAAGTGCTTGTTGTGGCGAATGGAGAATTGCAACTGTCAACGATTCGAATAACTCCTGGGCCTGCATAGTATATGTCGGTATCGGGACCAAGTCGTTTCCATCTCGTGTTAGCCCGAGTAGAGCATAGACTTTATCGCGCTCATCAGAAGCGAAGAAATGCCGCGTTGTTATCATGGCCTCCAATAGAGAAATTCGGCGTCCTCCGTGCCGGACTGTCGACTCGGTTATCTTGAACTTCTTTACCGCATCTAACAGGCTTTGGGCTCGCGAAGAGAAGTTCTTCAGTCGAGACGAACACCAAAGCAGAGTTTCCAGACTGAAGCTGAAGGAGCCACACCGAACTTCGACAGACTTGGCCTTGATGAGCTCTTGGATAATCCAAACGCGCTCCCAGTATGGCTGTGAGAGAAGGTCGTGCAAAGCATAGAGAGCCCGAACTGGTTGTTGATGACATCGCAAGGCCTTGGAAAAATAAGAAGCTCGCAGCTGATCATCTTCGTCATCTGCGGCCAAGCGTTGGATCTCGGCACAAAGAGTATGAGCATGCTGAATGCCGGGCAGCTCGCGTCCAACCCATGATACTGTGCTTTGGGCCTTTGTGTAGATTAAGCCCATCATCCGCACCTGATAACTCTTCTCGTAGAGGTCATTCTGATTAATACAGATAGCGTCTGCCCAAATTAGCACTCCCGGAGTCAAATCAATCGAGGCCAGTGCTTCGCCCAAGCTCATCGAGATGTCGATGTGCCTTCCATTCACGATGAGCCCGGCTCGTTGCGAAGTATCACCCCATCGGTAAGATAAGGCGTAGTAATTCGGAGGGTTGCTCATGGACGCAACAACGACCTCAAACTCCATGAAGCCATTGGGATGGATGGCCTGCAGCCGGAGAAAGCGAGTTTCAAAGGAGCCATAATCCAAAGTTTGGTATTCCATGGCGCTGCGTAAAACAAGCACCTTCCAACTCTTGTTGTATGCTAAGTGCAAATATATCTACAGGGATCGGTGGCCTTGAAGAGTCTCCTAACTACGCCACGCGCGTTATGGCGATTACTTCGACAACATCTACACGTACGGTTCGATGATTGGGCATCATGCAAGAGAGTGTCCATTCACCAGCGGACCCCGCACACACAGCTGGAATTGACAGCGCCTATCAGTCATGAGCGCCATCACCTGTTGCATGATCATA
The DNA here is from genome assembly GCA_022432385.1 of Xylariaceae sp. FL1272. Lineage (NCBI taxonomy): Eukaryota > Fungi > Ascomycota > Sordariomycetes > Xylariales > Xylariaceae > Xylariaceae sp. FL1272. Next base: position 680,027 of record JAJJXC010000015.1, on the reverse strand, counting down.
CATAGGAGTACTGATTGGTCGGTCGTGGTTGAATAATAGTATTACAGCGATGTAGTCGATGTCGAACCTCGAAGACATGGCTGTTCTACCTCAATGCAGGACGACAGGCGGCCACTAGGTACCTTATGCATGACGTAGATAGGGTTATCAGTAACCCAAGCTTCTGTGTATCTAATTTGCGGCATTTCCACGCAACGACAAGAACCAAGATTCGTAACAGCGCAGATGATGCTCGGCATACCTAGACATCAAGTGAGAAAGGAGGTGTCTTCAGTTGTTCTGGGTCTTTGATTGCTGGCACCTTGGGTGTTGCTAATTTTGGCTAGCGTCCAATGGGAGGGGCCCACCCAGGCGTCACCGCTGGACAGCTTTGGCAACCGCCTAATGCCCAAGCCTTAGAGGATCCGCATCACCCGGACAACCGCACAGTAGTATTTGGAAGTAAATACACCCTGTTCAATGTCCAAGTTCAACCACCTCCGTTTCCTCGGCAAAGGCGTTAATTGAAGCTAATATCACCCCAATTCACATTCCCGACATCGCGCCATTGACTTTGGAGACAATCCAAATTGTTCCGTCAAACCCGTTCCAATTACCAGAACCAGAGAATTTCGAGTAACACGGTTGCGCTAGAAGGACCTCTCCATACCTGTTACTCGAGGCGAGGCGCACCATTCATACTATCGCAGGTTGCCACTCTCTCAAGTCTTGGAAGATACCGCAAGGTGTCTCGAGTGCAGTGAGGCAATATGCCTTCAGCTGCAGATGGCCCGACAGTGGCACTGTCGTGTGCGTGTTCCCTCCGGCCTGACACCATGCATCGTCTGTCGCTAACCTTTGATGATAGTCGCCAATAACTTCTGGGGTAAGGAAGATGCCGGTGTTGGGCCATTACTCGATCGTATGGCCTCAGCCAAGCAGACAAGCGACGAATTGCGATCATTCTACAGCGGTAAGCACATACATGCTCCCAACACACAGTCGCAACCCACTAACAACCTCGCTAGCTCGCGCCTCAATCGAAGACGACTACGCTCGCAAACTTACGTCGCTATGCCGAAAAGCTTTAGGATCACACGAAATGGGTTCCCTGAAGGCATCACTCGATACAGTCCGGGGCGAAGTGGAGGCCATGGCAAAACAACATGCAAACATAGCACAACAGATGAAGTCGGAGCTAGAAGAGCCTCTCGCCGCCTTTGCTGGTGGAATGAAAGAGAGACGCAAGATCATCCAGAACACAGTCGAGAAGCTATTGAAGGTCAAGATACAGCAAACACAGGTGGTCAACAAGGTGAGTGGCCCAGACAAACTCGCAGGCGTCGATTACTGACAGATACGGCACGCAGACTCGAGACCGATACGAACAAGACTGTCTGAGGATAAAGGGCTACTTGGCACAAGGTCACATGGTCATGGGACAAGAGGAGCGCAAAAACAAAGCAAAGCTTGAAAAGACGCAGATTAGCCTGGCGAGCTCCAATGCAGAGTACGAGGCTGCAGTCAAAGCATTGGAGGATACCACAGCCCGCTGGAACCGGGAATGGAAAGCTGCCGCCGATAAGTTTCAGGACCTTGAGGAAGAGAGACTGGACTTTACGAAGGGCAGTCTGTGGACGTTAGCAAACATCGCGTCGACCGTTTGTGTTAGCGACGATGCCTCATGCGAGAAAATCCGGTTGTCCCTCGAAAAGATGGACGTGGAGAAGGACATTGTCCATTTCATCACAGAGAAGGGTACCGGCCAAGAGATTCCAGACCCGCCCAAGTATATCAATTTCTGTCGAGGAGATATGGATGACCACCGCTCAGAGGTTTCAGACGACGACAATTACTCGGTTGCGCAATTTCCTCGCAGCATCAACCCGGCCTTCCGTACTTCGTCGCCCCAGCCATCAACCTTCGAGTCCCATCATGATCCCAATTCTGCTCTCGCCCGCGATTTGGGCCACGGCGGGCCGGTGGCACCCTTGCAGATGGACATGAATCCCCCTCCGCAGAAGATGCCGCAACAGGTCATGCCCCCTCGAGGCTCCCTCGACTTTGATCATTCGCCTCTCGTACTTTCCCAGGACCGCCGTGAGAACAGCTATTCACAGGTCGCACCGCCCCTGGCTCGTCGTGAGGACAGTTATTCGCAGAACCATCCTCCCTTGGACCGCCGAAATGATAGCTTTTCACAAGTGATGTCCCCTCAAGAGCGACACGACAAGCAAGACCGACGTATGGTGCAACAGCCACAGCAAACCGATTCCGGACAATTTGCCGCTGTGCCTCATGATCCGTATCCAATGGATGGCATGACTATGCTCTGCCGAACAGACGGTGGAATGAATTCGGCAACAAACTCGAACGTGTCATCTAGATTCGACGGTATGAAGTCGGCGACTACGTCGAACATCTCATCGCGATACGACAATCTCAACTCGGCAACAAGTTCCAACGTGTCCAACCGGTTCGATGGCATGAATTCAGCCACCAGCTCGAACTTGTCTGCGCGACCTTCTAGCCGTGACGACAACAGCGATTATTCCAATCCCACATCGTTCTCTAGTCAAGACCCTCCCAGCGCGAATGTCGCACCTCCCAAGCCGGAGCCTGTTGTCGCTCAGCCGGCTACTGTAGAACCAGAAAAGCGACTTTTCAAGAAGAAGAGTGGCTTCTTCCAAAATCACAGCCCATTCCGCCGAAAGAGCACGAAAGATGTCCAGCAGCCCAGTACCAATACGAATAGGAACACTTGGGCACCCACGAGCACTCAGAGCTCTTCCTCCACTCCACGACGACCCCAGGTTTATGCATCGGACAGCCAGCAAAATATGATCACAGACAGGACGGCAAGTCCGGAGCCCATTGAAGCGAACGCAACCTTGGCACTGAATGTTGGCCAGAATGTGTTCCCTGTAGCTAATACAGACAAGCGGAAGACCGTTGACAACAACGCGCGACCCGCACAAGAGGAGCAAGACCCCATTGCTCGAGCATTGGCAGAGTTGAAGGGAGTTGGTGGAGGGACCAAGCTATCTGCAAGCCGAATCTCCGCCGACCGTTATCATGGCATCTCTACACCTGTTCCCGACCGGACACAGGACCAACCTCAGTCGTTCAACCGCTCTACACCGACAGCAAGACCAAAGAGCGAGGCCGCTGGCACGCCTAGAGCCGCTCCGCCCCCTTCATATGATACGCCTGTACAGAGGTTAGGCGTGCCATCACCTGCTGTGACGTCAAAAGCCATGAAAGAGTCTACTAGAAAGTACACGGAGTCAAAGAGAGACATATTTACCGCCTCACGCCCCGCCTCCGTATACAACAGCACTCCCACGAGGCCCGCGACCAGAAGCTCGGATGTTCCACGTGCTGTATCTCCTGTGGCTCCACGCAGCACTTCTCCCCGGCCTGGCATGCACCCGGATACACGCCAGACACACCGCTCAGCCTCCCCCAACCCATACAGTGGAAGCCAACACAGAGCCTCGCCGCAGACGCAGACTAACATGCCGCCCAATCGTGGCTCAGGCCAAGGATTCTATAGACAGGACTCCCGTCAGAACTCACCTGCCACAGCAAACTCACGAACCGCTTCTCCAGCTCCCTACCGAGGTGATTATGACCGCCCTTCTAGCAGCCGAGGAAGCGCCATGGCAGTCCAACTGGCACCAGTCGGCGGAGACGGATCGGTCTACGGTGGGTCGATGCGTGGAAGAGGAGGGGGTGGTAGCCGTCCCGGCACGAGCTCTAGCTCTCGTGCTATGAGCTTTTACGATGGTCGCGATCCGAACGCACAGGAGAATCGACAGCGCAGCAAGAGCGTTGCAGATCCCTCTCGACAATATACACCAGAAGGCCGTGCTATCTTGCATTATGGTAAGTTTCTTGGACCGCAAACAGTGTCCGCCACTAGGATTTAACTGACGTCGTTCTAGCACGAGCATTGTACATGTACCAAGCTGCTATTCCCGAGGAATTGGGCTTTGCGAAGGGCGATACCCTTGCCGTCCTGCGACACCAGGATGATGGATGGTGGGAGGCAGAAATTCACGCCGGGCAAGGCGTGGGACGAGGTGGGCTGGTTCCCAGTAATTACCTCCAGCCTTGTTAGTTGTCCTTATGCCTTATTGGTTGGTCTTGCATGATACCATTGATGAGATGAGGTTTGGAGCTTGCTTTTTGCTTTTTGCCGTTGATATGGCTTTCAAATGAACTGCACATATCGTAGTTGTTGGAGTTGGCTTTGTGTACAAGACTTTGGTCTGTTGTCTCTCTGGCTATGTATAACGAAGGAATGTTGATGAGGCATGAAGACTTTCTTGTTACTAGCTTTTGTGAGTCTCATAGCCTCTTCAAGGTATGGGTAAAAGGGAGTCGTGTCTATAAGAGATTGATTGCATTAGCATACTGAAAACACCTTGATTTTAAAACGTCCAGTCTTTCCCTTGCCTCCATTTGATATGATCAACCTCCTGATGTTCAACCACGATGGAATCCATGGCACAATGTTATATGTTGCCTGATGAGTATTATTCGAGTGGTTGTAGCTGGCCTGACGTTGATGTCGATGAGGCACTCTATTCGCAGGGTAGCTCCGACCAGGCGTGGGCAACGGCAACATCATACAGTTGCGACAGCTCCACTGACTCGACTGCCAAGACTATCTCCCACATGCCAAATAGCAACGACATCATTGAGAACGAAATACTCTCATTCAACTTTGCGCCGACTGTCAGACCTCCCACGCCATCGGCTTCCTACCCCGAAGGCCGTGCATCTCACCTCAGCGCCTTTGGCGCATCTGTCTCACTGACAGGGAAGATCATGGCAAGTCAAACATGCATCAAACTCCCGTGTCGAGAGCTTGAAACTAACATGACGTACCCTTGCAGGAGTGGATTAGAACACCGTACAGAGCTGCGGTGTCGCCAGCAGCGAAGAGAACATATCTTGGGACTATTTTATTCGTGAGCGCTGCATTGGCTTTGACGTGCATTGCCGCACTGGCATATCCCATCTTCTACTACAGCTATGTTCCCAAGAAAGTCATAACAATCCCTACTCACCTGCAGTATAAGTAAGTTCCTGTTTCTGTCTATATCCTCCAAAATAACAGTCACGCATATTGTCTATTCCGTGATCAATATTGACTAATGGTTATGAAGTGCTGCTCTAAACCCCTATGCCGTCACACATCTCTCGCCAAATCTCATGCTAGAGCAAGCATACGATGTATCAGTCGAGCTCACCCTCCCACGCTCATCCGCCAACCTAGAGCGAGGAAACTTCATGGTCGCCCTTCACGCCCTAAAGACGAAGGCCGACAACCCAGCTCTAGCATTCACATACCCCTCAGATCCCCATGAGCACCTCACAACAGAGAACGTGGTCTTCTCATCCCGACGGCCAGTTCTAATCCCCTACCAAGACCCGCTTGTATCAATGGCATCACGCGTATTCTTCATACTATACCACCTGGTATTCTCCCACTCTTCGCAAACTGACAAACTCATCATACCCATGGGCGAGCTCGTCGAATTCCGCGGTGCGCTACCACTATCAATAATTCTTGACATCGAAGCAGGACAAACATTACAAGTCTACACCAGCACCATCACGCTCGTGGCGCGACTCACAGGTCTCCGGTGGTTCATGTACAATCATCGCATCCTCTCATTCATAGTCTGCACATCCGTGTTCTGGCTCGCGGAAGTACTCTCTATGGGCATGGCATGGATCATCCTAAGTTTCTGCTTCAGTGGCCGAAAGAACAAGACAGTGATCAAGAAAGAGAAGTCTATTGAAGCGCCCAGCAGATGGGATCCAGAGCCTGAGCGGTTCAAGACTGAAGAGGATGTTAATATCAAGCAGGAGGATACGGAGCAGGATACACTAATTGGGTCGCCGCGTCACGCTGGGGATGCGGATGATGAGGACGATGAAGAAGATGCCTTGGGGTCGGGAACAGGGCTGGAGCGGAAAGCGGGTGGTCTACGTAGACGTGTGTCTGGAGGGCGGGCATAGATTGCTGGTGCTTTGACATGATGAGGTGTGGTCAATGGTTGTTGGTCTGGTGGTGTTAGGCTAAGACTGGTTCCTCGTTGCATTCGATACCCGGAATAGATCGAGATAATGTGCATATTTTGACCCCTTTTGGTCACTAGAAAACCTCTTGAGAATGATCGACATGTGAAGTTTCAGGGGACGTTGGACTACAAGCTATATGGTTACCAGCTGTGCTTGATGTTTAGGAGGCCAACCCATTTTATCCCCCTTGAATCTACACTGGAAATTAACGCGATGCTGCATCTGCCTCAAAGATAAATTTATCGTCCTTGAATACCAACAGTCTCGGATTAAGGAATTACCTGCTTTGCCCGAATCAGTGTTAAGATCTAATCCCGATTCTAGGTCATTAGCTACCTGAGGATTGGTCTTCTGCCATATTCCTCGATTTTACAGCCTTGGCTATGACATTCACGACTATATAGGTACGCAGTGTTAGGTAGTCCAATTGTATGTGAGGTACCCCCTGAGTTTTCGTCATCGTGTGTAAATGTAGAACAAATCGGCAAGTGCCGAACAAAAGGTGACAGGAATAGATTGATTCTCATGTAGGCATTCAAGATTACCTTCAAACCTAAGCAGCATCTTGCATCTTGTGTCCTGTTTCGCCTACTACTGTATCTGATCTATTGCTCATTGCTTCTACAGTACATAACGACACTCAATTGTGGCTGTGATATGATCGAGCTATTGACACTTGAGGAGTGTTGGCGCAGCAAAAAGAAACGTAGCTTGGGTACCGGTAGTCGCGCTGCGGTTGCTCCGGTGCACCGTGATTGGCCCAGCGCAACGGTATTAGTGCGATAGAGCCCGGTGACATGGGACCTCCCCCGCCATCTTGTGGTCGCAACACAGCTCTCTGCCAGCTCTGTCCTGCCAGCTCAACCGTCCGTCGGCCGCTAGAGAGACAGCTAATTGCACCCATGGCTTCAACCAAGTAGCATCTGCATTCAAGCACTGTACCTACTGCCAACAAGTGAAGTGAAGCGAAGTGCCGTCTGGAAAGAAAGAAAAGAGAAACAAAGCAAGACTGATCAACGTTGAGAGGGTGAGACTCGACTCTTAGCCAGGCTTCTCAACAGCCGGGGAGTCCCAAGCGACGACTCTCCGCCCGAGGCCATTGACAGCATTCAGTCATCTTCTCACTCATCGCATTCTTTTTATTAATTGTAACAGTATCTTGAACAACAAGCCAGCTCCTATTGACCCCCTCTCTCACCCATTGTCTGAGCTGCCAGCGACCTGCATGGATCAGCGAGCAGCGAGCAGCGAGACCGCCTGTCTGCCCACATCCACTGTCCACATCAGGCCCCCCAAACCCGCCCCAGCACAGGCATCGTGCATACAGTACTAGCACCTCCAACATCTCACCTCCCCTCCCGTGATTTTCGAGGCCCATCTCCACAAACAAGACGACAATATTGATTGCTGAGCATCTGCACCTGTTTGTCCCGCCTCTTGGTCCTCTCCTGCGAGCATTGTCATTCTGCATTTCCACTCTGCGTCGCATTCTGGCGATTGTGCGTGGTCCGACCTCGACCGACAGTGTAGCATTGAGGTGACGATTGCATGGCCCTCACGGCTCCCTTCACACCGAGTCCTCCTCTTTGTGCAGCTTCAAGCTGTAACACTTCAATACCCTCCCTACAATACCTATTTGCACCTACAGCCCTGGACCTACCACCATTTGGGCGATAGGATACTACCATACATAGAGCGTATTTGCCGACAACATCCGTTTACAACAGAGCTTCCACTTGGACGAACTCTCCTCACAACTGTCCTGTACAGCTCGTGTACCCCTTCTTCGCAAATTTCCACACCGACAAATCAGACTGCTGCCGCAATTCTTCTGCCCACTACCGGAGACACCCGATCTCGACCACGCCGCCGGCGAAGTCCTCACGATGCCCTGCTTCAAGGGCATCGCCGTCAGCATCCATGCCAACTCGGCCCCGGTCCCTGAGTATGGCATGCAGAAGCAGTCGCGCCTCTCGCGCATCAGCACCTACATACCCGTCCCTCAACCCCAGCTGAATCCGGACACCTCCAAGCATGAGCCTGCCAAGTTCGCCATCTCCATCACACTGCTCACTCCGGGTCACCCCATCCCCTATACCACTCCCAAGTCCACACCTACCAACCCACACCCGAAGCCTCTCTATGCCGGGCCTCTGCCGTCCACGAGCTCCGACCCGTCCAAGCATGCCAACACGGTTACGCCCTACATACCCATGACGAACTCAGAGAACGAGACGATCGCTGCCTACATCTACTTTGACGGCCGCGCCAAGGAGGAGGTGGCCACGCTTCTACGTCCTGGAGAGGAGACCTGGGTAAATAGCAGATGGGTTCAGGTCCCGGACAGTGAAGGCGGTGGCTTAGCCGAGAGAGAGTTCCTGTTCAGAGAGGTTGGCCTGGAGAGATGGCTTAACGGGCTTGACTTGCAGGGTCACGATGCCGCCGAGAAGACCGAGAAGCGCAGGCAGAAGTTCGAACGCCGTCACCGCCGACAGAAGTCCCAGATGGGCACTGATATGGATACTGACAAGCCTCGCCGTACCCGAGACACCCTCACCTACCGCTCAGAGGACTTGCCGATCGGAGACTCGGAGGACGATGATTCCTTCTCAGACGACGACGACGACGAGCCCCCGGAGGCTACGGGCCAGATCAAAGTAGCCATGTTTCGTGTTATTGCCTCTGGAGAGATTAAGAAGGGAGAATACTCTCCGCAGTTCGACGCTCATGATGATGATGAGGATAGTGAGAACAGCAACAAAGGAGGTAGTAATGGAATCGATGCCGATGTTGAGCACACCACTAGTTTTGCTAAGCCCAAAACGCTCGATCCTAAGTCGATTAGCACTCAGACGGTGACTGGGATTGATGGTCCTGACAAACCCTATGCAGTCTTCACCTTCTTCTACCGTGGCCAGCGTAAGTTCAGTAGTACTACCTCACACTCGATGGAAGTAGAGCTAACGCAATTCAGGACAACTTACCAAGATGGGCATCCACCCAGGAACCAAGGAGAAGGAGAAGACCCCGGGTAGCAAACGTCGGTCTACTTTAGACTTTTCTGGTCTGGGTCCCTTGAAATCCACTGGTACTGTCGGCTTCTCTGCATTCCGAGATCAAGAGTCCGAAGCTGGCAAACGGCGCAAGTCGAGGAGGAAGAGCAATGGCAACACGGCCGGCGAGATGGACGAAGATAGTGATGATGACGATGAAGAAGACCGTATGCCGCTAGCCAAGATGGAGGACTCTGACGATAAGGTCGTCAAGACCCACCTGGCACCTGAGGATGCGCAAGTTGCTGGGGAGCTTCAAGCAGGGATTGACAGAATTCGCGTACGTATTTTCGGCCTCCTAGATATTTCGTGACTAAGGTACAATACTGATCTTTTCTATAGCTCAAGCGACAGCATTCAGCTGAGCCGGACTCTCTTGCCAACAATCGTAAATCGCCCAGCGCCGGTCCCAACGCTGGTGACGCCACCCCTACGGACACACAACAACCTGAACGATCTAATACGGATGCGGTCTCGACTCTGCTATCGGATGCTTTCACCGCTGAATCTGCCATTGGTAGTCCCATGAAGAAACAGCGGGCAAGCGCAGACGACACTGCCCCTGATCGTTCAGCTAATTTCCCATCGGCACTTGGAGACGTGCTTGCCCGAGCCACAGCGGCTCAACAGGCGACTCCTAACATCCCGGCCGTCAAGCTTGATGAAGATGAAGAGCTTTAGTACCTCCATCGCATCACGAAATCCTCTCCAACGATTCGTTGCATATCAGCCTCTCCGTGTGTCCGGATATGGACGTTGCTTATGAAGTGGATGATGAAAACTGATTTCAGCGTTTTAATGTTGGGACTGCACACTGAGAGTGAGTTGGGTGAGAACCCCAAAGAACAAATAGCAAGGGCCAGAGCGGCTTGGAAGGTATCTTCGTTTGCTCTGACGAGACGCCTAAGGGTAAGGTGTTTTTGGCTGCAAGGGAGCGAACGAGTGAGGGCGACGATACAAAATGGACTAAACACTAGTTGGCAAGGAAAAACACAGTCACGAGGTCTATGGATAGGGGCTAAGATGAAGGCTACTTGGGCATGAGTCTAGGAGAGACATGCCATTACACGAGCATGTTGGCCGAGCATGAATGTTCGACTAACCAATAGCTATAAACAGCGAGAAACTAGTTGACATGAAAATTTTCAATAGTTGATGCTTTGACGTTCTTGACATGTAGTGATATTAGTCGACAGGCTGGCGATTGGTGATCCATGACGTCTTCTAGTATCTAACTTAAATCCTGTGAACCACCCAACGGGGTGGTGATATATGTTGGTCACTATTATCATTCCTTTACCGGGAAAACTATGGCTGGTTCAATTTGTACTTTAGGACAAGTATGTCAACAAGTAGGTTTTCAGGCGGTGAGATATATGGCTTGTCTCTGCAGAACAGCATTGTGCATTCAGACTACGGGACAATAAATCTATCGATACATACAGGAGCAAAGACCAGGTTTGTATGGCTACCGCAATAAGAGAACTACCCATCAACATCTGGCATGGAAGATAATCTTCTCTGGAATCCAGCGCGAGGCATAGCTTTCAGTGAAAATGGAACTGATTGGGAAAATTTGTTTGGTGATGGCTTTTAGTCCAAGTCTTCATCACAGCTCAGGTATGATGCGGCAAAGCCGAGATAATCTGATATGACAATTAGCTACGGCTCATACTTGAATGTGGCATAGTAATGAATTGTCTTGTGTGTAAGGGGTCAGACTGTTGAGCTTGATATATTAAGAGAATCAACATGAAGAATTCAGTTGGCCGTTCTTAAGAAGTAGTTTGTCATCATTCGATATGATGGGCAGGATCAGAAAGAATTGAACAATAGGGCTTGTAGACTCACATTTAAACACTGATCAGACCATCATGCATGAGCAACGTCCCATTCATTGCATTGTCTCGGTTCGTCCGATACGGATAGATGCAGGGACAAACTTAAGAGGGCAGGACAATGGAAGAAAAAGTAGAAAAAGTATTGAATAAAATAGTGGGGTGGAGGACGTCACGTGTTGCCCGCTTTGGGGGAGCTCGTACCACGTCTGCAAAGTCGCTCAGCTTCCCGAAGACGTCCGAGCTTGGCCACCACTGCTGCACTGCACTGTCACTTGACGACTCGTCGAACAGACTGCCGTTAACAACCAGTCTCACACTCAGGACTTCCCCCTCGTCAATCAATTGGGAAGCCCTTTACACCATCTCTCCCGACCTTTCGGACCACTCTCCACTCACTGCGTTCTCGACTTCGATCACCGAGGCAGGACCTTAGCTCCTCCCTCCGCCCGCAAATCCGACCCCCAAACGGACACGCTCAATCTTCACTCACCGACGACCAAAGATGCCATCCGCCTCCACCGTGTCCCGCGCCACGCGCGCCCTCCAGACCACGAGCCGAAGACAATTCTCTGCGACCGCTCGAACGCCCGCTTCTCACGGCCCGCAGTACGATCCTCCGACCGGCTGGCTCTGGGGTGTGAAGCCTGGCGAGAAGTACCAGAAGGAAGGATGGGAGACGTCCTTTTACTGGGGGTTCTGCGGTAGTCTTGCTGTTGCTGCTTTTGCTTATGCTTTCAAGCCTGATACTTCGTAAGTGTTTTGTCTGTTTTCCTTGGTTGATGGGGAGATGGATGTTGGGGTTTAGCAGGGAGGGGCTGCGAGATGTGTGTGTCTAGAGTACAAGCGAAGACCTTCGGCCGAAAGATAATGGGAAGTGGATGTGGATGTCACGAGAGGAAAGAACATTCGCTTTGGATGAGGTGGTGGTTGTGTTTGATGGTCCAACACAAGCTCTACATCAACCCATATACTAACGAACGACACTAGCATACAAACCTGGGCACTCGAGGAAGCCCGCCGGAGGTTAGAAGCCGAGGGCATCCTAGAGGATCCCGACAACAAGAAATCGCCTTGATTACTTCCCGCCCACCTCTTCACGAAACATCAACCAACGCCAGTACTTCACTCCGGCTCTCCCTTCTTGTACATTGATCCCCTCTTCCACTCTGTCTCGCTCGGATCCAGTCATGACGACTAGGGGAAATGGGGTTTCGGGTTCAAATTAGAAAGGCATCACCAATCATAGAGGAATACTCGACCGCACCTCACTTCGTGGTCTGAGTAAGGATTGACTAGGGATCGATTAAGGGTTCTCAAAGAATGTTATTTCTTTTGTTTGTTACATCAATGGACTCTCGTTGTCTTGCTGCTACGGCTGGCTTGTCTCTGATAGAGAGTGAATGAAAATTGCTACTCTGCAACACAACCACATCTGTTCTTGAGTGCTCATCAAGAGTTCATTCTTTGGTGAACAGAACACTGATAAGAAAGTTTAAGCATCAATGTGTATAAAGCAACAGGCAGCACAAGTGCCTATGCCACGGCTGAACTCTGGTGGATGATATTTGAATAAATATGCCGCCTTATAACTCTATCAAGCTGACTTTCATGGCATTTGGACTTTAACTTCACGCAAAACCCTATGGAAGATGAGACGGAACAAGCAATCAGAACACGTATGCATAACCACAAGCGCCATGTCTAGATATCTCAATACACACATGCAATATGCCTCAGATGCTGCAAAGCTCTCACCAAAGCCGTGGTATCTCCCTCCTCTACTTTTCACCCCTCTATGCCTTATGCACCGCTCTAACAAACAACACTCCACTCATGCTCCTCGTCGCCATACTGCCTGGCCTCGATCCAGCCCTTCATCCTCAGGGCAATCTCACCACTCTCCTCTTCTTGCTTCAACCCACAGTCAACCTCCTTGCCCTTCCAGCTTATTTTCCTGACGGGCGACACAATAGCCGCTGTCCCCGCACCGAAGACCTCGATCAACCGGCCCTCCTCACTAGCCTCAGCAAGCTGCGGCATAGTGATTTTCCGCTCCGAAATCAACCAGCCCTCAGGCGCCAACTTCTCCCTAGCAAGCGACAAGATGCTATCTCTTGTAACACCCTCAAGGATCGTACCGTCGAGTGGAGCGGTAATAAGTTCCTTCTGCCCCGTCTCCTTGTTCTTGACCGCGACGAACAAATTCATGGTCCCGACCTCAGTGACGTACTCCTCCTCGCCGAACAACCAAAGATTCTGCTGGTGGCCACGGGAAGCAGCCTCGAGCTGCGGGAGGATGCAGGGCGCGTAGTTGGCGCCTAGTTTCTTGTCGCCGACGCCGCCGGGCCAGGCGCGCACTGCGTAGTCGGTTGCCTCGAGGGATATCGCTTTGAAGCCTGTAGGATAGTACGGCCCCACTGGCGAAGCAATGAGGAAGAATAGTGCGGAGCCGGGAGGTCCGACACCGAGCGTTTTCTGCGTGCCGATGAGTGTCGGGCGGAGGTAGAGGCTGTATCCTCGCTCGTCGGGTATGAATCGCGACTCGAGCTTGGCGAATTGCGAGATGAGGTTTATCATGTCGGTGCTGTTGAAAGTCGGCAGGACGATCCGCGCTGCAGATTTGTTGAGGCGCTCCATGTTCTTGTCAGGGCGGAAGAGGCGGATCTGCCCCGTCTTGTCTTTGTATGCTTTCATGCCTTCGAAACATTCGAATGCGTAGTGTAGCACACAGGATGCTGGGTCGAGGGATAGGTCTTGGTATGGCTGGATTTTGGGCGTCAGCCAGCCGGTTGTTTGGTTCCATTCTATGGATAGCATGTGGTCTGTTTTTGGAGAGTTAGTTTGTGTGTTCTAGGTTTGGGGGTCTGTGGTGGATTTACCTGTGAATTCGCGGCCGAAGACGAGCGTCTTGGGGTCGCTGGGGGTCTTTGGGTTGGAGGTCTTGCTGATTTCGAGTTTTCTTATGTCTATGTCTACGGGTTTGGCTGTTGAGGCGGCTTCGGGTTTTATGCTAAGCCACCTTGTCGCTTGGAGGGCAGCAGGACGAGCGGTGGTCGCTCTGAGAGCGGCTCTCCCACATCGCGGGAGTAGGGGGCGCAACATTTTCGCAACGAGTGTAGTGATTTACAATGGCGGCTCAAGTGAGGTAGAGAATGAAAAGATACTAGATCTAAGCCGGATATTGATTTTACAAGACAGACAAACCCAATTGACGTCGCAGAACACTATGCGATTCAGAGGAGTGGTGGGAAAGGCGGTGGTCAAGTCAGATATATGTCCACGGATCCTCCGGTTTGCTGCGGTTTCTCAAGGAAAAAGTCGCTGAGCTTCACGAAGCTGTCACGCCAAAGCGATCTCGGAGGCGGACCCTGATTACCTAAACTCTCGGCGGCCATCCGCGCGCCTGATATTGTGCGCTTCTTAGAGATCAAGCGCCGCCACAGCGTAGCCGTTAGATGCCATCGCATGTGGCTTGACTATTGTGAGCTTCCCCTGGCTGCTGGCATGTAGGCTGCGCATTTAGTAGACGCGACAACCAAGTACAATTGGATGATACAATCCAAATATGAGATGCTAGGTGTGGTGATCGTAGAAATCTAGGCATACACCCGACGTAGAATGACCATCAAAAAAGCTGTTCGGGTGCCATCAGTCGTAGTATTAATTAGGTGTCCGACATAGTGCCAGAGTTATTGGTCTGCGATTCCATTGGGTAAGATACCTAGTTGAGCCGCTCTTTGAATGGGCATGCCTAAAATGTAACGGTGATAAAAGACAAAAAGAGCATCGTTCAGGTATCGAAAACCAACATTCAAGAACACATCTCCCGTCCTCATACTTTTAAATCTGACCTGATTAGGGTTTGAGGACAGCGCTCAATTGCTGAGAGATATCGGTGGGTACCATACCGATAGACAGCCTTGCATGGCACATAGGTCATCGCTGTCGCGCATCACCCGCACCACGATATCATGACGGCCGCGGCTACATATCCAACACCCATCGCCCAGCATGGCTTCTCTGTTTAAGAGCTTTACATCCAACATAAACTCCAACTATACCGTATCCCAAACCGTCTCCTCCACCGCCGGCGCATGGAAGATCTACGATGCGACCAAGAAGTCCACCAAGAAGCCCTACTCCGTTTTCGTGTTCGAAAAGAAGTCCCTAGATGCACACGGCAGTTCACTAAGCCGCTCCACCAAATCTGCCTTCGCGCGCGCGACCGACGAGGTCGTCGAACGTCTGAAGAAAGAAGCCTCGTCCCTAGCCAAGTTGCGCCATCCCAGCGTCCTTGAACTCGTCGAACCCGTGGAAGAAACGAGGGGAGGCGGACTCCAGTTTGTCACGGAACCCGTCACCACCTCCCTCGCTAGCCTTTTACAAGAGAAAGATGAGCAGGAAAGGGGCGGCGGCCGCTCCGGTCGGTTCGCCTCCGAAGATCCGGACGGTATCAGGCGCCGGCGTGGTGAAGTTGAGATAGATGAGCTGGAAATACAGAAGGGTTTGCTCCAAGTGAGCAAGGCTTTGGAGTTCCTCCATGAGCATGCCGGTCTTATTCATGGCAACCTTACGCCTGATTCTATCCTCATTAATGCAAAGGTACGTTTGGTCTGTCAGTCTTTTGACGATACCGCTATCGCTCTCTGCGGCCGCCAATAGCTATGCGCGGCCCCATATAGGTGTGATTGTATCGTGGAAACTAACAATATGTTTAGTCTGACTGGAAAATCAGCGGCTTGGCCTTCTGCAGCCCTCCCGAAAACTCGTCCAAACCGACATCTATCCAGCCCGTAAGCCTATCGGAAATGTTGAATCTTGACCCCCGATTACCTCGTCACGTACAACTCAACTTAGACTATACCTCGCCCGACTTCGTCCTGGACAATAACCTTACTTCATCCGCCGACATGTTTTCCCTTGGTCTAGTATGCATTGCGCTATACAATTTCCCTCACAAGTCACCTATAGAAAGCAGTGGGAGTATCTCCGCCTACAAGAGGATCTTCACCTCTTCGTCTACCGTCCCCTCAGCCAGCAACGACTTTTTGTCGAAGCGGACACTCCCAAGGGACCTTTCAAATAATGTCTTACCACGGCTGATCACACGCAGGCCGGCCCAGCGCATGACCGCTAAGGAATTCCAGGAGAGCGAGTATTTTGATAACATATTCGTTTCGACCATCCGTTTTCTAGATGCTTTCCCTGCCAAGACCCCTGGTGAGAAGGCCTCATTTATGAGAGGGTTGAACAAAGTCTTGAAGGAATTTCCAAAGTCGGTGATGGAGAAGAAAGTCTTACCCGCGCTGCTAGAAGAGTTAAAGGATAAAGATCTACTACCGCTCATCTTAAAAAATGTGTTCAAGATATTGGAGCTATTGTCAACATCGCGGCGCGCCTTTGGTGACAAGGTTCGACCCAAGCTCAAAGAGATATTTGTCGACAATGCCAAACAGACACAAGAGAAGGACACCGCTCGAGATTCTGGGTTGATGGTTGTGCTGGAAAACATGGCCTTAATTGCCAATAATTCCTCGGGTAAAGAGTTTAAAGATGGTGCGTACCATTGTTTCTTGCTCTGATAGTCCACAGCGTTCTTGGTGATGAGTCTGGTTTGGCCCTGCTAACGACCCGCCAGATGTCCTGCCAATAATCATGGCTGCCACTGAGTCTCCAACTCCATCCCTTGTTGATGCCGCACTGCGAAGTCTGCCAGTAGTACTTCCTGTGCTCGACTTCAGCACTATCAAAAACGAGTTGTTCCCTGTTATTGCTTCTGTATTCAGCAAGACAAACAGTCTGGCAATCAAAGTCCGTGGATGCCGTGCATTCGTCATACTTTGCGGCGGCACTAATGAAGCAAGCTCTGCTGATGATGGGCTGGACGGCTTTGGACCAGACAAGAAGAAAACCTCGTCTTCGAGCGCTCTTGACAAGTACACGATGCAAGAGAAGATCGTACCCCTAATTAGGGCTATCAAGACTAAAGAACCGGCTGTCATGATGGCTGGTCTCGATGTGTTACGTGTCGTGGGCGATAACGCAGATGCAGACTTTATTGCTATGGACATCTTACCAATCCTGTGGAGCATGAGTTTGGGCCCGTTGCTCGACCTCAAACAGTTTCAACGGTTCATGGACCAAATCAAGTCACTATCCAGAAAGGTAGAGGATGAACAGATGAAGAAACTGCAAGAGCTGGCCGTCACGAATGGTCAACCGGAACCTGCACCGATCGAGGACTTCATGGGTTTTGGTGGTGTGAGTGGCACGACATTCGACTCTACTAGTGGTGCTACGCCCGATGATTTCGAGCGTCTCGTCAAAGGCAGAGAGTCTCGAACATCAACGAGTGGTATGGATAATGGCTGGGACGCATCACCAAACCCGTCGGGCGCGGCCGCTGCTCAGTTCTCTTGGTCGACGCCGAGCCCGACCAACAACAGCCAGTTTAAGCCTCCAAAAGCTCAGGCGCAGGTGCAGGTGCAGGCTCCCTCGTTCCGGACTGTTACTCCTGACTTAGCCTCGTTCGGTACACTGTCGCCCCAGTCAACCCAGTACTCGCAACCCCTTCAGCCTGCTACAAACACGGCACAAAATAATAATATTGCAGCTCAATCAACATCGTCGGGGATTAATTGGTCGTCAACTACGAGTACGACCACGGCCAATCCGTGGGCATCTTCCACTCCCCTATCACCAATGACGTCTAGTATGTCAAATATGTCCATGAACCAGCAACAGCGGCCCGCCCTGAACCAAACCTCATCATCCTTTTCTCTTGCCCCACCACCCTCCGGATCGACACCATTCGGAAACAACACGCAATCATCGTTCAATATTGCACCACCATCTGGCGGAGTTCAAAGACAGACCTCTAATATGTCCTTCGGACAGCCTTCAACGCCAAACTTTGGTGCAATGTCTCCACCGCCACCGGCTGGGAGCATGAATAGTATGATGGGGTCGGGGATGAACATGAATAGTAGTATGAATGCGTGGGCTCAACAGAAGCCGCAGCAGCAGCAGAAGAGCGGCTTGGATAAGTACGAGAGTCTGATATGAGATGGGTTTTCGTGGAATAATTAGTGTTAGAAAGCGTGTTCTAGCAGGATAAATAGTACGTATGAAATAAATGGCACTGTCGTCATACTGCGATGCGTAAACTGATGAATAATGTGACATTAACTTTTTGATAGCGGTTTGGATAAGCAGCTGAATAACTTCTGTATGAGTCTCAAGTTATACGTTAGGTGTCATGCGGTATGTCTGAAGTGTTGTGGCATTTTCCTTAATCTGAAGTGTGTGTGCAGTCGACGGTCGTATACAATACCATAGGTGATTCTCCCTTTCTATCTACCTAGGTAGCCATCTGGCCCTTCTTCAATACAACAACCCCTTCGGGACCTGCCCAAGAAATCAAAGATATATTTTATCATTTGGCCCGATCTTCTGACACTGTTTCAAATTACCTCTCGGGGCATGAAGCTCATTAGCTCACAGGACTCCCGTTTTTAATTTGGTTTCAGGAAACCAGTAAACATTTAAACACATCCTTAAGTTATCTCGCTCATCAACAGAATCTCACTCTTGTCTAAGAAGCATCCTCTCAAGACTGCAACTAGATCATAATGTTCCCCAGACTTGCAACTCTTGTCTCTTATTTCTACACGCAATGGGGTTGTCCATCAGCCTCCCGCTTACAAACTTGCCCATACTCCTCACAATACACGATCACTGTCGGGAAACCCGAGTTGACGCATTGGATAAGTCTGTTATCAGGGTTGAAGCCATCCAGTTCAAACCCGCAGTAATATCCACGTCTGTCGTCACAACGCGATTCAGCGGTTTTCCTCGCGCTAATTCTTGGAGGGATTGGAGGACGTGCAGGTTCGCAATGCGGCTGGCCATCGGCACCGTAGCCGCATACTTCGTTAGATGACGAACAACTTGAGACTATGTGTGGGGGTCCATCGTCGACACAGTCCACGATCAGGGGGCTCGGATGAGTCTTTGTGCCTTCGCAGAAGAGTCCGCGTTTTCCGTGGCAGTCAACAGTTGATACGTCACGAGACTTCACGGCTACAGAACGTGTATGTGACTCAATGTTGTCATGCTTATCCCCGACGCAGTGTGGTTGATTGTCAGCTCCGTATCTGCACGACAAGCCCGCGTTGTAACAGTTCGAGATAAACACGGGAAAGCCCGCATCAACGCATTGTACGATCGCGTAAGCGTCCTCTTCATTGTCTCCTTCGCAATAGTAACCGGGTGCGAGGTCGTAACATGCTCTGCCGCTTGGAATGACGATGTCTGATGTAGTGTCTGGTGCCCGGGGTAAGAGTACAGGCGATGGGTTGATGGCAACACAGTGTGGCTGGCCATCCCCGGCTACGCCGCACTTCAAGTTGACGTTGCTCTTCGTACAATTGTATATGAAGTAGCTGACGCTGTTGACACATTGATAGATCGATGTGTAGTACCCGTTTGCATAGCTACCGCAGAAGTTCGTACCGGAGGC
The DNA here is from genome assembly GCA_022432385.1 of Xylariaceae sp. FL1272. Classification (NCBI taxonomy): domain Eukaryota; kingdom Fungi; phylum Ascomycota; class Sordariomycetes; order Xylariales; family Xylariaceae; species Xylariaceae sp. FL1272. Next base: position 660,534 of record JAJJXC010000015.1, on the reverse strand, counting down.
ACAAGCTGCTGCTCCTTCGGGGACAGGCTCAGGGGCTACGTCTCGAGGCGCGGCTTCTGCTAGCTTCTTGGGGAGGGCGATGCACTGCAATTGATCAATCAGAATATACTCTCATTGCAAATCTCCCCAACTCGAAAGTCTTAAGTAATTCCAAGAAGACTTGCTCTAGAGAACAAGCAAAGCAACTCCTAAATTTCCCGAAGGAGCACAAAACGACTTCAAGGTTTACTTACGTGCGGTTGGCCATCAGGCTGCAAAGCGCAACGCTCGTTGCTTTCTGCGCAGCTCGAGATGAAGTACTCCCTGTGATTGATGCATTGTATAATGTCCGCCTTATATGTACGTCCCTCGTAAGTGAAAGTGTTCTCGCAGTAAAACCCATCAGTTGCGTCGCTGCATGGTTCGGCTAGTTGGTCGCGAGGCACAGGCACTTGACGCGATGCCGAACGGGCGACATGAGGGGATGCAGAAACGAGGCAAGTGAAGATTAATGTCGTAAGGAGATTCATTTTGACAAGTTTGTGTAGCCCGGAACCCATGTTTTTACAGGTCTGCGCAGTCTTCAATATGGAAGAGAAGATCAATGGGTCGGGTTCCAAAGGGTGGTCTTTATATAATGACCAAGAAGCAATTCACCCTTCCATATTATCGAAAGTCCACAGTTGGATCGTAGATCTCGCCCGTATTCGTTTTTCTTGGGGCCCTCTTGGAATCACCATGATATCAGAACCGATGAATCCCCTGTATCGGTATGCCTGTGATTTTCTCGGTGGATGTTGTCAATCTCGATCTGCTTGATCATTCTTGTGTGACTATCTGGGACATATAGCTCGTCCCTTGCGTTTGTAGTATCACTCACATAGATTAAGTGATCTGCGGCACCATCAGACCACGCCAATCGCTCCAGGCTTCTGATGAATGAAGGAAAGCTTAAGAATTCAAACGAGTCCTTGAAATTACCTTTCAGCGTTCATTTAGATCTGTACTTTACGATGGTCGAAGATGAGTATATCATGGGCCTTGTTCAAGTCACAGCCCTGAGTACGATGATAAGAAGGCAAGACATGGCTCAAACCCGCAGGCCATTGTGTGACGATGCTATCAAACTTAATCCCACGACGACGTTTCTTGGAATGTGAATACAGATCGAGGAGGCCTTTGTGACAGTGCTTTTTGTGTAGAAGTGAATATTTCTGCCTGTGTTCCATAAGCCACGTTTTGCGCGACTGAACAAGCAAGTTTGTCTCCCAACACAGCTCTTCGCATCGACTTCACTCGAACTTGCTTAGCAAGTGAGTGACTTCGGAGTGTGACAAGCCACTATATCTGGCAAGTCCTTCAATTTTAGGCATCTGTTTAAAACAAGCTCTGTGTGATTCTAACCTCGGGCTGGAAGGGCGACTTCTGTGCCCCGTGAGCGGTAGTCAGCAATTGTAGAGGGCTCGCGAGTGCCTGAGTTAACGTCTCCGGCTGTGGCTCTGCTATGAGGCGGGGATTTGAAGATTTCTTTTGTAAAGGTTCTGGAACAGGTATTTTGAGCGGTTCAACGAGTCCCCCAGAGCTTAAGAAGCCCAAAACGTCTAAAGTGAACAAGCTAAGTCTCTAGGTACGTTCCATTTCCCTTCAAGCATCTTCTCTAAGGGCACGTGTTTGAGAGGCCGCAGGGGTACCATAACCATACTCCAGCAGAATACGCCAAAAGACATAAGTACATGAATTGTGTTAATTAAATGACATTTTATAGCTACCTAGGCAAGGGGACTCTGGTGATGCTAGATCCACGGATCCTGTATTTCATACACCAGCCCACAACTTATACACACAAAAGGGCAATGCCAACTATTTCCACCTGCCATGCCAATACTGCACAGCATAAGATCTAGAGCCAATCACCGCCCATGGGCTGCCTAAACAAAACCGACTTGCCCCTGAACGGTTAGTGGCGGCCGCCGTTTCTGTCATTGCGATTGGCTCATCTGCGTCTCACACCCAGGCCCATTTATAATCCAGGCCATACTACTAATAATAACTCCAGTTCCTTCATTTACACATACTAAGGTCACTTTATTTTTCTCTAAAATGCCAGCGGACTCCCTTGCTCCTGAAAAGTCTCTCCGCATTCAAGGCGGACTTGGTAGTGTTACAATCATCGAGGGGCGGCAGCATGTCAGCTAATCATATCTTGGCAGAGATCAACGGCGGCCGCCTTCATGCCGCCCAAGTTTGCTTGGCCTGTAAAGCCCGAAAGAAGAAGTGTAACAAAGCATTACCACGCTGCAACTTCTGTACGAGGTAAGACTGTCATACATTAGCACTGTAAGATCCATCGCCAACAACATCTGACAAACTGCCAGAAAGGGACTAAGTTGTCGTTACACCGAGTTGCCAAAACATCGCCCAGTCCCGCAGAGTCGATCTTTTTTCGACAAGGACACCAGGCGCAATGTCTTTTCAGCACCGGAATCGAACTTTACAGGCGCCATATATGTTGAACTAGCGTCTTCCGAGGCAAATATATCCGCTCAGGTTCTTCGACTAATAAGAGAGACCGGCCAGTTTCCAGAGGATATTTGTACCCGCTACTTCGACTGCACTCATCACTGTCTGCCAGTAATATCTCAAGAGAGATTCCAGAGAAGCCTAGTCGCACTGGGGTCAACTCCATCTGTTGGGTTCTCCATGTTGCTTCTAAGTATCTTGCTTCTTACTTCCACTCCTCGACCAGATCCATCTATATCGCCTCAAAGCAATACTCGGAAAATAGATAGAGTATCCCTCTACTTGACGGCTCGGGCCCTCTTTGCACAAGTCCAAGCGCTGTATACACCCACAAAACGCCTGATTCAAGCGGGTCTGCTCCTTTCTATGTACGAATATGTACAAGGACGACCAGATGCTGCAATAACATCGCTTGCAGGCTGTGCCCGTATGGCCTATGCCCACTGCGGCAACAAACCTGCTCACTTGCCGACAGAGACCTCTAAAGAGCAGCACATCTCGAGGCTAGAGACGGACAGAGAATATCGTCTTGGGGTGGAAGAAGCTACCACTACTTGGTGGGGCTTAGTCATATGCGAGCGGTAAGAACCTACTTACCATCTACCTTCTCGGAACCCCTCCAATCTATCATTGAGTAAAGCGCAATACTTACGCAAGACACAGCGCGTTCTTGTGCGACGCAACAACATCCAGCCAACCATGCATCACACAGATCCCAATTGGAGACCATCTGCTATCAGCAAAATGTGATACCCTGAATAATAAAGATGCCGAGGACAGATCATCAGTTCAAAAAATCACGATGTTCTATCTGATCTCCGCGGATGAAGGAGGCTTCGGTTGTGCTGCTCAGATCGCTTGCTTTACGGATGATGTTTTCAGCGCGCTGCGTGTTAGTGACTGGGACTCACGGCTTGCCCAGCTTCGCGACCTCGACAAGGGTCTGCAAGCGTATTTGGGCTTGCTAATGCAGGCGAGGTGCGATAGGATAAATATGTACTGCCAGTCTATATCCTTGGGCATCAGGTAAGTGACGGAGAGAATATGTCTGTCATGCCGCCGCTGACCTAGGCTCTATAGGACGTTGTTTGTTCTACATAACCATATCTTGGAACAAGCTCAGGAGTCTCCCAAGGGCGGGGGCACGTTGTCAGGTGAATTGTCCAAGTACGCGTATTCAGCGCTAGATGGTAAGTGCCATGTTTCATTTTCTGATCGAGATGTCCCGTTATCTTAACTGGCGTTTCATACACCGATGTCTCTTTCCCCAATACACGCTACTCACTGACATACTTCATGCAGTTGCAACGAAGATGGTTCTCGACATCATAAACCATCATATAGGATCTGCACCTATTCTGTTCAGATATGTCACCACAACCTATCCCTATTGTTCTCGCGCAGCTTTAGACTACGTTTCGAGGAAACTAGAGTGGAGTGACGAAGAATGGCTGCGAAAAGCGAGGGAAGAGCTGACCGTCGCTATCGAAGATTACAACAACTGGAATCAAGATAAAGACTCCAGAGGTTCCGTGAATTTACAGAGAACGGGTTATGATTGAGATTTGGTTATTTATTGACAATAGGTATAGTGCGATCTAATACATCAGTCATTATTCAAGAGTTCTAATTAATCTACTCTATAGCCATCTTTGAACGAAACCCGTTGATCAGCCCTCATCGCGGCCCTTACCTACGGGTTGACATACATCGGCTGAATAAAATTCCACCCATCAACCCGCTGGGGTTTCACCTCCTCAATACTAACATCATTCAAAACCCTCGCACTCAAACTCCAATTATCCAACCCCCGCTCATACCACTGCTTCGCCATATCAGGCATAGCAGCCCTCGCCTCTTCAGAAACAGGAACCGACTTATTGCTAATAACCACACCGCAAGTCTTGCAATGCGAGCGTGCGAATGTGCCGCTCCCCATGGAGTATTGCGTCGTGTTGTCCAGCCCTTCGAGGGAGCAGTACTCGTTCTTGAACCAGAGTCCTACCCAGGCATTCTGATCCGAATCGAAGTATTAGTTTATGAATCACGAATGGAGCATGTGCAATGAAAACGTACCCGACCGCAGATACTGCAGTTACACTCAAACGCAGGAACGCCAGAGTTCTCGTCCAGGGGTTTGCTCTTCACTGCCATGGTGACGGCGCCGCAGTGACAGCTACCGGTGTACATCCGGCTGCCCTCGAGTTCTGCCTGTGGCTCTTGGCCTTTGAAGGCTGGTGCGGACCAGGCTGGGACGTTGTCGGGTTTATATTCGTCGATTTTTAGACTCCAGACGTCGAGGTTTTGAATTGCGCGGACCTTGATTTGTGAGTTAGACTCTTCTGGGTTTGCAAGATTGTTATAGCGAAGACTTACGTTTACACCAACTCTGTTGCCCTTGTCGGTATCATGTCCAATCACCAGAAGATTGGTGCCGCAGGTGGTGCAAAACTGCAATTGCCATCTTAGTCTATTTGATTTCGTATAGCCTGTATTTTATGATTGCTATTATTCAACTTACCTTATAATGAAAATCACCAAACGGGTAATCGGACAATGTGCTCTCATCCCCCTGCACGAAGTTGTAGTCGCTAGTGAGTGACCACAGCGCGCCTCTGCGCTTGCATGAGCTGCAGTTACAGCCCACAACTGACTCAATCTTAGGGACCCTGGTCTCTAGGATATAGGCCTTGCAGTGGCAGTTTGCACGGTAGGTGACGGTCGACATTGTTGGTATTGTTGTAAAAGACAGATTTGGGTTAAAGCTTTGAAATGTTGCAATGCAATTGAGATATGGTAACTTCCAGCTGAGATTTCTATTGCTCTACTCTGGCGACTCAAAGGCTCTTGATACCGTTGATGGTCGTGCGGATATACTACTACAGCGCAACTCCAAGTTGTCCGAGGACCGAGCAGGATTGCAATGTTTTCCCCACAAATCAGGCAACTTGCAGCTCGGTGATTGTGTTGTACGAGTTGTGAGTCAGTCTTGCCTACGCGACAAATAGCGAGGGTGTGGAGGTTCACACATTGTGAGTGCTTGTGGGCGTGCACTTGTGAATTGCTACTTCACTGCTGATGCAAGGATACGCTGTCTGTTTTCGATCCAGATCTTCGCAAAGTCTGGTACCTCGGGAGCTAGATTGCACCGCTTATACCGTCGAGTCCATGATGCTTGCTCCTTTGTGCTAAGGCGTCTCGAAGCGAACCAGAACACCAGGACATAATCATGTCATCCTGTTCGGACTCGAAGGCACGCCGGCATGGAGGATTGAACAGGTTCGGATTCCTGCATACTCATCCGATCTCGTGATGAGGGGTTTGTGTTACCCAAAATGCAGCAATTACCTATCGACGGCCATGATTCGTATCAAAGCCCATCGGCGCCGTGATAAACTCTTCAGCTATTCCGCTGAGGTTACGGCCATCGAGAATCGTTGAGATTGAAACAACGAACCATTTGTTCCCGCACGTAACCATTTCTTTCATGACAACCGCGGACTTGGAACGTCACGCAACTGTATAAACTGCACTTCTCGGCAACCCCTCACTTGTCTTTCGCGAAATCGCCAGCTTGCATCTCCCGATCAAGCTCAAGAGCGCATCAGGTCCGATTGACCTGGACCTTCAAACATGGTGGCCATCACAGTACATTCGTCAAATACGTTGCCCATCAGCATCAAGCAGGATACCACTATTTTCCATGCCTTCGACCAGGGCGACCACAGTCTTGGTGGGGCCCTCTTGGGGATTTTCTTCTATATATTTTTGTGGCTTTGTTTGGGAGAGGAGCCGATATCAACGTTCCTCTTGGGTATCCTGTGTGGTTTCCCGAGGAGAGATGAACCAGCATACACGCATCCGATCGTCTCGAGCCTGCCTCCGACCTATGGCACCGCCACAAGCAATGTGAATAATGACCCCGCCGCAGCAAGGGAACTTGCTAGGCAGCAAGAGCGTCAACGGCGACTAGGAGCAGCGCGTCTACGAGAACTAGAGCAGGAACGACGTCGGCAGTCACAACGACGATCGCCGTCATCTGATAGTGGAGGATGGGGAGACATTCGACAGCAACAACAGACACAGACCATGATTCACAACGTCTCTCATGGGGGGTATGGCCATGGTGGCTATGGTGGCGGCGGGCACGGCGGCGGAGGATATGACAGTAGCTCATATGACAGTTATAGTGATTGAGCCAGATTCACCTAGAAAAGCGAAGGTGGTTCGTGGGGATGGATGTTTCATACGGCAGAATTTTTGGGGCATTTGGATTGGGTGGTATACTGCTTGGGAATGCTTATTTGAATGGTGGAAAGTCGCTAAAAAGGTGATGAAGATTATGAATGACGGTTTCATGTCTGGACTAACATCGGTCCAATAAGTGACTAGCGAAATCGGGTTCCTAAGCTGGTCGCGGTATCCTTCTTTCCTTCTCAATTCTTGTTGCACCAACCTCCCTCGCTCCTTTTGTCTTCATTAAGTCTTCAACGGGATTCATGTTTATCACTACGAGTGTTGCAGTTCATCGAAGTAGGAAAGGTGAAAACGAGGTCGGTTGGGCGTGGATAAAGCATCTGAAACGGATCCCATCGGGTGTCGAGTACGTTGAACGTCAAGGCTCCTTCAAGTGTTAGAAAATCTTTCGATTGCTCTAGCTGTCAATTCTTTCGAATCTTAAGTACAATGCATTGCTTTTCGGATGTCCAGTGTACATGTCAGTCTGCTCGATTCCTCGATCATCAACGATGTGACTAGTATAATTAGAATATATAGCTGCAATGGTGAGTTTCATATCTGAAGTTTTGACACGCTGATGTTAGCCAATATTATCTTAGCGGGAGTGGCGATTACGAACCATGCATGGCAAAATTAGAGCCCAAGCACATCCTACCACCGCTGGAGAAGCCCCAAAACTGCCGGGTGACATCTTTTGTACCGCTTAACCACCGAGTATAGTCCCACCGCTCTGGGTCAGGGTAAACATTTTCGTCTCGATGAAGGTTATATGCGGATGCTGAGATGCGGGTACCACCTGCTATGTTATACGGCCCTATCGGACAAGACGGCGAGGGTGCTACTCTTGGCTCAGGTCCGCCAGCGGGCGCGTAACGTCTGATCGTTTCCAGTATCATTGCGTGAAGCTTGGGTAGACTATCCAACTGTCTCGAATCGGGCATAGACAACTTGCCGTCCTCCAGAGTCATACTTGGTCGCAGTGATAGCAGCTCATTCCTCAGTTCTTGCTGTAAGTCCAGTGACTGTGAGAGATGATATGACAAGTACGTAAGTGCGACACCTGTTGTCTCCTGGCCTGCTAAGACATGATCAAACACTTCGGATGCTATAGAGAGCTCTGGCTGCATGATGGCCGTATCATAGACGCTTGACTGCTCGCCGTTGCTTTGAAACTCCTTGTCGTATCCTGCGAGCAAAGCACGTACGACCACAGGCTCATCGGCAGGGTCACTGATGTCTGTAGAGCTGTTCAGATCTCGTAAAGTCGAATCACTCAGTTCTCTGCACCATGCCTCTAATTCTCGGTTTGCCAGCTTTACCCAAGTCGGAGTTAGACTAATGCCTAGGTAACCGAGTAGTCTGGAGAGTCTAGGTAGCTCCTGACTGAAAAACCCGTACCCCTTCCGAGTTGTATAGAGAGTCAGCCAATGATCACGTTCGGCTTTGCGACTAATGAAATCGGCGCCATTCTTGATTCCAAAACAGTAGGCTGAAATAAAGTCCATAGCCACTGCACAGAATAGAGAGTGGACGTTGATTCCATGTGGTGACTGGCATTCTGATATAGACTCCGCCAGAAGTGGCATCAATCTCTGGTTTAAAATTATGCGAGATTGCGCAGACTGTGTTGCCGAAGTTTGTATATGTGACTTAGAGTAGACATGCGAGACCATGCGCTTCCTCGTCGAATGATGGTTCGATGACACTGCCGAGAATGTGCAAGGGACTCTATTCCCGGTTCAGTTCTGTCGACTTCACGTTGGTAGGATAGTGGTTTCATACCTACCCAAAGTTATCAAAGACGGAATACCATCGATGTTTATCGAATCCCCCCTGGTATACGATCTTCACGGCTTCTGAACTATTTATACTGATCTCGCTAGGACCGACACGGACAAACGAACCATATTTCTTATGAGCCGCATTCAAGGTTCGGTTCTCTCGGTTATTGAACCTCGCCCAGAGTATCCAGCAGTTGGAGAATGAACATGTCCAATGTGGTGTCGGCAGCTTGGCCAGCGGTGAGAAAACAGTAGGATAGATCACGTATTGGTAGGCAGCCCAAGCAATCGCGAGTAGCGCGATGGAAGAATAGAGGCTGGTCATCCTGCACAGCTGAGTCACACTACTGGAGTCTGGAGAGACAGGAGACAGACACAATATGATCTACCAATTGTTGTCCAAATTACTGAAGAAAAATGAATGTCTTAGTCTCACAGGACATGCTAAATGCCAGAGCCTCAACCCAAACTCCTGGGCTAATACGGGGAGATAAGCGACGATCACTCTGGATTGACGATATGTAGCTGTTGATGTGGTTGGGTGTCCTCTGTGCTGTAAACTATGGTGGTCGCAGTGCTCATCATATCCCTGTGGCGGGCTATGACGTAGCGCTCAACACCCTGTCAGATAGACACCTAACAACCCCGGCCGAGCCCCGGGCCACCGTCTACATTGCAGATCGCATTTTGACCCGGGATCGCGTCACCCTTCTGAACCGACCTGAAGATATTGTACGTCAAAAGTACCTTTGATTGAAACTTATGGCCTCGACAGTCGCCTCAGCCTAGAGGATGACTCTTCTCAATTCGAGACTCACCACTTATGACGATGCGGACTGGGGGCTGAGACTCATGGCCAGACCCACTAATCAGGTCGGTGGCACAGATCCTTCGTGAATCGTCATGGCACTCTTTGTCTACATCTATGGAATGGAATGACGATGTGGCCTCTGAGGAAGCATTTTCGGCGCTCCAACAGCCTTCAAACCTATCATCTCGCTACCCAAGACATCTCATAGTAACGTCTGTGAGACCATCATACCACTCTCAGGAATACTCACAGTCATAACTCTCAGCTCTCGTCCACACTCATGTGTCGCCACAATCACAATGCCTTCTCCAGATACACTCGACATGAAGTCCTTACAGATATCAGAATCCCCGAGGCTTGACACAATTCCTACCGACATACTGTTCATAATATTCGGCTATCTGGATACTGCGCGAAGCATCGTACACCTTGCTGCCACGTGTAAAGGAATGAGTATACTAGTGTCTGCGAATGCATGGCGAATATTTGTCCTTCGCTACTTCAGCGGTCTCTCGCTACCAGATACTTCCTCTGCGCACGACTGGAAAGACACAGCGCGCGTGTTGACATCACAATCCCGAGATTGGGATAGACGGGCTTTCGTATTTCATTCGCTCGCACCGCCGCAAATGCGTCGGCCTAATACACGAAGAGCGCCTAACTTTACCACACAATCTATTCCGGCGAATGTCATTGTCGACGCCTACTTGCGCAAGGAAGGAAATGTGAACGAAGAGGTCGTCGTCTGGGGTGCCGGCGAAGACCTCTTAGCCAGGACTAGACGAACAAATAAAACGGCCGTCATTACTGAACGCTGGCACAGCTACAAGGGAGACTACACATCCGGAAAGGATGATACAACGGCCATTTCGATTTGGAGAGGCGGTAATCCACAAGATGAGACTGAGTCCGCCGTTGTGGTGGGCCGTGCCAACGGCGAGTTGCGCTTGATGTCCACTAGAAATACTAGTTTTGGCCAGACACTGATGCAGTTTGGTCCTCCACCTTCACAACCTGTTACTCAAACTGAAATACAAAGTGTCGATCTGGATCACGAAGATGGACTGCTCGCATCCGCCACGAGGGACAGCATTTTCCTATACTCTCTACTTGACAAAAATCAGGTACATGAAGACGCTGGAACTGAATCCCACCATATTGCCCCTCTCCACGGCATCTCACTCAAAGACTCACCAGAATCTACCCCATTCGAATTCATTCGATCTATCAAGGCAGTCAAAAAAGATACCTTTGCCGTGTCCATGAATAGGAGCTATGATCCGATTCAAATGTTGAATGTCACTCCGTCCGGGTTCAGGGTGACCAAAGCTGCCAAAATGTCACTTCAATACCCGGGGATCGAGTCAACGCTTCGTACAGTGAGAGCAATACTGCCGATAGATGCGAGTTCGGTTGCTAGTGGAGGGAGCAATGTAATGCTCAGCTCTTGGGATGACGGAACCATACGACTACAGGACTGGAGGACGCCATCGCCCATCGATCGAATGTATCAAGACAACTTCGAACTCGCTACCCCTATCAACGCATTAATCTCTTACGGAACTGAGAGATTTGTTGCTGGTAGTGCATACTCGCATATGCTCAAAATCTTCGATTTCCGCTGGCACAAAGGCTACTATCACACGGACTCACTTCCTTGCAGTACCCGGCAACCCTATCCGACTCCCAAACCACCGACGGTAGTTGATGAGCCCGAATACCCTGACGAGCGAACGAAATGCAATCACGTACTTGGTCGGTTCTGTCGGTGGCACGCCCTCTCCCGTCATGATTTCTTCCGCCCGAACTGCAATATCTATCTCCGGTTTCGGGATAACGCCAGCTCGCCCATCTACTCGCTAGCCAAGCCGTCAGACGTGTCGCCCACTATTTACGCAGGAGTTTCGGGATTTCTGGTAGAAGCCACTCTGAAGAGTGGTGTCAGTGATACCCATGTCTCTAATAAAGGTTCTCCGTACGTACGACAAAAAGGAAAGGTTGCTATTCTCGAGACAGGCGATGGCATGGTTATTTACGATGTCAGTAAATGCAAGCGTGTACCGGAGATCCGTCGACAGGCGTTCGGTGATACTGAGCATAGTGATACAATGGCGAGGAAGCGTCATAGATTAGATGAAGCTCTACAGAATCCTCATGAGTGGCTGGACTACCTATAGACCCAAATGGACAACTACTAAAACCGTCATTTAAGGCGAACGAAGTCAGCCATAGACTCATTATAATAGGCTTTTGACAACGAAAGGCATTTTTCAATCAACTCAAGCAGCTGCTTCTTAAACCTACTCCGTCTATCCTAGATCAATGCTATATGAATTTACATGCCGTAACATCCTCGAGATATTATGTTCTATATGCTCGTAGATTTACCGACTTTAGAAAGAGTTTATCTAAGAATAGAATCGTGGGTAAGAACACTGCTATGGCTTGAAAAATGTTGTAGGCTGGCAAAAAACACAGACGAACGAATAATAGGCGGGCGTGGACAATACCTTATACCAATATGTGGATTACTCTGAACAGATAAGTTTGCGACGCATCGAGGATCAATACTCCTAACCGACCATGTGATCAACTGACATCCCATTCGGTCGCGACTGAAGTCCAACTCTGGGATCTGTCGCCTGACAACGTCACTACCTCCTAACAGACACTAAAGACGGTTGCCATCCATCGAAACGGCAAACAATGAGCTTTCAGCTAGTCCGAAATATTCCTCCGAGAATTGCTTAAGCTTGTTCATTACTCCGTTGGCAATGACTGTAATGGGGTTAATTTGAATGGGTTCTTTCCGGTTAGGCACATCAGTATTTCACGATTTGGATGGACTGACAAACTCTACCTCGGTAGAGACAGAGCACTAGTACAGTCCGTCTAAATTCAGTAAAATTTCTTTGGTCGCTAGTTTGAATCGTCCGTTGACCATCGAAGTAAGAAATACGCTAGGAGAAAATGAGTACTCGTGGCGAAACTACTATGTCTCACTCCCATGGGGGTATGTCACGGTACGCATGTCAATAGGGCAAGTGGCACAATGGGCACACACCTCCGTACTTGCGTACTTCTCCATTGTTGGAACATGATGTATTTAAGACAACATACGGAATTTCAATGCCAATATAATGTGCTCAATGTTTCGAACACGCTTTGTGATACATCGCGGGAGATTACTTGCTGGATCAAGTAATCATTCACAGGTAAGGTCATGCTTGTATACAGGTGCGGCCTGAGGTACAAAAAATAACACCAATCTTCCTATATCTTGGATGAAACCAATATGGGGCTGAGCGCGTTTTAGTGAATAGTGTTTCGTGCACGTGTTACGCGAAGTTTAGTGAATGTACGACCTAACTTACTCACAGGCCTCTGTTTAACAGCGCTCTACACACATCCTGTATATAAACCTGTAAGGCCTTGAACATCTTCTTGAAATCATCCCTACCCTCCTTCATCAAGAGTCAACATCCACACTCTAGGACAAGTCAGCATCACCATCAACCCATCATCACCACAATGAATATCCTCGCCCTCCCCATGGCCCTAGCCATGCCAACCCTCAATAGCATGCCTATACCGGCAGATTTCTACCCCCCAAACATCACCGACGTCCCCTTCCACACGTCCCCCTCCTACCCAGGGAACTTCTGCAACGGCACCAGCTACAAGCCTTCCAACAACGGCCACGCAGCCATGTTCTCCGATTGTCTCAAAATCATGAACTACGCACAAACCAGCATCGGCGAATGGCAACTCAAGACCGCTACGACTAAGGATAGCTGGCAAATGCTTGCTTCGATGGGGAATTGCGCTCTCTTGGTGCAGAATACCGAGCCGGCGGTGGTTAGCGATAAGGATGTTGCTGATCTTATGCACACGATCTGGATGAAGGATGGGATTCGTGATGGGCCGGTTGAGGCGACGGGTAGTTGGGAAAATTGCCAGGTTTACCAGGCTCCTTATCGCGAGAAGGCTACTGGTGTGCAGTTTTGGGTGAGGGATTCGAATTTTGCTGGGAATTGGTAGACGCTGTGAGGGTGTGATTGATTTGGTCGTACGATGTTTTGCTCATTGGACGGGCAAGCATATATCCCCCAATAAAACTATCTTATCAGGCATATGTGTGGTGCTCTACGAGTGAGGCTACAAGACAACATGCAAGACATGTAATGCAAGGGGAACGATGGCCAAATGAAAAACCTCTGAGCGAGTATTTAGGCCATTAGCGGGATACATAATAATGTACAAAAATAAGTAAAAAATCGTATTATACTATGCTTTGTCGGTGGAGTATCCATGACATTAACTTGGCGAGTATGTCGAAACTTGCCTCAAAAATCATCAGCACCTCAAGTTTCTGGTGTAAGTAATGCCAGTCGTTTTCCGACAATCTTAAATAACTAAATATAGGATAGCATTGCTGTTTTGTTCCAATTACTTCTAGAGTTTCGCATCACAGAGGCACACAACCTCGAGGCCGGTCGGTTTATTAACTGGCACTGCAAAACATGTGTACATCCATTTATGCCGAACGACTTATACAACCACATTTTTTGTGTAGTGATGTAAAATGCATTCCGTACCTCTAAGCAATTAATACATACATTTAAGAAGTGCACTGTGAGACTAATTGACACTGATATTTCGAATACTTGAATGGATTCAATCTGCCGGTGCTAAAAGCGATGTTTGGTGGTTTGCAACGCACTGTGCCATTCAATCTTCCCCTCCTCCCAACCAGGTACTCCAGCACTGACCTCCTCGGCGCGTCAACAACCATGCGGCGGCGCTGAACCTATTTTCCATCGTATCACGGAGCGACAGCGAATGATCTCTTTAGGTGCGTTGCACTCGCTAGCTCATGATCATCAGCAACAACATCAAGAATTAGTCAAAGTCTAGACGTACCTCTTCCTCACTCAACATGCCTTACGACTGCATTGTTAGGGATGAATTTAGCTGTGCGTTTGGCCGATTCTTCGCTTCGCCGGGTAGCCATGACCGAGAATCTGTTTCCTCGCTGAAAGCAATGTTTCTCCCAGGTCACGCCTGCCGGGAACAAGCGCCTTCGCGACGACATCCACTTCGTGGAATGCCAGCTCAAGCACTACGGCGTAACCTACGAGGAAAGCGAATTCAAGGGCCAAGGCACAAGACTTCTCCAGAAAGCTCTTCAAGCGGGAAAATGCGACGAAGTGCCGCTGCATCTCGTTAAACTGTTCGCTGAGATGCATCAAGAGTGGCTGGCGCAACTGACGCCGGAGGAAATATCAGCCCATCCAGACTTCGTTATGGACAGATACTTCTTGACCAACGAGCAGCCAGACGCAACCAAGACTTCGGCCGTAGTCGGCATCCCATTCGATCCGCACAGCGTCCACCGCGCGGGGCAACTGAGAGAAGCTGCGAGCACCGTCAGTGGCCTGCACCAAGCCACAGGCCAGGGACAAGCAACTCAGACCGTCTTCCTGGGGTGGAATAAAAAAGCAGTGACCAAGGCAGCAAATGGTCATGCTGGCGAGGAAGCAAAGGCTGTGAAAGCTGCGGACGAAGAGCGCGAGACGGAGCGCGCGGAAGAACACGCGGACTATTTGAAGACGCTGAATCGGAACAAGGGTCCTAAGAAACATTCGCCGGTTGGGAGCTACATGATCGACTGCGAGGAAATCGAAACCCAATGGCCTAGCCAAGCTGACGATATGACCATGCACATATTCGAGACAGGCACGCCAGGAATCTTCGAGGCATCGTTTGAATTCGGTGTTGTCGAGGGAGCCATGATCTTGAGCACCGACATCAAATCCCTGGAAGAATACATGGCAGAGCTAGAGCAGCACGAGGAGTCTGAAGAAGATGACTACGATGAAGATGATGAAGATGACGAAGATGAGGACGCTGGTGAAGGCAGCAACAAGAGAAAAGCCGCAACGTCAAGCTCTCAACCCCGTGGGCGCGGACGCCCTGCAAAGAAGGCCAAAACTACTAGTTTGAAATTCCACTTGAGAGCCCGGGGTCGTGAGACGGGCGAAGGAGAGATCTTCTTTGATCCGGAAGAAGGAAGCATTAAATTCGAGAACGAAAAGATGGCTAAGTTCTCAGGTGTGATTACCCTGCCTTGCGTCGGGGAGGCAGTGCCGTTCACAGGGCGTAAGACGACGGATCAGGTCCATGGAGGCAGCTCGTGGGCTGAGTTCTCGTATGCTGAGTATGAAGATGCGAGAGTCAGTCGATGGCTTTAGATGGAAGCAGAGACTTGAAAGGCATTGGTTCGGATCACCTGTATTGAGAAGGTGGTATGGAATGTGAGACTATCGGCTGAGATCTGGTTGCACATGATTCAGCCTCTTCGATCTCGTATTGTGTATGATCAAGCTGGGACGGAGAACTGGTAAAGACGATGGCGTTTCTTGTCCAGTCATAATAATTAAAATAGTCAGAAAATAAGGGATGTGACCAGCCCCATGGACCTGTTCAAACAAGCCATCTCGTAACATTGTGTTGCATCACTACAAGTCATTGCCCCTCTAGCAGATAGGTCGCTAGTAATCATTGCAACGATACCCCCACCCGAAAGAACCTCACTCTGCAGTAACGAGATATTTTTCTGCTTATCTCTTCTCGTCCGATGTGGCAGAAGAATCATATCGTATGCACAGCAGTACTAAGACCAGCGGCGCCTGATTTTCTGGCACTCCCAAAGCATTCTAATTTCTAGGATAGCAAGGAGAAGTCCGTTCGTGTTCTTAACAATCACACAGCCGATGCCTCGAGTATTCTTAGGTGTTCAACAAGTAGGTACAGTGTGGCCTGACAATAATCAGTCACGATGACCAAACTGGTATGCTTCTTTCTCGGATCTTAATTGTGAACTTTCGTGTATAGGCTACTAGTCCGAAAGGTTAACACGACTATAGGTATTTCTGTTCTTTGAATTTCTTCTGCCATGGAATATACTCGTAACTATATCGACATTTTCCTTGTTTTTTCGCGCAACCCGCGTTCAACAGCAAATCATGGTGATCACCAGATCAGATGATGAAGACTGCCCAAAGATGCGCTGCTGAATTTACTGGGCTTTGCGACTCTGTAGACCTGGCATGCCTACCTGTATTGAACACTCGAAAACACGCATGGTTCCGAGTTCATACGACTGGTAGGAGACTGCATCCGTGTATCAATCCCTCATTCTAGCTTACGAGCCACAGCCATCGATCCCAGGAACATAATCATTAGACAGACATCAAGCATTCTTAATTACTCTTTACACATACATCTTGCTCGAACAACTAATCTAATCTTGAATTCGCATTACCCTAACGCCAATCTATTACCCAAGATGCATACGCTAATGGATGTTGATGCTCCGAGGTGACACAGTGATGATACCTCATGGGCTATTAAAGCGCACCAGTGTGTATGTCTGGTGGCAGTCTAAGGCATGTGGTCGGGACTTGCTGCTTTGCGGCAATCAGCGTCGGTTCCAATTCAAGAAGCGGGTCTATTCCGATGTCAGTACAGAACGTGTAATATATTGGCTGCTATATGATGGAATTACTCACAGCCATGAAGAGGATGAGAGTATTGCTGCCGACGAAGGCGATAAAGATACCCAGATCCCTCCATCGGAGGTTGTAGTCGTAACCGAACACGTTGTAGAACTGATTGCCAACCGTGTAGGCACAGTACTCGCAGTTCATCGTGTTGTTGTTAACGAGGTACCCAGCCCCGCCAGCAGAGAAGAAATTCTCCATGTATTCACCGCAAGTCTGGCCATCTGGAGCCGTGAAACGGTTCAGTTCTGCATCACGGCAGTTGACGACCAAGCCGTTCAGCGCTGTGGTGATTGTGCCACTAATGAGACGGGTGAAGGGGTCAAGCTGGTAAAGCCAGACCTTCCAGAAGTAAGGCATGGTGGGATACGGAATTGTGACACCGCAGAAGAGGGCAAAGGTGATGACGATGAATGGGTCGTACTGGCTTGATACGAAAGCAGACGGAGAAATGGCGGCGAGGACCTGTCCAAGAGATATGGCGAAGAGTTCGGTAATGAGGACCATGAAATATTGGTATCCAGCACGGGTAGGCTCAGCCTGGAATCCAGGGATGAAGTAAAGGGGTAAGAAGAACACCACGGAGCAGAGGATGGAGTAAGGAAGCTCGGCAATGACCATGCTGAGGGTGAACGTGAAGGTGCTGTACATCTTGCTGAGCTGTTCGCGGAAGAAGATGGCACGTTTGATAACAAACATCAATTCGACCTGAGGCAAAAGCAACGCGGGCAGAACAGTGATCTGAAACATAACAAAGACCTTGTATTGCAGAGACGACTTGGAGTCGTCGAGTTGCAGGTATGTGAGACCAGTAATGAGGGCAACCGCAATATGATTGAACAAGCGGGTGAAGAGGTAGTTAGGAGATCGCCAGTAGGAAATGTTGGTACGCTTGACGACAACCTTAATCTGGTGGAGAAGAGGCGACGCGAATTCTCGCTGCATGCTAGGGTCGATTTGCGCAGCAGCCGCTTTGCCTGACTCTTTGAACTGAGAGATCCGATCTTTGACATTAGCAAGCTCAGAACTCTCGTCCCAGATGTCAGCCCAGTCCCGGTTTCCAACACGTGCAGCACTACCAGCGCCAATGGCCTCCAGCATATACTCAGCGATATTGTCGGATGGTCCAGCTGTCGCTCCGTGGCGGGAGAGATATTCACGGAGAACATGGGCGTCCTTGCCGATATCGCCGAAATAGACGCAGCGACCACCGCGCTGTAGGAGAAGCAGTCGGTCAAAGTTCTCGAACAGTGCGGCGTTCGGCTGGTGAATGGTACAGAGAATGGCCTGGCCAGCAGCAGCAAGCTTCTTCAGAAATCGCACAATGTTGAAAGCACTTTGGCTGTCGAGACCAGAGGTGGGCTCGTCAAGGAAGAGCAAAAGCTGGGGCTTAGCTGCCAGTTCGACACCAATGGTGACACGCTTGCGTTGCTCAACAGTCAGACCATATTCAGGGGTACCAATAATACAGTCGGCAATGTTTTCCATTTCCAACAGCGAGATAATTTCCTCGACATAGGAGTACTTTTCAGACTGAGGGGTGTCAAAAGACTGCCGCAAATCGGCAGAAAACCGAAGGGCTTCGCGGACCGTTTGCGTAGGGTCATGTGTGTCAAGTTGTTCTGCGTAAGATGTTGAGCGCTGGAACTCTTTGCCAGGCTTCGAGCCATCAACAAGTACGTCGCCAGCGATAACACCGATGTTTTTTCTCGAAGCTAGGACGTCCAAAAGTGTGGTTTTGCCGGCTCCAGAGGCGCCCATAAGTGCCGTCAATTCACCAGGCTTGCAGTAACCAAAAACATTGTTCAGAAGTCGTCGAGTGCCTCCGGGAACGGGGACATCGTAATTGAGTTCCTCCCATGTCAAAACGCTCGTTGATTCGATCTTGAGCGTCCCGTCCGAGTCATCGGCCCTGGATTTCTGGCGTTCCAATCGCTTATTGTTGAGTGCTTCGTTCAAAACGGTTCTCTCTTTGTTCGGTCGCGCAAATACTCTGGCTTGGTTTCCACCCATTCCGAACTTGACAAACTCTCCGAGAACCACGTTCATGATCAGGAAGAAGATGATGATGGCAACAATGATGCCAAAATTGCGCCAAAGATCCTGGGGCGCATATGTATAACCTTGGGTAACGTAATCGGATCCGCTCACAATGTTGCTTCCTGCCTGAGCGCCTGCCAACGTACACACTTGGTGGTTGATATCGCCATATCCGGATCCGCTTGGTATAAGATACGAGTCGGAACAGGTAATTTCTGATCCACCAAACTCATTCGCCATCAGACTCGCAAACGATAAGCCGAGTGCATTGATCCAGAAGATCCATCGAAGCCAGACTTGTTGTGACTGATATTGAATCAGATAACCAGAAGTCACAATGAACAATGTGATCGTCACAACAGCGAATTTGACGGCATAATCGAAATCAGGACTGAGACAACCGATGATACGGAAAAACAGAGTCATGGCAATGTTTCCAACAAGAATCAACAAGTAGAAGGTGAAGAAATGACCGGCAGTTCTTGTCAAGTCTGTCAAGAAATACACGATGATAGAGAAGACCAGGATCTGTACCGCGGAAAAGGCAGTGTCCACGAAAATCTGGCCAATCCACAAAGCTGAAGGTCTATGGAACGCATAAGCTTTGTGTTTGTTGACAATCGGCCGTCCAGTCATCGTTGATCCTAATTCGGAGAAAGCCTGGAAAGCGTTAAACAAGAGCGCGATGAACAGAAGACCACCTTTGCTGAAAGCGCTGGCTGATGTTGATCCGAGGTTGAGATATAGTGTTCCGAGGACGATGGCGATGACAATGGCACGAAGCCACGAGAGAAAGAGACCAAGCTTGTCCTGCAGCTTCAAAACAAACTGGCGCTTCATCAAAGCCCAGACTTGGAGGTGAAACCCGACGCTGTAAACAGAGCGCTTAGCGCCACGTCGCTTGGCTTCGCGGACAGCGGTGCGGAAATCTTGGTGTTTTTCGGTTTCGTGTTCGAGACGAGCCTTATAGTCTGACATATCAGTAGTGAGCTGCTTGCTGTATGCAGATTGTTCGAATGCTGCGGCGAGAGTTTCGGGGCTGTGGGGGGCATTGGCAGGAGAATATCCGTCAGAGTACTGTCGCTCGAACTCGTCGGTACATCCAGTCACGTAGTCGGGGGTTGTCTGGCGCGGACGGGGCAGAAAACCAAGTCCTTCGAAGTAGCTTCTTGCTTCGGTAGCGGGTCCAAAGTATACTTGTTTGCCGGAATCGATGACTAGAACTTTGTCGAACTGCTTGTAGATGTTCTCCGAGGCTTGGTACAAAGATACGAAAGTCGAGGTTTTGTATAGATCTGTCTGGATCCGGAGCGACTTGACAAAGTCCAGAGCAGTACTGGCGTCGAGACCGCGGGTGCTGTTATCCCACGATAGCACGCAAGCGTTGGTGATCATCATCTCGGCGATTGAGACACGCTTCCGCTCACCGCCTGAAACACCACGAACTAGAGCATCACCCACTACGGTTTTCCTCGTATGCTCAATGTTGAACATCTTGAGCAAGGTAGAGATGACATCGCTCTTGAACTTGGCCTTGTCGACACCTGCGGGCAGCTTGTTGGGCACTTTTGTGTCGATAGCAAAGCCAAGCGTCTGCTCAACAGTTAGGGTCGCATGGTGAATGTCGTCTTCTTGGTTATAAACGGCCTCTCCTCGGTAATCTTCAAATTCCTCGTGAGTGAAAGGTCCGTACATAACCTCTCCTGTCACTCCGGTATAGCCCCATCGCTGATTTGTGATGGACTTGAGGAAAGTGGTGCAACCAGAGCCGGGTCGACCAAGAACCAAGACCATCTCGCCAGGGTTAATGACACCCTTAAAGTTGTCAAGCAAAGTAGCCTCCACACCCTTGGCTCCCCAGCCCATCAAGTTCTTTAATGGGGTCCAGTAGTCGACAAAGCTCACGAAAGCATCCGGGAATGTCTGTACGTAGTTGGTGAAACCACCCATGCCCTTGACGGTAAGCCCATCCCAATAAACACCGATATGCTTGGGCCGAATGCCCGCCTGTTGTTCAGCATCCAGGCCACCTCGAAGAACCGTTTCCAAGTCGAAGTCTTCGGTAGATGTCTCCGAGCCATCGACATCGGCCTTGGCGCCTTTCTCGGGGTCACCCAGGGACCGGCGACTGCTCACACGGCTAGCGCGGGATCTGCCTGATATTTCTCGCTGAAGCTCAGCGAAATCTGACTCGGCCCGCTTGACTGAAATGCCGGAATTGACATTGGAGAATCCACTGGGATTATTCTGTCGGGCTTGCTCACGCTGCTCTTCAGTGTTTGTCGAAGTTGGGACTGACGTAGTGGTGGATGAAGGTCGTGTGCTCTTGGCAGTCTCATGGCCGAGAGCAGGCGGTGCTTCAACGGCTTGCTGGCCGTCCAGTGGTTGTTTCTCGATGTCCTTCTCCGTCATCGTTTTATTCGCTTTCAGCACGGGGCTGAAGACGTCCAAGTGAGCGGCCAGTTATGAATACCACTGGAAATAGCGCGGATTTGACGTCAAGAAATTTTTGATTTCCGGAATGAGTGTGTGTGCCGCGATATGAAGTCAGTCCGGTCTTAGATTAGAAGTTTGGTGACTCTATGAACTACCTGGGTCGACTAATAAGAGGGAGCGTGTTGTTGCAAAGCAACGGCACAATCTTCCCGAGCAAGAAGCTGGCCAACAGTGGAGGAGAATTGCAACACCTAGTAGAGAGGAATAGAGCAGTCGCCGCCGGACAAGGCTGCAGTGCTGATATATCAAGGACTCAACAAGAGACCCAGACACGAGACAGGCCAGGAAAACACAGAAAACTCCCACACTGGGCAGGGTCGAGTACTTCGGCGGGAAAAGAGGATTCGCCCGCGGCCAAGTGGAGTTTGTGAACCCCACAAAGCTCCCAAACTACTCTAACATACACCACCCTGGCCCTTCCGTGTTCACGATGGTACCACCTGGTATGTTACGGTAGACACGGTGTCGATGTGAAACTGGCTCGACTGGCAACTGGGAGAGTAAAGTAGGTAGGCAGTTTTATGGCATGCACAGATATGGGTGTGGCGTTGGCGACTACTTGTACATTTGTCTGTCCATGCAGAGATCGATCACAACTACCTGCAGGTGCATATCCTATCTCTGCACCAGCTGCCTGATCTTCCTTCAGGGCCCTTCGTACGGTTGCATTTTAGACTTTAGTGTCCATGAACAGAGCATGATTCGACACAATTGGGGGGGCGAGCTTTGGGGTGTTAGGGGTTGTCGAACTGGAATTTGGCAGGCTCGGCAGAAGATCGGCAGGAGTCTTGGAAGAAGATTGATAATCAACATGTTCAACTTGTCCGCAACAAGACCGGCCCAGCTCGGGCACCATGGCGAACGCTAGGTTAGGAGGGAAGCCATTCCAGGGCGACGGCGCTAGCTCTGCATTTGGGATCGGTTAGCCCGCGACGGGGAATTTGCGGGGTGCTCTTCTTGGCTTCTTCAACCGAACCGTCAACACATTCTGCCTGATGAACCCCCACCTGGATGAGCCTCACACCAAGTCGATATGGCGACATGTTTGTGATTCATTATGAGTCTATTGCAAGTACCTACTGTATCAATTGCTAGCCAGCACTTCTACTTTATTTCCGCCCCGCCGCCATGTTACTCCTCTAACACTCTGGACTTCAGGTTGCACAAGTAGAGAAGAGAAGACGGTTATTTGAGTGGAGGGGAGTCGGTGTAGGGCTGATATCTGCTGCCGACGGCGCCTACAGAATTCGTCCGATTCATTCATTACCTTGGGTTGCTTGATCACGCAAGTCAAGCGTCATTGGAACTATGAATCATTGTTCGTCATTTGCTATTCGTGTTTTAGCTGCATCTGGTCAGGGATATGCCGTCCACCAAACATTCATAGCCCTCGTCTATCCGGCTTGTTTGGTGACATACTCCGTACTCCATTGACACCTTGGCATTACCTCCCATACGTATATGTGGCTCTCCGGCGAGGAGTCATTCGGTATCGAATATAACACCAGACGTGACAGCGAATGCTCTAGCGACTCCTAACGTTCCACTCAAGGACTGCGGAGACGTGCTTCGGTCTGTCTTGGCTACCTGCTTGGAAATCAAACGTGAGGATTCGGTCCCGTAGCCACGTAGATTGTGGTGGACTCTGGCCAGAAGTCTGGTTCTTAACACTGGCAGTTTTGAAGGGTATCTGTAGGGTGTGTCAGGTAGGTAGGTATGTATAGCTCGGAGTTGTAAGTTGGACCGGCCCGACGTTGAGATGGCGGCGCACGTGCGCGAACAGTAATGGTTAATCTCTCCAATATCCCCGTTGGGGCATGTAGTCTAGGTATGATTGGCTGTTGTCTATCAATTCACTGGCGAACTGTTACGATCTGCCCTGGGTGTTTTGTGAGACGCTCACCGTACGCGGATTACTGTATGGGGTTCTCATTTGGCGCCATTCTTGGCATCGCATCTTTTTACGGTTGCAGTTTCTTTGCGCCTCGGACTTTACTCCTACCTCCGTGTCATTCTACCTTACCAGGTATGTGGGTATGGTGGTATGTATTAGGTCTGTATTTCCAACAACCGAGACAACAATCAAATTGAAGACACAACCTACCTAGAAACCAGTCAGTTGATGCGTCTCATCTGCTGAAATAAACCGTGGCACAGCACCTCCGAGACGGCGTGTTTCCTTTGGAGTCCATTTTTGTTGGCTTACAAATGATACGTATTAATTTCGTTGGCAGTTTGACTCCCGCGCTACGCCTGCATGAGATCCCGCACGAGCAATGGCATAACGGCAGCAAGAACTCTTGCTGTCTCTGCAATCTGCATTCAATGAGTGGCCCTCGCAAACAGTTGCAGGTAGGCCCGTACCTATACATGTACCTATCGTACTCGTACAATAGTAGCTCTGATACAGGTACCTACTCGGCAATCTTTGTGGCTTACGCAGCCGCGGAGGAATCTTCACTTTGACGCCATCCCATAAACGGTCAGGTCCGGCAGGGAGAAGAAGGATAACCATATGCATCCCACATTATCGGCGATATGGATCGGGCCTGCGTCTGTATGTATTGAAGACGGCATGGCGAGGGACCTGACGCGGGCGGTCGGTCGGACGAATAGTCACCGCGTTTTTATCCGTTCTATGTACAAATACATTATCAGTCTTTGACAACCTCTCGACACTTCACTATCCGTACTGGAGTATGTCGAATCTCGGTTGCATAGCGCGTGATAAGGCTTGATAAGGCATTGACATAGCATCACAAAACACTGCGACCCGCTTGAGCTTAAATTTTTGGCTTGATCTCGAGTCAGCTCGGCCGTTCACAGAGTTCAATATGTGTCATTGTAGCGCCAGCGGGATAGTATTGAAATTGGCCAGTCCTCGCCCAGTTCTCACCAGCATCAGTGGCCGAGTCACAATCCCCGTGAACGTAGGGCGACCATCAGAATGATGTCCGAGTCTCAGGATCTCCATACTGCACATGTTGCCTCGGAGGACTCGGCAAGTGTCAATGCCAGATCTTGGCTTCTGTTCCCAGTGTCTTCAGCTGTATCCGCATCATCCGCCAAGACAGCCGACAACACACTGACATTATTCATGTGCACCTTCTTCTCCATCCTCCACCAACAAGTCCGCATAGTGGGACCTCGTCTGAAAAGGTCGAACTGCGCCCCGTTGAGCATTAAGACTGTCGAAGACGTGAATATATGAATAGGAGAGCCAACGCCGATGCCACAGTCGACTTGATCATAACTTCGTAGAGGACCCTACCGGAGTTTTTGGTTATCTCCATCAGACACCATTAGAATATAGTACATATTATAACTAGAGTTGCATGCATTCGTATTGACAGGTCACCTTCCAGAAGCAAACCCTCCGTCAACACACAAGTAGAGCTCAAAAGCACATCATTTGAGTTATTACGTAACCTCCGTATCCGGTATTCAACTCCCGGCGCGGGAAAGTCGTTGTTATCTCCCCGAGCACAACCGCTTATACGACGTGATTACCTACACAGTAATGGACATTTCGGACCTTGCATAGATCCGAGTCAACGGTCGAGACACTAACAAGTCTTGGCATCGTGGTGACTATCTGGTTCTTACATCAAGCAGATGTCCCAAGATGACGATCTGTCGATGGCTTAAATCTAGATGTGGTTCGAGAGTATAGAGTCAAATATCCGTGTACGGCTTTCAAAGATCGAGGAAGCGGACGTCGGATCACGCACAGCTACGGAATTACCGGAATGCGCGGAACACCTATCTAACTACGTCTGGGCAAAGAGACACGCGGAGACTGTCTTGTCGGCGCAGAGCTTGCACTAACTGGTCCTCCGAGTACTTGTGTCAGAGCTGTCTGCCATGTGTTATGCAGACTAAGGAGATAATCAGCACCCCATTCGTATCGTTTATCTAGGATCTGTCATTCTGGGCCATCTGCAAGCTCTATGGCTTCGAAGCCGTATGTTAAAATGGGTCTCGCAGACCATGTGATATACTTGTATCGCCACTGTATTGTCTTGGTCATTGTGATCAAAGTAATACATGTATGGAGAGGAAGAATTCCCACGGACAATACTAATGAAAATAAGGGTGATGAATGATCATGGGATCCCAACAACCCGGCTACATTCTCCCTGTTTGTCTATGTTCTCTGCACCGCCTCTGGATTCTGCACAATTATGAGGGTGATTTATAACGAAGTCGAGTCCTGGCTATCCGCCGCGATACATCTCGTCCTCACCTTATCGTCACTTTGATGCTGGTTGTTTCAACGAATTTTGAGCTTCCATAGAGTGCCGCAACCAACCCTCATTGAACTCCAATATTCGTGATTTGACTGTTACTTCGAAGTCCTATTCTTTAACAACTTAGTCTCTCTAGAATACATTCTGAGCCATAGGCTCTCAAGTCTACAGCGTTTTCAATTCCAGACCATCACTCAATACTCACTAGATCCGTATCGGCTCCTAACCTTCGAACGACTACGGATCTCCAGAGCTTATCACTTTCTCCTCTCTTCCAGAATACTGATGCCACAGTGCCTTTGCTAGATACGCTTATTTCGCTTCGAAAGGCGGTCATTCTGCGATGTCGCGGTTTACCGATTACGTCCTTGGTTTTCGCAGACACAATGCCCTGTTATAGGGTAAGTGGTGCCGAAAGGGGATGGCGCATTGCCCCATGGACAAGTCAGATGATCTACCGGAATCAGAGATGACAGCAGCACAAATACTCATTAGAAATTGGCTGGCGATTCTTTGGTATCAACAATAGAGTTGCCGATACTGGCTACTACGCTCCTGAGAGCTTGACTAGGGCCCGAGCAAGATAGTGTTATTGTACGCAGAGACTTTGTGCGCTGACAATGTTAGGTTGAACCTCGACCTTTGGAGACAGACAAACAGGGGCGGCGCAAAAATGAGGAAATTATGACTATCTATACCATAAAGCCCTCTCATCTTTTGATGTCTCCTCCTGCTTCCACTGCCTACCTGCAAAATCAAGGGGGCGGCACTTGATAAAGGCCTAAGATACTGTATCACGCACGAGCTTGAACTAGACAAGCTCTGATGCTAAACATGAAAAAATACCTATTTTTAGTGATTTAGTGTATATTGTTGACTACGGGTTGAAGAAAAGCTTGATATCCAGGGGCGAACTCCCTACATCACTAACAAGAAGAGCATGGAGAGAGAGAGAGTCATTCAGAATTGTTTCTGTATGAAGCAAACTATGGTAACCCACCAGAACAGCAATCACAAACCTATCTTGTCAAGCCAGTGTCATAGACAGTGTCATAGACAGTCATACTGATTCAAGGTTTTGTGTTGCCCAGCATCCCATCTCTATCCGTGACTTTGGCCCAACATAAGAACTAAGACAGCCACTGAGAAAAATTCAGATGTCGTAGTTCTATTCCAACTCGTGACACCCAGATTCACCAGCAAATGAGAAATGTATTAATCACCCTAAAATTGCCTATCTAACTCCCTTTCGCCCATGCTCGCCAAATACTCTCCTGGCATAGAGTGGAGTCGGGGTATCATCGCGCCCATCTCACGCATCTCAGAGGAGAACTATGTCCTTGGCCACGAGCATATAAACACTCTCAGTAGCTAGAGGGATGACTAGTTACGTAAAGGAATGAGCGCGCAATATTTGGTGATCGCTAATCAGTGTTGAGAAGTTGCCCTTTTGCGTCGCTAATGATTAAAATGAGATGATAGTGTTGAGGAAGCTATTCAAACGCTTCTCAAGAGAAGGTCCAAAGTCAGAATACTTCAAGGTGTCTCCCAGAACTGGCCGACGGTCTGAATTCTCCCTGATATTCTAATGAAGTCCTAGCGCTCTGTGTGATAATTTGCACACGAGCATCTATATCATCTGGTTGTAGCAAACCACATTTGTGTAGTTTATACCCATCTGAACCTCAAATTGTCGCTTTAATGGTTGTGTAAAGAATACTATTCATCATCTCAACAGGTTATTCACATGCTGTAGCCGGTATACGCTACCTAAGCATAGCGACAATGTGACCGTCTGACAGCGAAGTCAAATTGAATGTTTTTGGGGCCATTCGCAGCAACAATTCCATTCTGCGCAATGTGTTTCAGGGGAAAGTGCATTGTGCTTCAACGCTTTAACACCTCCTCACACGATCGTAAAGTTCTGATGGAATAATGCGATCAACAGTTTAACTAACTTAGCTCATTTCCTGATCTATCATTCAATCGCTGGTCCCAATGCCCTACTCGTAAGGCATGCACGCTATGGAGCTACGATGCACAATGGGGTGAATGGCGATCGCTACATGTTCATTCAATCATTCCAATGACACAATGAATCCCATCAATGGTTCGTCCGTTGTCCAGCACCATTCCTCAGAGAAGGGATTGTGTATAAGTACCCAGACATTGGCATTTTCCAGAATCTGTTCCCCCATTTCATCTTTTTCAAACATCTTTTTCCGAGTGAACATTAGTGCCTGGTCTTCACAGCCCTATCATCGACTCCCTTTCATTCTCTCAACACCTTTATCGATCATATTCGCCGCTTGATCCGTCGATTATACACTCCTTTCAGTTCGTGGCTTGAGTCTTCAGTCGTTGAACACGCATTTGTCACCACGTAAACAATCGCATTGTCCTTCAAGTTTCAAAGTAGCTGTCTATCAAGTCTACTTTCTAAGCAACTGCTTCACCAAGCGCTCCTTCGACTACTTCAATATCACGCTATCACTTCAACAGTTGGTAAGAGCTCCAAAGCACGTGTGTCTGTTACAACCTAATCGTACTATCAGGCCACGATGAATCCTCTTTCTTTGTGCAATTCCTCCCATCCCGAAGACAAGCACGGCCTAGTGAGCACAACTCAGGGCATCGCCAAGTTGATTGATCTCATATGCAATCTGCCGACATCTCCCCCATCTTTGCATCTTGACCTTGAAGGCGTGAACCTGTCGCGTCATGGAACAGTTTCGATCCTTCAGATCTACGATCGCACCCAAAACGTCACGTATCTGGTCGATATCTACACCCTCGGCAACAAAGCCTTCACGACTAAGGGAAACCATTCTCATGAGACCCTTAAATCGATACTCGAGTCCCCGTCCATCCCGAAGGTATTCTTCGACGTGCGTCGAGACTCCGACGCGCTGTACGCACACTTCAATGTCGATTTGAAGGGAATCCACGACCTCCAGCTAATGGAGCTGGCCACCACTACACGAAGATGCTCCTATGTCCGTGGACTAGCGGCTTGCATTGATTGCGACCTAGATCTCTCCCAAAATGAGAAATTAGAATTCCTCGACAATAAGAACAAGGGCAAAGCCCTATTCGCTCCGGAGAAGGGAGGATCTTTCGAGGTTTTCAATGAGCGACCGCTCTCAAACGACATCTATTCCTACTGTGTCTCCGATGTCCATTACATGGCTCGTCTGTGGGACACCTACACCAACCGCGGGCTCTCTCCTGAATGGAAGGAGAAATTGGAGAGGGAGACCAAGGCACGCGTAGAAGAATCACAGAGTCCGTATTTCTGTGGAAGCGGCAAACATATGTCGCGTTGTCCCCATGGATGGGACTGGGGCCCCCCTGAAAGTGATGATGAGTATTAGGTAAGTTGCATAAACCATGAGCAGTCTAAGTATCTACTAACAATCAGCAAGTAGCAAACAGCGCTGGGCACATAGAGTATATCGGTGACAGGTGTGAGATTTGGGCTGAGAGGATCTAGATGCTGCGAAAGATATGTGATGAAGGGGGCTTTAAAGGCATGAGACCAGACTCGGACCGAGAATATCATGTCTCGCACCTAGTCTTTATTTCTTCCTACCCTATCTTAGCTATCTTAATGTCACCATATTGATAATCTTTTTACGATTTATTGTATCACTTCCAGATGCAATGCACCATATCTGTGATCGCTTACGAGACTATGTCAACAATGCTAAGACAACCTCAGTACTGGTGCCTCAACCGTGTCCACGACGCTAGACATGACTTAACCTTTACATTGTTTTCCGCTCTCATTATTGCTGACGTGAATATTGAGTCATTATCGAGGTTGTACAATGGAGTGTTAAGCTAGTTAACCTCAGAATGATCGTTTGTCTTCATGCGAGGAAGCTTTATACTCCATAGCACGCGAGAATTAGGTTGGTTCTTACTAGATATCCATTCTGTTCTACAGTCTACTCCTCTCCATATAACGTTAGATCAATTTTATTCCTCACCCTTCTTCAAATGCTGCCTCTAAACTCTTGCCTAGTAGCTTAAGAAACGATAGTTAGTAACATACAACACACATGTTCCTTCTTCTCACTGCTTCTATCATGCCTGTAGTATGTTCTGAACTGGGTTCAATACACTGCATAACATTTGCAAGACAGGGGGCAGTTTCCTGCTCCACCATTGCTTCAGGGCTTGAAGGGTAAGTGTTCTTTTTCTATTTCATGTTTTAAATTGCAGTCATCGCCCTAGGAAACCTTGTTATACCACACGGCATCTTTGTAATTCTCTCGGCCATCAATTCTCATCCCTGAACAATCATGGTACCTCTGACCAGTGCGAACCTAATCACATCTTTCAGATACCGAAGCTTGTAAAAGTCTTTGCGAGGAGACGAGCAATAAACCCGAAGCCGGAGCCTGCTTAAGCAAGAAAAAGAGAAAAAAAAGAGGCTTCGAGTACTGCCGAAGAGCCTGCCATAAAGTCGCAGCCTTATGTTTAACAGTATTATGTACATTAAGCTTTGGGAAGACCTCACTGCAATAACCGAGACCATCAATCACCTTTGTCGCCGGTAAGCAGCAGACAGCTAGATATTCTAGAAACTTCGTGCAGAGCTTGCGGACAACAAGCAGACGACGGAAGATCCCCGCCAGAGTTAGTATGAAATAGCCAAGACAACTGACGAGAACCGGCAAGATCTCAAGCGAATGAGGTACCGCCCTACCGGTGCTTAAATGCCTGAAGACTGTCGCACGGAATCATACCACTTCATCCCACTCCCTTGTCGCCCTAATCACTGTTAGAGAAACTGTAATGAACATGAATTGCAACAAGCATTGAGGAACACAGAGTCCGAACATCTGCGGCCAGGGACGACACACATGGGTTTTCGTTAATCCGGACGATGAAGACTTCGACAATGGCAGCACCTGGAGTGATAGAAAGTGTTGGCTTTCATCGTGATCTGGATTTGCATATCAGGTGTCAGGGTACACCTCGAGGGGTTTTGACTCAGCTGGTTGATTCAGCTCCGTGGGACCGAGCAGAGTTAAAAGGCTCTGCGAACCGGTAACTTCGACCAGACTCGGCTCGTGCAAGCTCAGGATGCTTGTGCCCAGGCACGACGCAGTTTTGAGTACCACGGGCTGAATTTTGTACCCTTGCCCACTTGAGTGTAAGCTCTGCTTTTCGCTACAACTGCGGCACTTCTAAGACTTCCGGTGTTGCTTGCCCCCTTATACTCATTCTGCTTATTCGGGCTGTTACATAGAATACTTTCTTACTTTAGACACGCCGCAAGCTCTCCGTGTCTCCCACCTCAAGTGGTAATGTTACTTATACTCGACAGATATCTTAACTGACAATTCGTGCCGACGACAATCGGATTACAGTAGCAATATATATATGAAGTAAAGGTAAAGAGATAAGGCATCACTTTTTTCTATTGCCCATATCGCGGGAAACGCCTGGGTCGAAGCCGGGCTACCGCTCATGCGTGTCGATGGACACAGATCCATCGCCAGTGGGTTGACGCAGTCGTCCAGGTCGACCGACCGAGTGCACTCCTCATCATGACGGCAGCCCAGTGCTTCAACCTGGGCGCCGCGGATGACCTACTCCTTCCCCTACATACTTTTCTACACTTCTTAATTCCCTTTTTTCAGGGGCCATCATCCACTTCCCTCCACCAATGGTGCTTCGAGAAAGAATATATAAATACGCTCATTTCTGATCATTTTCTTCTTCTCGATTCTCGATTCTCGATTCTGGGCTACATCGACAATTCCACAGGGCAAGGAGTAGGTGGTACAGTCCACTCCAGAATTCAACAAGTTGCCCTTTCCCGACAATTCCGCCCCGAGGCAGCAGGCAGCATCCGTCCTTCATGGGAATTCGGCGAGGTATCACGGACCAGATAGAATACTGAGGTGGTTGACAGGCTGTTCGTCTATATTACAGTTGTTTGTAATCTCGGCAGACATGAAAGTCCAGAGGGAGACTTGCCGCGGTCTCATACAGATCAGTGGACCTAGGTCTCCCATCCGGAGCAATGACTGGGCTAAGACCGACTCCATGGCTCAGAAGCGGGAACGCTCCGGAAAGGGGAATAGAGGCTTCCCAATCACAGGCACAGGGACGTAGAGTCTCATATCCCATTGATAGCAATAAATCGAGTCTCGTGATCTCTTTATCATCGTACGAGACCATTACAGTTTCAGCCTTGCTTCGCTAATATTTACATATAATTATAATACACACATTTACTAAATGCCAGATCGTGGTCCTTCTATCCAACACGGCGCTTCTCGAGACTATGGTTCCATCGCGACCCAGCCAGACCTACGTTCCGAGTCGAGCTCCTGCAAAGCCTGACGCTATCACCGCCAGATGCTCTTCCACATACCTCCGTGGAAGCCGTGCACAATAACGCAAAAGCGTTCCACGCGTCCGCAACTTGACGAACGACAAACCCATCTTGCGGGACCCCCCAAAATGCACAGCTCGACAGGAAGCCACGGGACAAGATAAACCCCGAAGGCCCAGTCGCATTCGGTACACTCACCGACATGATCATCGCAGCCTTCGATAGTGCTGGGAGCAGGTAGTAACGCGGCCAATTTACTGTTCACGCTTTACCTAATCTTTTGCGGTATTCTTGCGAGACCGGACCATGTCCCCCATTTCTGGATCATCTGGTATAAGGTTAGTCTACACGACCAGAATGTAGATGAAGAGAGAAATGGGGATGGAGATGCCGAGAAAAACGGCTGGCCAGACTACGAAGACGAGACATACGGCAGCTCCTCGATCCACTACCCAAACTGAGAACTGAGTATACAGCTCGTTCAGGACCTGTGCGTCCCTGTGGTCTCGTCAACGAGGCCCCCAAAGTGCATTAAGTTGGCTACAACACGCACGACGAAGACACATGGAATCCACTCCGAGTGATCTGGGCTATACATACATCAGTCCTCCTGATGTAATCAACTACGGCGTCGGCAAAAACTTCTCATCAAGGGATTTTTGTGCTGGAGCATAGATCATGGGAATAGGGGTCGAATAAGTGCCTGCATATCCATAGATCCGTCCTCGGTCGAGAGACCGAGTTCATCGTTGATGATAGCACTCGTGATCTAGTCTATCTTGCTCACAGAAGGGACCTTGAACCCCACTTCGGTCGCTCTGTGCACGGCGGCGCTCACCAGATGCCAGTCCTGGAGGAACCGTCCGGACCCCACGTCGATTGTTGAAGCACACTGGAGTAACGGCAAACTGGAGCAGGCTCATCGCCCTCTCCCTCATACCATCCATCGTTACAAGACGACCCGAAGCCTTGCTAGTGGTCAACGAGCCCGCCAAAGTACCGCTTCGCACACCAGACAGATGGCGCGATCCCCTGTTTGCGGCAAGCAAAGCAGCCAGCAGACCACAGAAGAGATACGAAGTGACGCCTCACAATAAAAGAGGTCCATCCTACCTTTTTGGTTCCAGTGAACGGTACGTCCGAGGCTGCTTTATGCTATCTCACCAGCATGGAAGTCGACCAGTACTGCTTCCATGTATCTATTTCTCGAAGAATTTGGAAATCGCAGCCTGAACAAGCAAGCTGTCCACCGCAGAAACGGGAAATACGGGGAATAATGGTTCGGATGTAATACTGGAGGCTCTGAAAGCTTTCCATTTGAACCAAAGATTTATTGCGCCAGCGAAGCGCCTCGACCAGAAGATTTTGAAGTGCCGGAGGGAGGAAATTGCCCGTCGGAGTCAAGGTGTCGAGGCCCTAGATTGTACTGACCACGATTCCCTCCATTTGGAACCGCAACGTCTGCGCATCACAAATCAAGCACAAGAAACATCATGCGAGGAACTAGTCAATATGGTGACGACCAAACACCGGAGCAATTGACAAAAACTTGCTAACAAGTCATAATCCAGAAGCTTCATTAGAATTCTTCTACCGAAATAGAGAATAGATGGATGTCAATCAAGTGTATGTACCCATGAACATAGTGTGTGCGAGAGTATGGCCAGAGTGCCCAGGAGCGATATAGGGGATATGCAGTATCATCTTGTTCTGAGATGATAGTTATGACTCTTAAACCATTGCTTTAACTAGTACTGAGAATCCAGTCAGGTATTCATAAAAATGCAGAAAGACAGAGGATAATTCCATCTAAATAACGTAGTGCCTTCTTATGACAGCGTAACCACGTACATCTTGTTCTGCATCAAGCCAAATGTGTTATGTGATCTCCGGAACTCTCAAAGACATATGTCGCTTAGTCATGACTAGGGCACTTCTTGAAAAGGGGTAAATCTCGAACTCGAGTTTCAAACAAAAGCAAGTATTCCAGACTAAAATTCAGAGTCGCACAGTCACAAATCAGAGTAGAATCAACAGTCTCGTTTCCACTGGGGATGCATCTGTATTATGATTCGCGACAATCATTCTATAGCGTTACGAACATCGCCACCAACATATGCGTTTAAGCACAAACCCGCCGCCCCAATCCAGCCTCCGTCCTATTCAATGCAGTCATCACCCTGCTGCAGGTTTCCACCCCCTCTTTCCGTCTGTTTCCGTGGCTCGTGAGGCAAATTAGATGAACATGCAATCGCCATATCATAAGAGGGGTATCCTATTGCAATGCGGACACCCGTCATTGATATCGTGCATCATTTGTTGGTGCCGGAATGGGTTGGTCCAGTGCCAACCGCTAATGATCATCGGGGTCTCTCTTCCTCTTCTTTCGGTCCTTGTCGAACGCTCGCAGGCTTTGTAAGGCAGCGAAATTCGCTAAAGTTTTGTAATGCTCTGTCGGCTCGCCATGCCCGTTCACTGCCATATAGCTAGTGTCTCCTGTCTCCTCATAATTGTCAATCCATTTCTGGAGTTTGAAGGGGCCGAAATCAGTTATTCTAGAGCTCTGACTCGCCATTTGTTTCCATGGGACTACCGTCAGCACCATTACGCCTCTGCCGTCTTAGCTTTCGTACCTGGCGGCCGCTCATGTTCATTTCTTCGTCATCCTCACTGTCTGGATTCTCTTCCGCAAACCGCCGCGCCTCATCCAACTCTGACAGGTCATCCGGTTTATCTCTCAGCCATTGCATCCGGGGACCGGATCGAGCCACTTCGGACACCCGGAAACCGTAGATACGTGGCTCGTAGATTCTGCCACTGCCTAAGCCTGGGGCTATGTTGCACTGGTACATACCGTTGAGCATGTCCTTATCATCCTCGGATACGCGTGCACCGGCCAGAACGTCAGCACCTCGCTTGGTGAGGTCGTATTCGGGGAAGGTGAGGAGGAAGAGGGCACCGAAAGTGCGACCGAAGAAGGCGCCGTCAACGGTCTGGAAGCGGCTGTTGGGGGGCACGTATACGTCGAGACAGGAGGGGCAGAAGAGCTTGACCGTCTCTTCACCGGGGATGTCGGACAGGCCGACGGGGAGGGTGCGTGCTTGTTCACAGTGACTTCGGGGGCAGACGCCGAAGTGACCGAGTTCATACTTCTCCGACATCTGCTGAATGCCTACCCTGGAGCATATAAAGCGTTGGTGTATGAGGCCGTAGAGCATCTCGGCGGAGGACTCGATGACGGACAGATCGCTGGCGATGCGGCTGTGGTTTCTGCGCTCGCCGTGTCGCATCCGCTCGACGCCCTCAATGGACTCGTCTTCCTCCTCATCCTCCTCTTCTTCATCCTCGTCGTCCTCTTCAGGCTCGACATCAAGTATCATCTATATAGGGAATTCAGTATTAGCGGAGGGGGCGAAGGAGGATAGCGGAAGAGAGTGTAAGTTGTTACCTCTAGAGCCTCTTTATACATGGCGACTTGAGTCTGTAGGCCGGTCAAATTGAAGTCATCTTCAATGAACTCCTCCGAAACCTCGGCGAAGTATTCGTGGCCCAAGAGGGAGCAAAAGGAGGATATCCAGGACTCGGGGGTGCCCGAGGACGAAGACATCATGACGAGGGAGTCTAGATGAGATATTGGAGACGAGGCGAGCGGTCGGGAGGGGCCAGAGGTTGGACGACGCGTTTCGCTAGCTGGTGTAGCTGGCGCGTTGGAGGGGCTCCTCTGATCGGGAGGATGAGAAAGGGGATAGGGAGCTCGTCGGTCGGACAAGAACCCCTGTCGACCCAATTCACGGGAGCGATTGGAGGGAGTAGAGAGGAGGCTCGCAGCACTACGTCGGCTGCATGACGCAGACAAGAGGGTCTGGAGCGGCAGAGCGGGCGGTAGTCAGACAGCAAAGTAATACAAGGGAGGCCGGGGGATATGAGCTCGATGGCCAGGCGACAGTACTCAATGTCTATCGTAGACGCTGGTTTTGGCCTGGTGGGCTGGATGTGGTGGATGGTGGGGTATGCAGGTGGTTCTGGGAGGCTGCCGCAAAAAAGAGGCTGCCGCACTCAGCTAGCCTACCCGGCAACGAGAGGCGACCGTGCAGGCGCCCAGTCAACCAATCACGGTTCCTTCCGTTGAGAATGGTCTGTGCAACGCGATATCTCAGATCCCGTCATGATACCTTCTGCCTTGCCCTATTACCTTCTTCAGCTTCCATTTCGAACCCTGGACTTGGAGCAACTTGCCCTCGAATTTCAGATAGTAAGTCAGACTGGACTTGACCTTTCAAGCTGTCTGCGTTATACCCAGTTATCCTCAACAGGCATCTACGTGGGACCTATAGGTACTTGGTCTTGATGACTTTTGCTCCGTTCTTTCTCTTGTTCCTCGTAATTCTCTGGCCTTGATTCGCTCTCTTCAGCTTGTGCATCCAGCTACCTGACCGTTGTGATATCTTCGACAATGGTATTTGGATGAAACACTGAACTTGCATTCAATACTTTCGGTGCTGTGCCACAGTCACGTCTAGCAACCTGCCACTTAAAAGGATAGAATACACATTAGAGTACTTGGTCGGTAGATGAAGCGCTTTGATTGACTTCTCGACGCCCTTTTGATCACTTTCGTCGGCACATACAGCTCCAGTTCCCTGCTGGCCTGTCTCGGAACCTAAGGTATTGATACCGCCTGCCGTTAAGATGCGGTCCATTCTGCCCTCTCAACTCAGACCCTCGGCAATTATACGTCCGACATTACTGAAATTGCCTGCTTGTCGATACAGACCGAATGACCTCCGCAATTCTTATTCTTCTCCAAGTAACTACACCATCAAAAATGTGGCTACAATTCAGGACAGTGGTGCCGCCACCTCGCTCCAATCAATACCTGACTTACCGCTACACCTTCCCCAATTTCATCAGCTACCAGCCATAACAACATGGTTTACTACAAAGCCCGAGGACTCAGCCACTTCGTTGACTGACAGACTGGCTTCCTACGCCGACACAGTTGTATCATACGAGCTCACACTAGAACCTGCCTCAAACACCTCAAATCCACCAGCAAAGTCATCTGTAGAATGCCTGAAAGACTTCTTAGATTGGATTAATAACAACGATACGGACAATAGCTCCCGCGAGTCACTGCAGACTCTCCTTACCGATATAATACAATCATCCACAGGAGAGGGGTCGCGTTTTCGTTCATTTGAATATACCCTTGACCTGATAATACAAGCTATCCGATTCAACAATTCGAGAACAGGGCCGTCCGACCGTATCAAGCAGCTATACGTCGCCCAGTCTGACATCAGGAGCCTTCCTTTCTCTCTGAGAGATGATCTGCCTACGCCACAAATCATAACATGCATCGGAAAAGGAGATATCTATGGCTCGAGTATCTGGCTAGGCTTACAGCCAACATACACGCCACTGCACCGGGATCCGAACCCAAATTTGTTTTTCCAGCTGGTCGGCGAGAAAGCTGTCCGCCTTATACCGCCGCGTATGGGAGACTCCGTATACGCAGATGTGCGGAGAAAGCTCGGGTCGTCAGGAAACTCCCGCTTCAGAGGCACTGAGATGATGGATGGACCAGAGCGTGATGGGCTGCACCGCGCCGTATGGGTTGAGCCAAGCCCTTCCAAAGGCTTCGTGCAAGCTGTACTCAAACCAGGCGACGCACTTTTCATCCCTAAGGGGTGGTGGCATAGCGTGACGAGCCTCGGATCACCTGGAGATCTCAATGCTTCGGCCAACTGGTGGTTCAGATGAACTAGCGTTATAAAATGAATTATGTGTGTTCACCAAATGCGGCTACATTAGCACATCATAAGCCGCTGCCGCTGCCAGTAACATGAACAGCATCTTTTCTCCATCGCCGAAGGAAAAATAACGTTCGCACATTCCCATGTGATGGTTTTGAATCAACCAAAGAAAATTTTGCAAAGCAATTCGTTGCATGGGCGAAATTCCCAGAATGAGCGGAGCTCAGCAAGCCGGGGAAATGTTCGAAAAGTCAAAATTTAAAGCCATTCTCGATGCTATACTCATCCATCAGTCAGGACGTCTCCAAAAGTAAGCCCAAGGTCGAAGGTTGGCGATATATTTGGATTTATAGGCCTGGATGTCAGCGGAGTTAGGACAGAAGAAGGACTCCAGAGACGGGTTTGTGATTGCATGACGTTAACGAAACCACGTGATTGCCAGCGAAAGTAGGACGGTGGGTGACGACCGGGATTCTACCGCACCGGACAACAGCAACAGCATGCCTAAGGTACTACCTATTCAGTGCAGGTGTTGGGCATGGGGGTTGGCTACGTTGTCAGGCCTTCAACGGCTTCTCCCAGAACTAGATGCAACTAGGTATTTAGGTGCATAGCATTACGTAGATATCCCAGTAATGTTAGCCGTCACATCACGGACGGAACAGCCTCCAGCCGGCGGCTCATATGTTTCCTCGAAAATCCTCCCAAGCCACTCGAAAACCCTAGGCTTCGCGTTCCCAATCTCTGCGACATGCCCACCAGCCGTGTTTCTCTCAAACGCTACCTCAACGCCCGCTTCGCAAAACCGGCTGACGAGTGCGTCGGTCTGACTAATGGGACAGTACTGGTCGCCGATTGCCTTATAGAAAAACAAGGGCATTCTAGGCAGCCCATAGTGTCCAAGGCGGCACTCCCGTTCGTATACTTGCCGCAGCGGCAGAGCCTGCAGATCGGCTGCCCCTCCGATAAAGTAACTATAGATATCTTTGCCAGAAAAAAACTTTGTAGCAGCGCCTGTGTTCATATGCCTAGCCGCCAAAAACTCGTCTGCGGTTTCAGGCTTTAGCCGACTGCGGACGTAAGCGAATGCCTCGGGATACTGAGCAGTTAAGCCTAGGACGGCAGCGACCAGGTTACCCGCGAGCGCAGTCCCGTTGAGCAAGTCATAATTGGCAGAGATGTTGTCAACAAGCCCTCCGACTACCGCACCGCTGATCGAGAGGTCTGGCGCGTAAGCCGCCTGTAGCTCGGCTGCCGCTTCCGTAGCAATGCTGCCGCCGCTATAGCCCCACATAGTGACA
Organism: Xylariaceae sp. FL1272; assembly: GCA_022432385.1. Lineage (NCBI taxonomy): Eukaryota > Fungi > Ascomycota > Sordariomycetes > Xylariales > Xylariaceae > Xylariaceae sp. FL1272. Next base: position 621,441 of record JAJJXC010000015.1, on the reverse strand, counting down.
GACAGAGGTCCAAGTCCGGTCAGATTTGGCATACTAACGACGGCGCGTAGCGCGTCTAGAGTGGCATGGCCGGCCTGTATGCTAGCGCCGAAAGCGGCGCTGGGGCCTTCGTGGTCCGGGCAGTTGACAATCCAGCCCTTGGCTAGAAGCTGACTGAGAAGATCAGTGCTTGCGGGTATGTTGAGGCTGGGTACGGGCCGAGATAGAGCGTGGTAGAAGCCATACGAAGGGCTCGAATCTACGTTGGCAGAGTTATACACAAACTGGTATGACACCAGAGCTTTTTTGCCTGAAGGGGTGGTGTAGAAGGTAGTTGGGATGAATAGCGTCGTGACGGCCCACGATGGCTGATCGTGCGAGTTGGTGGTCCTGTAGAGAATGTTGTACGCCGCTGCCGCATTGTTGACTATCTCGCTGCTTAGATTGCCGGGGGCGATGCGCAGGCGAAGTACAGTGCCCGGCGTAGCAGTTTCGAAATCCTCGGGGGCGGTGTACCATGGGTCTTGACTAGGCGGTAGTGGTACCACCTTTGCTGCTTCGGAAAAGCCCAAAGGCGATAGGAGAGACGAAGTCGTTGACATCGGGACTAAACATGGAGCGGCATGCACCACGATGGTAATTCTTGGAATCGACGCCCAACACCGCACTCTTATACGTATCCTTGTTAGTAGTCAGGCGAGTAGGATCGCCGCTGCCCCTAATCTATCACGTCATGCAAACTTGTGTTCGCAAAAACTCGCATACAGTCGGGTCGCCGGGCAGAGACCCGGGGGGGGGTCGCTGCTCGCCACCCGTTCCGTCCCGGCTTTTCCGGAGGGAATACCAATCAGAGTGGCAGCGGTCGCGGTCACGCCCAGGTTGCGGCCAGAAAGCCACCCGTCAAATCCCGTCCGCAGGCCGTCTAGTCCGCATGTCGAGCCCGTCACATAAAGGTTGGGCTACTCGCTCCCCCGGCTGACAGCGAACCGACGGGAGCAAACCGACCTAGTCTATCGTGCTGTGCCGCACACTTGCTTCTGCTGAAATGACAGTGCATCTTATTCATAGCAATGGCACCCCCAAACCGTGCTCTGGTCTTGAACGCCGTTAATACTACTCTCGAACTCAAGGCTCTCTCCCCTATACCCAGCCTGGTCTCAATTAGCTTGTCATTCGGAACGGCGCCTTTGCTGTCAACTCTGTTGACGCCGCGATCACACTACTGGCACCGTCGTTGCTCCCCTACCTTCAATCGTCATGTGTTGTGGGCGTAAATCTCGCGGGCCAGGTGGTTGAGGTCGGCAGTCAAGTGCATCGGCGATCACGTTCGCTTACGCCGCCGGTACCGTACAATCGGGCAATAGGGTCCCTTCCAGGACTTCATCGTCGTGCATGAGCACCTTACGGCGTCTCTTCCCGTCGCCGACCTATGAGCACACCTGCGTGCTGCCGCTCTGCTCCTCGACCGCAGCGTACGGGCTATTATCACACCACTTTCTGCCGTCCGTCCCCGCGACTCACCACGCCAAGAGCGGTGGTCATCACGCCTGGGACGTCCAGTGTTGGGGCCAACGCTATTCAGCTTGTTTTTCACCTCGTCGCCGTTGGGGATCCTGAGCCTGTGGTCGGCAAACTCTTCCGTGACTCCCTTCCTCGGGCGCTGTCCGCAGGCTCGTTCTAGGCTGTGGCTCAACCACAAATCGTTAGCCGTGGCTTAGAGTCAGTTTAGGAGGCAATCGCCGCTCGGTTGAAAGGTGTTTCTGCTATAAAGCCAGTCATCAGCATGTCTCTGACCTGGCCGTAACTTGCTGTAAAGGGATTTGTATCGCGATTCTCATGTAATGAGAGGTTGAGCGTGCTACTGTGATTGCATGCTGACCTAGCCCAATAGGCTGGAGTCGTTCGAGCCCTCAGTCTTCTTTAACGGCTTCTTTAGCAACAGGATCGAGAATTGTGACCTTTAGCTTCAGAGAGGTAAGGCTATTGAGGCATCATCGGGCTCTGCGTTACTTAGTCTCATGGCGTATTTGTTGCTTACTAGATATTACATTGATGGTGATTTAAAAAGAGATCCACGCGTACCGTAGATAGCATTCAAACCCTAAAACTGCTTCAAGTGGATTATGATGCTCTTTGGAGTATTAAAAGTCCGAATATCTATATAGGTACTCAAGGAATCGAGGCTTGCATGTCTGTAAGGCGCATATCACGAATCGAAGATCCGCATGTGAGTAATTACACGACTTCGAATCCGATGCCAATGTAGATAGGTGGTGGAGAAGTTGATGTGCTCAGAAACACGTGCCGTGACGTTATACATGCGTCAATCAAGATAAGGAGTGACCTGGGATTCCGCAGTTGAACGGAATAGGAAAAAAGATATAGAAAGTCAAACTTTGTCCGTTTGAAGCGAGTAGTCAGATTTTCGCAAATTACCTAGACCGTGTGTGTTGATGGTCGTGCAAGGATCCCCCCTTGGATAGAAGAAGCTGCCGTTTATTTGTGCAACTCCAGGGCAGAAAGGCGTGATGGAAAGCAAACCCTTGACTGAGACGCATTATACCGGCATCTCCTAGTTCCTGATTCTCTTTAAGTATACCCATTTGACCCGGGGTTTAAAGCTCGGAGAATCCGGCTTGAGGTCAGACACCTTCGATGAACCCCGACAAGTCTTCCGAAAACACTACCATCAGATTCCCTGACTACACCACAAAGGACTCACGTACAAGGTATTGCTGTCATGGAATACCGTTATTGTCGGCTAGCACGCCGACAAAGATTATCGCCATTGCCATCCGTCCCGACCCGTGGCCGCTCCCTCCTCCGCCCTAAACGATGTGGCATGTCCAGACGATGAAGTGGACCGACCTCGCCATCGGTCTGGCTTTGCTGAGAACCGGGGCAATGGCACCGATAAGACCGAACCTCGGTAGACGACGACCTCTCCGCCTAGTGCTAGAAGGGGCTCTACGCAGCGCGACTACGGGACCGCACGCTTCCGGCGCCAACAGATGACCGAGTTCGGACGCGCTCTGGATGCTCGCCGATCCGTTGGCATTAGTCACCATGTGCAAGTATCATACCAAAAACCAAAAGCTCATATCACACATATGAGACTTTAAACTCCGGGGTACCAGCCCCGAGGGGCCTCCCAAGGGGGCCTCCCAAGTATGTACGATAAGAGGATCGGCTCGAAACGGGATGCGGAATTGCCTCCGCAGCTACAGCAAATATTTGAATTCTGGCGATGGAAGTGGATCTTGCACACGTCTGTCATGGCGCGTCTTGAATCCACCTACATTATATGATGGCTTCTCGAATTGAGCTCTAGTGAGTATATTAGATGCGACGCAATACTCCAAAGTCGCTGGCTGGGCAACATAAGGTAGGAATAGCGCACCATGAGGGGCATTGACAGCGATCGCAGATTAAATTGCGATGTGCCGCCAAAAAATAAACTACTGACCAACCTACCTAGGTACATATAGTTTATCAAGGGCTACGACGCGCTTAATTTGATTGTGGTACTCAGTGAACATGCGATCTCAAATTTTTGCTGCACTAATGCCTGGTATTGTCGTGACTCGATTCGCTACGACTTAGGTCCTTTAGGGTTTGTACTTCAATCTCGAGACAGATGAGGACAGACCTTGACCGATCAACTGCCAACCATTATAGTAAATCGTAGCGTTTGAGGCTTGATAATTCAAACAGGTAAATTGCAGTCAAGCAGAAGTTATTATCTTGAACAGGATCTGGTTCAGCTGAGCGGCGCCATGTCTTGGGAAATGACATCAACCCCACTCAAAGGAGATCGCGGGATATCGAATCGAAATTTGGGGGATCTGCAATGTGCGATCTGTCTGGGCGTTTTTAGCGCATCGAAGACGTGCCGTGGCCTCGGCCGTGGGATGAAAACTCCGCGTCACATCCCACGTTGTTAAGGGTGCACGCTGCAGAGGATGAAAACGCTTCTGGCAGCACATTGGATGCTGGTGTTGCTTAAGTTAACAAAGGTGTCTGACAGCATTCGTAGATGACGGTAATGGTGTATAGCACGGACTTTCCCGTGAGTCAAGCAGGTAACCTACCTTGAAGGCGATCCTTGGCAACAGGCATTGCAGGGTCGCGCTGAAGTCAGAAGTTGAAACCCAAGATATTATATTTTGTCTCGTGGCGCCAGGCACAACGTCAGGGTCCTTGGCAAGGGACCAAGCGCCTGTGTCGTCCGTCCAACAGCCAGCGGAACTCGAGTGATGGGAAGACGTTCCGGTGCTGTGGTGTATCAACCTCCAGCAGGTTTTCCCAGATGGACCCCCTAGCAAAAATCTAGATCGGCAGCGACCGGCTCGCCCTCGTCGCCCAACCAAGTTTCAGCCGCTCGGGCGGAATGGGGAACTATGAGATCATCGCGACAACAACCAGGCTCTGTGATCGACCCGTGTGCTGCACTACCACCCTCCGGTTTTTAATCCACTCTATCCTATCCCTCCTACCACTCACTCCAAATTTTGGCACCTCTTGGTTACGTTTTGTCATCGCCGCCACAACGATGCACATGTCCTTCTTGTGATGATTTTGGCCATTTTCGACTTCTGAGCGTTTTTGGAGACATTGGCTATTCCCTATATTCTAATTCCTGACAGTTGCTTCTTTCGAAGCGACGGCTCTCCGAGGTTGGAGAGATGTCGCAACACGAGCGACATGTCCGCTTCAACAATAATACCAACAACAATAACAACGACGACTTGTATCGGACACACACCGCCGAACTCGATTACCTACCACCCCATGTCACCCATGAAAATGAAGACCAGTCAGGAAGACGGCGGTCCAGCTCCGACCCCTCTGGCCGAGGCCGTCAGCGCCCCAAGTTGGCCGTCATACGTCCCCGCAGAGAAGGTGCTCGCACAGGCATGGTTCAGATACCTGAGAACCAAAGACTCGCCAGCACTGCAGTTTTCAGGGCCCCCGGCGGTCGTAATGCGATGAACGAGGAACTTGCAGACGTGCTGGACGTTATTGGTACTTGATTCCACCCAATCTTCTGTCTACGAGCGGCACCGCGAGTCGCAGACCTCGAGCAAGAACAAATCACATACTAACCTGCTGACGAATTAGACCCCGAGGTATCGACCTTGAACAATGTTACCAATATTCAGAACTCGCTCTTTGTTCCCTCCCTTGGTCGATTTATCAACAGGCGGCCAACGTATAACCTGACTCAAGCCCCAGAGCATCAACCAAAGAAAAAAGGCTCGAAAGCATCACTCTCCACAAGGAGAAGCTCGAAGGCATCACTGCAGGCGGAAACATTTCAGCAAGGCCCACAGCTCGAATCTCCCCCTCCAGACTATGATTTTGATTTTAACCACGCCGTTCTTCCCGATGGCGTATCATTGGAAGGATGGACCAAAGAAGAAATGGCCGAGCTGAATGACCACGTCCGACATATGCTGCATTCGCGACGCTCCAAATTCAAGCGAACGATGAAAGCCTTTCGTCAGTATGTGAAAACGCCGCTTGGCCTCTTTGTAACCGTCTACGCCACTCTGATCACATTATTCGGTGCCGCCTGGGTTCTGTTTCTGATCGGCTGGATCTACGTGGGCGGAAAGCAGCTCGTGGTAGTCAATGCCATCGATTATACCCTTGTGGCCCTGTTCGGTCTCGTGGGTGACTTGCTTGCACCCTTCCGCCTTGTGGATACGTATCATATGCTCTTCATCGCGCATTATTACCGCAAGACGTGGAAGCTGAGGAAGAAGCTTCAAATGTCGGAGCTGAAAGACAAGAACGACTTGCCTACTAATCCAAGACTTGAAGAAGCTCACGACGAAATATCTGTCTTGACTGATGTCCAGCAAGCTACACTAGTCCACCATCAGAACAAATTTGCCAAATCACATACTTTCTACCGCCCGCACGAAACCAGAACGCACTATGCCTTCCCTTTGAGCTTTCTCGTTGCCGTGGTCCTGCTGCTCGATCTGCATTCCGCTCTACAGATTTCGCTTGGAGCGACGACTTGGGGTATTGACTGGCGGACACGGAATCCCGCCATCACACCCACCATCCTCAGTGTTTCGATTACGGTCAATATCACAGCCGGTATCCTAATCAACATTGGTGGGCGTAGGACACGCAAGAAAGAAGTCGTAGAGCGAATGTTCCGACAGGACCTCACGCGTGAGGCGCTGAAAGAAATCCGGGAGAGGGGCAAGGAGGAGCAAGACATGCAAAAACACATGAAAGCCGACAAGGCGATCCAAGAAGGACGACAGAGCGAGACTTTGGATGAGGCGGTTAAGAGCCATGTCCCCGTCCGAGACAGCTTCGAAGTCGAACGGTACCGTGAGCGACGGAGTATGGATGCAGCAAGGAAGAGCAGTGATGGCGGCCGGGGGAGCTGGGACTTCCGTAAGAGCATTGACGAACGGAGGAGCAGAAGCAATGAGGGACGCAGAAGCGACAGCGCACGAGACGCCATTGACCGTCGGTTCCCCAGAACTAACGAGGGTCGGGGCAGCTTGGATGCGCGTCGTTTCCGAAGCCCTCTTGCGACTTCAACACCCGCTACGCCTACCTCGCCGCTGTAATACTGGAATTTGTCTTACAGTATTTGCCTTCGCCTTTGCATTTACATTTAGATATCACTAATGACGCTTTTTGGTTATCTATATACCCCAACGCATAGATATTCGCTAATAAGAACATAATGATTCATAACTTAAGTACGTTAATGGTAATGTTCTCATTCTTTCGTGGCATTTTAACTTCATCGCATCAATGGCAGCACTCGTTACGGGCTCAAAAGAAAACACGACGAAGAATATTCTTCACTTACACACGGAGATTGTAACTTATGTTACCAACGTCGTAGCCTATTTCATCTACCATACGTAGTCTACTTCCTCAAAGCCCTCCGTCTCTGAGCAAACATATACCCATACAGAACATAAAATGCTGTTTGAAACTCGCCCATCAGCGCAAATCTCCGGATACTATGGTGATGCACTTACCGGGAACATAAGACAACAATCCAGCCCCGAGATAAACCCTATACGGCAGGCTGATACCCTCCGCCTGCGTAAAACTGACGTATACAAGCCAAGCCTCGCTCATAAATCCGACTGGGTAGAGTAATACGAAGGCACTGTATCTACACGGCACCCTCATTAGCGATTCCATTCAAGCTTTCTTTCACGTTTGTTTTTGAGAGGTGGGGATGTACCGCAGCCACTTCAACCACCCCCACATTTTGTTATTTTGCGCAGCGACGAAATACGCGAAGCGCAGCGCATCACTCGCGCCCCAGGCTAGCATGCAACCCAAGAACGCGATCCGCCCATTGCCGTGGAAGACTAGGGAGGGGAATGCTCGCATTACTGTCCATACTACGAGATTCCGTCCCCCGATTTGGAGCGCGGTGGTGGAGGGGGAGGAGCGGACTAGGCCGAGGAGGGCGTGCAGGACTTCTAGGAGGGAGAGGGTTTGGATTATTGTTAGGGGGTGGAGATCGGACTGTAGGGTGCTGGGGGAGATGGAGGAGGTGAAGAGGTGGGTTAGGGGGAGAGAGAGGATGTATGCCCAGCTGATGAGGGAGAGGGTGTTGTAGAGGAGGAGGTAGGATTGTTTGAAGGTCATTGTGCGTGTGTTGGTGTGTGGTGGGAGTTTGAGGTGAGGCTGGACGTGAGAGGAGATTTGTTGGTTGAGAGTGCTGTGATGGGGAGTTTGGGGGCTTGGTTGCCTAATTGGGAACCCAGTCGTTAGGGGCTGGCGGTGCTCTCACCCAGCACCATTCAGGTCGGCAGAAGTTCGAGGCTGGACCGAAATATATACAGCCTAATAATTGTAGACTTACTACAGAGGACATGGGCGATTAGCACACCGGTTTAGTATCAAGAAGCATAGGCCAATTTCCAGTCAGATCGGTGAATCCTGCCGGGTCGGTGACGACAAACGTGCGCTTCTCGGTGGTGCTCGCCATCGTCCTCCTCCTCCCCCTCCCATAAACCTAGTCAGTTCTACAGTATGTATAGTTGGCTTTTTTGTAAGTAGCATGCATTCACAAAGCAAACTACGAGGGATTATATGCCCGAGGACTGGCTCCTGGTTCAGCTGAATACAAAGAATTGCCATGCAGCAATGTTGCATCAGAGTCCTCTCACGATATGACATTCACTCCCATTGTCTATCCAGAATCAGAGACATTTATTCATTCTAAAGCAGGAAGATCAGGTATTGGAAGCAACAACATATGTTTATGCCACAACTACTTTCGTTCTTGCCTACCGCATCACTACTCATACTCAAAGCCAATCGACTTGCTATTTCTGAAAGGATATTAATCGGATAGACGCCAAATAGCATTTTACTCATAACTATTTTTGCTATATCCTACCGCATACACAATGATCCACTTGGTATACTCTTGGCAAATGAACTTGCTATTTATAGAGGGCATATTAGTTGGATAGACGCCGATTACGTTTTCAACTGCAAGTGTTCCTAGTGGTTTGTATGGGGAGTAGTTTTAGGAGTAGTATATAATTCTGTTTTATTCCTCAAAAGCCGGGCTTATAAATCAACTTGGTACCCATTCCCTCAAAGAGTGTAGTGACAATTCTTAATGGTTCTTCCTAGACGGTGATGTAAACAGGCCGGGCAAGTTTAGCGAGCGAGGATATGCCAGGTATCGGTCGAATGCGAAGTATAGGAACCAGACTGGTCTGTGTTATCCTATATAGCCGGAAGCCAACGCATACCTGTCGATGTATTGTAGGGCCAGACAAACAGTGCGTGCAAGTATTGCATTCCTTTCTTCATATTCACATAGTTTCAAGCTGTCGTTGGAAATCCTGGATAACAGTTGGAACTGTTCTTCACGATGTCGAGTAATGCATGACACTATCTTTAACATGTTGGAAATAATGTCGATTGCTCGGCTCGACTCTCTGACTTGCCGTTCATGAAGAGGTAGGTTGCTATAGATTACACCTGAAGAAGTGTATGAGGCTTTGACCTGGCCTCATGGCAGCCATCGATACTATACCCTTGACATCACTAAGGCATCCCTTTGAGAAAATCAGGGTGGCCGACATGCCCCATATCATGTTGACAATATGCCATGAGCAATCCATACTAATCTCAGCCTAGATACAAACTGAAAGTAGTCAGCGATCAACAATATGTAGGTACTTTTGCCACTCTGTTAATAAAATAGTGCCCGTGACCATGCTCTAGACACTTTGCCGTTCATACCTAGTTCAGGTTTCTTGTCCATTTACATGGACACCTTCAGTGCATTCAGAGCTTAAGATACTTGTGTAAACCGACTTGTAGGCTTTTGATTATCGTGTTTGAGATTCTATATAGACAATCATCGCTTTAATCGGCGCCTAGTAGAGTTTTTTGTTTAGACTTATTATTCAAATCTAGGAATCTGGCTCAAACCCTTCTTCTTCTCCACATGCAGTCCTCCATGTTAGAGGCACTGTGCTTTGTTGTTGTTTTTGTTGTCGATTCGGCAGTAACTGTTGTTGCCAATTTGGTAGTCAACGTTAAGGTTGTTATTATTATAGTTGTTGATTCAGTAGTTCATGAGAGTGTTATTGATAACATCTATGGCATAGACGGCGATTCAATTTTTCAAAGTAAGTGCTCATAGGCTAGTAATAAAAACAAGATCAAAAGCAGCATCATTATCTCCTATAAATGTCCCTCCAGTTCGGTAACATTGTCTTATCCTATTCAAAGCTCCTTAATCGTACTGAATCGATGTTATAGAAGTCAACGCTTCAGTTTGCGATTCTCTGCCATCGTTTGTTAAACCATGTAGTCCAGGCTGGTTATGACTCAGACAATGTTCCTATACCTTCAGTCTGTCATGTACATTCCTCAAACGTCTCATTCTATTGTCCGCTATCGTCAGGGCCGACATGGTATAAGAATAGGCTTGGGTGGTATGGGGTGGGAGGACCTTGCACTCGATGTTCACAAGTATTGGTCCAACTCCGTCCGATATGTGATGGAAGTGCATTCAAGTACTCTGAGAAAGTACCAGGATGTGAGAGTTGAGAGAGACATAAGTGCAAGAGAACAATCAAGTAAGATTAAGTATAATGGGAAAGTCTCATCAGATACTGATAAGATTTGAAAGACTTCACAAACTGTTTGTCATATCCTTGTGGGACATGAACTATGAAGATTCAAGTTAAGAATGCACAAAGTTTTGGGGGGCCATCATTTTTATTGTTGCAGAGTTCTTGAATCTCTACTGCATCTTGAACATCAAACGCACGACACTCACGTCGGGTATCTCTATTGTACACACAATGCCACATTGTGACTCGTATCCGCGATGTACCTCTGTTGTTAGCTGTAAGACAGCACCCTGCCCATCAGCTATCAACACCTCTGTTTTTGCTTGTTCCCCATTTCGTCTTTTTTTGTCTTTTTCCATGTGCATCCCATTGGAGGGCTTCCATGCACACAACCCGAGATAATGCCGAAGATCTAGGAAACAACGCACTGATGCCCTCGCCATACTGTATCTCAGGATGGCCCCCCATCGTCTGTTGCAGCCGCTGTCTTACGTGCTGCTAGGCGCTGCGCCCGACATCGCAGCAGGAGCCGGCTCAGTTACCGTGGAACGCGTCGTGATGCTTGAAGCGCACAAGACGCTCTGCGCTGCGCCGGTTGTCATAGCTCCACTCTTCGTCGGGCCATTCGCACCACCATTTGCCGGCATGATGGATGATAGCCTGGTGATCATCCACGAGATGCGCCCACATCTCTTTCTCATCATTGATGGTGCGGCCGCATCGGATGGGGTCACCATTGGCATCGGTGTTGCCGACGGGCCACTGACAGACGTTACCGATGTGAGAGCTGCAAGCGACGGAGTTAGTCATCGTTCTCATCGGTCGTCGCTCATGTTGTTTTGGCGCTTCTCAGACTGAGTGATACGCCCGACATATATGTGCTTGGAGCGTCGCAAGTAGCAAAAGCGAAAGTATGATACATTGGGGTATCACTTACTTTTTGTGATGCTGATTGAGGTTCTTCACCTGTTTGCCGCACTCAGAACAGGCACCTGCGCCGTAGGACCGACGGTTGCTTGGAGCAGCGGCGGCAGGACCAGCAGCGCTAGCTGATCCAGTCATGTTGGAGGCTCCAGTGGCTGTCGGCGTCAGTGTGATGAGGTGGGGGATATTGGGGAGCGAAGGCACGACTTACACTGCTGACCAGACATGGTGATGATTGACGATGACGAGCTTGGCGATGACAAGGCTGGCGTTGATTGATAGGAGAGAGGGTCAGTGATGACTGACAGTAGGAACGGTTGGCAATGATTGAGAGTAAGAATAATCGGCGATGGTTCACAAGTGAGAAAGATTGCCGATGATGAATGATGGTGTTGAGTGATGGTGCGTGTAGATGTCTCAAGCTTCTTGCTGATAGTGGTTGATGTTGGGAAGAAAGGAGGAAGAAATTCTGGGAGGCTTTGGATCTATTTATGTGCGTGCAGAGTCCACTTCCACCTGCTCAATGGGATTGAATCAATGAACGAGTCTTAATGGGCAACAATCTTCAATGACGAGATTCATTGAGCCGCGTGATTCAATAGACGAGTCTTAATGGGCAGCAAGCTTTAATGCGCGCCGAGTGTCAATAGATGATGAAAATTCATTGAGCGGCGTGATGGAATGAACAGATGATTCATTGGACGGAGGCATCTATTGGACCGTCACATCAGACGGAGGCATTCAATCGACCATAGCGTTCGCTGAATCACAGCATCTGACGGACGACGAAAGCATCTGATGGACGGGATAAAAGATTCTTAATGGAATTCCAGGCCGCTATGCGTCACCGAGCGGAAAGTGTACGGGCACGTACCCAGTGCAAAGACCAGATGAAAATCATAGCGATATATAATCCACGCAAGGCGGCGTGGAATTTGTTTGTGAACACCATTGTGCTCTGACTCACTCTATCGGACAGCCCCTGACACTACCCTGATATGAGATGGACAATGACTTTGGGAAATTTTGTACACCAGACGGACTCGATGGCTCGTTATTAGATGGGATAGATAACTCTCTATCAAGTGGAATCGATGGCTCTATATAAGATGGAATAGATAGCTTTCTATCAGACGAAATAATGAGTTTCTATCAGACAGAATCTATTAGCTCTCCCTCAAAGGGAATGGATCGCCCACAGCCGGATTATGTAGGCTTTGAGTGAGACAGCAGCACTAGTAAAGTATGAGGCTCTCAGTCTCATAACAATCTCGGTGGGGTATGCTGCCCAGGGCTCAATCCTTGATGTGCGATGCTCCTGCTCATGAGACTGGGACGTCGGCCTTGATATACACAGTAAAATCCTTGTTCAGCAACCTCATTGCTACCCGCCTGCTAGTGCAATGTCCTGATGTCCTTTATAGTGAATCGAAGAGCAGTTGGAAATGCAAGGAGAGCAATACTCTTCTTCTTTCATCTTCCAATAGGTTTGATATAACGATTGGACAAACTAGCAGCAGCAAGGTAGTAAGCGTGATACGAGAACTCCAAGCTTAATTACCAGGTGGTGAAGATTGAAGATGGTACACAGACTGACTTCAATCTAGGGATGAGCGCTGCTTATATGTCATTAGATCTCTCTGCTAATAATGTTACAAGGTCCTGCTTGTCGCTGACTCACAGATCTATTCATCTTCTGAGCCCGATTATGAAGATCATGGGTCTAAATGGCTCATGGATCCATGCGTCACGGCGCTGATACCAAACACAGCAGCGCCAATGGTGCTGTCGCGCAAACAACTATGTTGGGAGAGAAGTTGTTCATTGGCAGATTCGCAAATTACCATCTCTCCCACATCCTCTGAACTAGCCGCAGGACTTAACGTATAGGAAATTTCAAGATTCAATGATTACAATCAGGGATTCTGTGAGAGGTACACTCGCAGGTGTTTTGGGAAGTCCCTTTTCCTATACTATCTTCCTTCTTCCTAGTTTGCATCTACACCCTTATGATTGTGCCCAGGGACCAATTTTTTGGCGGCCTTTTTGCTGGGTTTCTTTGCTGAAAATGTGTTATATTTAGATGAAACTCATAGCAATGGATTTTGATGTGCTTGATCATCATGGAGACGGTATCTAGATGTAGAAGAAAGTATAGGGTATATACTCTAGTACACCTGGAAAAAGAACAAGGTCTTACTTGTCTCAAGAAATTCATTCCATCCATCGAGATCCCTAATGACTCTGAGAATCTCAGTAGGCACTCTTCAACTGAATAAATGCGAAAGTCTTCGAGCACATCTTCAGCTCGCAAGATCATAACCTATGTTGTGTCGCCTCTTTTCAGTCATTCGGGTAGAAATGGACAGAGGGGAAAAGGAGCGCTGTTCTTCTTCTCACCCAATACCTCGAACAAAATTGGAATTAATCTCCTATAGTTGGTGATAACCTAGGATGTCTGCGCTGTTCTGCGACCCTTGGAGATGCACGCAATATACTGAGATCAATGTTGTTTATTGCAGCAGAACACGGATACTTCATATATGGGAGCTTGATGCAGCATGAGTGTCTGATTATTCAAATAAGAATGAAGGGGGTATAGAGTGCGTAGACTATAATACAAGTATTGAGCTCCCAACTCATCTCTGCCTCAAGGAAGGTGATTCATCACGAGTCTTATACTTGATCCCGAGTCGCGATATCCACCTCTGGCATGTCATGAATCCCATAGTTTTCAACAGCAACATAATCCGCCATTCCAATGCCTCGCTTCATAAACTTTCCAAAAAACAAGACTATGAGGATGAGCATTCTGGTGTAAGACAGCAAGTAGATCAGCGAGTGCATGAACTGAACTCCCCATGCTGTCTCCGGATGCATGAGACGTGGCATGCCGGGGACGAGCTTCTGAGCCTGGTCGACGATGGGTCTGACTTTCGCGTTGTACTCTGCAAAGGCAGGCGATGGGTCAAGAGACCCTGCTCTGAAGCATTTACTAAGCTCTCCAGCTAGTGTATAAGCAGAGGAAAACGCTAGCGTTGTGCCCAAGCCTGATATGGGGGACGCGCAATACCTGCAATACAGCAATCAGTATCTGGCAACATCAAGATGGCACATGACATGGAAACTTACCCAGCATCACCAAGAAGCACAACTCTCCCTTTACTCCAAGAGTCCATCTTGACTTGCGCAATCATATCATAGTAGAAATCATCCGTTCTCTTCATCTCGCGAAGAATCCTCTCGCACTCCCAACCTGCGCCCGTGAAATATTCCTCCAAGAGCTTCTTCTGTGCATCAACACCTTTATTCCCCAACTTCGCGACCTCCGCGAACCTTGGGTCCGTGTCATTGACAACAGACATAAAGATCGTGCTCCGCTTCCCCGTCCCATCAGGTCTGATCATAATACCCCGTCGTCCGGAAGAGTGAAACCAACGCCGCCATTCAGAATCCGTTTCACCCCGCGGTATGCTGAAGAATCCGCCATACTGATCCAGACGCTTGATTCTTTCGCTCTCGCCTGCTTCGCCCCACACCATTTTGCGTGTCGCGCTCTGAAGTCCGTCGGCGCCGACGAGAATATCGTAGGATCTGGTCTCACCGTTGTTGGAAAACTTGACATGGACTTTATCGTTATCCTGCCAGACCTCTTCCAGCTTATCGCCAAAGATATACTCGATTCCCCTCGCACCCTCTTTTTCCGCGCGTGCACTAACGGCTTGACTTCCCTTCCAGCAAATTTCCGCCAATTTCCCTCTGAGAATCTCAAGATCGCTCGTCGGACTCTGCATCTTCCCACTAGTATCAGCGCGGGATTGCGACCAGACTCTATTCTTCTCATCCACGATTTGCACGCCGGCTTCGCCTGTCAGAGAATTGCGGATTGCCTTTTCGATGCCGAGCTTGCGGATCAGAGTCACTCCAGCACCGCGTATATCAATATTCTGACCTCTGAGGTGAGCTTTTTGAGTCGATGATCGTTCTAAGATTGTGATGTGTGGGTTTTGTGCTGCCGGGAGATCGGAAAGGAGGAGGAATGACGCGAGGGCTGGGCCGGCTATGCCACAGCCCACGATTAGTATTTCTGGAGGCGACATCTTGAGAGAATGGTTTATGAACGGGGTGCTTCATTTTGATGATCAGGGACGGGATATCGTGAGTTTATATAATACTTGGCACGGGTCTTGGTCTGGTCTTTCGGCGTGGTCAATTAGAAGACCTCCCGCGCTGAAAGTGCCCTACAACAGCCCTGATTGGTGCGAACGTCGGGTCGCTTGAGAGACCCGAGGCGCCCGATTGCTGAAAATTAGCCCCTTTGTGACTCCTTGAAGGATTGACATCATGATTCATCGCTAAGCAGTGAAATGCACGTAGTAGACTCGCTGCTCAGAATAGGGACTTATGCTGGCCAGTGTCATATTGGGTTGTGGTCGCTCGCGCTCGGTTTTTGAAGCGTCCACTCAGCTCTGTATCAGTGCTTGGTGGTTCGGTTCTGAAAAGACATACCGTCACAATTCCCAATTCAAACAGAAACCATAGAAAATGATTAGAAAATTGTCATTTCAGCTAGGCTAACAGTGATTTATTAGAGCAATACAGACGAACAATCACCCACTCCCCTACCATTTCTCAACATACGGTCGGATATCCACCTCCCAGGTAAACCCAGAGCGATGCTGCGTGTGTAAACTCCAGTACGTCTCGGCAATCTTAACACATGTTAGCACAAATCCATCTTCATCAACGAAATAGCATCTTACCGAGTCAGCACTGATCTTTCCATCCGGAACACCCCCATTTACCCCCGTGTATTTCTCTGTTCTCGGTCCCGTAATAACACCATCAATCACAGCATGCGCTACATGGACACCTTTCGGTCCGTATTCACGAGCAATGGACTGAGTGAGAGCCCGTTTCGCCCACTTCCCAGCAGCGAAAGCCGCGAATCTCGCGGAACCCTTCACGGAAGCAGTGGCGCCCGTCACGATCAGAGATGGAGGGTAAGGCGAGGTGCTGACGGCATCTTCGAGAAGTGGGAGAGTCTTCCGAGCAAAGTTAAAGAACCCTCGGCTATTGATCTGTAAGCTCACCATTTCTCTGGGGCACGGCGTGCGGTAAGCACTCACATATTCACGTCAATGCTCGACTCAAGAGCAGAAGGGTCGATCTCCAGAAACGGGGTAGGTATCAAGCCAGCAGAAGCATTGTAGATAGCAGCGGCAAGCTTGTGATCCGGCAACGCCTTTGCGATTTGTTCGAATGCCGTCTTCAGCGAGCTTGCGTCTGTGGCATCGGCATCGATGCCGATTGCTTGCCCCCCGGCGTCATTGATCGCCTTTACGCTGCTTTCGTAGGTTGCTGGCGTTCGTGCGAGGAGGACTACCGGGTAGGTTTTTGCGAACTTGGCCGCAACAGCTCCGCCTGTGCTGGTTCGTTAGTTGGGGGGTCCCGGATGCGTGCGAGATAATGCATACCTGTTCCGCCGCCGGCGCCGATGATTACTGCGTAAAATTTTGAAGCCATGATGCTGTAGGAAATAGTACGAAGTGGAAGAGAGATGCAGTCGTGGAATGCTAGAACGAGTTGGACGGGGAGGACCCTGTGTCAAAATGACGGCGAGATGACGATGTTTATATATCAGTGCCGAAACCTAAATGCTGCTATTGACTTCAGCAAAGCCATATATGTCGGTTTGAGCTGTTGGGGACATCGAGATTCCAAAGGCGAAGGGGGATTAATAATGTATGAGTAGAACCCCGCAATCCGGTCGACTTACACCAAATTGACCTCAGGTTGTGACTTAATCACGACATTCTGTTCCGGATTTGTAATCGCCAAACAACGCATTTCATTCAATACAGAGCTTCTTGGCGACATTATATCCTCGGGATTGATGAGTGATCTCTTTGTTCGAAGTCAGCTCGGGATTTATGGCCTGTCGTTGGACAGCTTAGCACTTGACCGTATCTGCTAAGGCACATTGGTAGAGGTAGTAGTTGGCTTGTAACGCCTGGTTTCGCAGCAAGTATTATACCACTATTCCGAACGGCAAGTCGCAAAGGGTTCTCAACAACAGTATTTTGAACTTACGAATGCCCGCGTCCATTTCGGAGGTTGTCGTTCTTCTCATTTTGTGATAGATAAAGAACGCTAAGGTTGATACAAGCAATGACGACTAGTGCGCTGTCTGACTATCTCATAGGCCTTCGACTTGAGACGCTACCATAATATTTCAAGCTAATCTTGCTGATGTGTAACCCAACAGTCAATAATGAGACCTGCAAACACGGCTAACATCCCAACGACCATATGGAATGCTGCAACCACTAGAGCCCACAGGTGAGGGTCAGTGTTCCCAAGCATCTCATCGATTTTGTCCCTCACTACCTTTACACTTATAGAACCTAAGATGCAGAACTCCTACCAAAGCACGTTTATGAGTAAGTGCGAAATTAGAGAGATCAACACCGAGGCGAGACTGTTCCTAATAGCAGCAGCACTTCCTTCTTGGGTAGTGGTCGAGGAGGAGTCGCTAGCAGATGCCGAAGGTGGTTGAGTACTAGTATATGTTCCAGTCGTGGGGCATGAAAGTGTGACTGTCAGCGACGAAGATGGTTGTGAAGTCTTGCTTGACATACTGGATACAGAGGTTGCAACCGATGACGATGGCCGAGGTGTTTCGGTCGGAACGGCGGAGATCGGTGTTGCAGCCGTTGAAGACATTGAGGCGGATGTTGTTCCGGATTCCGCATCTGTCGTAGTGATAGAGGGTAACGCGATGCCCATGATGGAGGCATACCGGTTAGCCACATCATCTGGGAAAATCTTCAAGTCGCTTTGGCCCCATAAAACTGTCAACTGATCGTGTTCAATCCAGAGATCCGGTGGAAGCGTCGTGTACACATCCGCAGTTGATATGTTCGGATCAAGCAGAAAGGCCATGGGAGTGGTGAGGCTCGATGTGCACAGGTACTGGGGATCGGCAGATACAGGAGAGAAGCCGCTGTATTCGTTAGGGTATGCTTGACAGATCTGCGTTCTGATTTAGACTCACCTTTGACAACATCCTGCCGTCCAAGTTGTTTCGCCTTTGTGAACCTCGTGTGTTGAGCTCACGATGACCATGTGGCTCGGGCATACGCCCGGGCTAAACGTAGGATAGGACGATGTGTACTGCGTTGGTATGCAACGCGTGAAAGATGGATCGATCCATCCGCTGCTGGGAGGGAGAGTGCTCGTCCCAGGTGCCTTGTCGTCTATGAATACAGCAAATCGATCTTGGCACCAGCTGGGCTGCGTGAAGACAGTGCTTAGGGCTTCCATGCTTGCCTTTATTTGATGATCACAATTTGTTGTGAGCGTTGAAGGTAATGGACTCGTGGCAAGTGTTGTTGAAATGGGGGTGGAGGCCTGGATCATGCAGTCGTACCAAGTTGAGACATCTTGGAGCAAGATGGCCACCAAGGGAGAGAGCTTCATACTTCGACGAGGTAAGTAACCACACGTCATCAGAACACCATACACGCCCTCGGAAGGAATGACTCGAGTCTATGCTCAATGATAGCTTCCTCAGGAAATCGCGCCCATTGCTCAAGTTGTCAGCTTCATACAGTCGAAGGTAACTCCTCGTTTCAATCTCAACTGCGTTCCTGCATTTGGCGTCAGGTCAAAGGAACGACCCTGGTCCGATCTCTCATGTCAAAGCTGCTGTGTATACCTTAGCTGGGTCTAATACGGCCGTTAGAGCAAGATAATCGACAGTTTCGATGTTCGTATCGCTGGGATATGTTGATTTGAGCTTTTTGACGCAACAGACAGTCATGGGATAGAAGCGGCACAGTCAACGCCTCATGGTTATAGTTTGGTAACCTTGGAGGACAGTGCTGTGCGATAGGCGTTGCGCGGCTCCCTTAGCATTGCCATTTGGCAGTTTACTTGATGTACTAGTAAGTCTAACATCAGCATAAATTGAACCCCCAATGCTCTTTCTGACAGGAGGCATCTAACCTATGGGGTCGTGATCTCTGTAAGACGCTTCGGCAGCGGCTACCTATTTCGCTTTGGCGCTACGGGCGAGGTGGGGTTGCAGGGAGCCAGCATGCATTCTGAAGGAAGTCATCGCGCTGCGTGCTTAATGATTTCAATCTTCTACAGTAGGTATCTGTCTTGGCGGGATTTTCGACGCATTCTATCTTGAACACAACCTCGAAATACCTCAATTTCAATATGGCGCCTGTTTACAAAGTGGCCTTGATCCAGCTTCATCCAAAGGTTCGTTTTGCTTTCTCTTCAACCATGAAGGGGTAGATAAGTGAAAAGTTGAGCAGTTAGGTAACAGGCGTTTATGATACTCAAGCCAAGAAACATACGATTGAGTGTTGAGATTCCACCAGGCTTATTTCATTATCCCAACGCCCATACACGATGCTTCCAGTTCATATCAAAATCACTGACTCTCTGAGGTCAGCCGATGCAAGCGGCCCAAAACTTCGCAAAAGCCGAGTCATTCATCCGAAAGGCGGCCGCCAAGGGTTCCAATTTGGCCGTCCTCCCGGAGTACCACCTCAACTCCTGGGTTCCCGACGAGCCGGGGTTCAAAGAAACATGCGCAGAATCCCCCGCATACCTACAGAAATACCAGACTTTAGCAAAAGAGTTGAACATCAACATCGTGCCAGGCACACTCCTCGAGTCCGTGGATGAAACGATTCAGAACATTGCCTACTTCATCTCATCCGACGGTGAAATCGCCGGAAGGTATCAGAAGAAGAACCTATGGCATCCGGAGCGCCACCACCTCGTCTCGTCGGCGCACGAGCCACACGTTGCGTTCGATACGCCGCTGGGCCGCGTGGGTCTCTTGATCTGTTGGGACATCGCCTTTCCCGAGGCGTTTCGTGAGCTCATTGCAGATGGTGCTAAGATCATCATCGTGCCGACGTTCTGGACCATGCGTGATGTGAATGATGAAGGCTTCGCGCTTAATCCTGACAGCGAAGCATTATTCCTCAATAGCACCGTCGTTGCCCGCACTTATGAGAATACGTGCGCCGTCGTGTTTTGTAACGCTGGCGGTCCGCCTGAGAATGGCGACGACACAACGTTTGCAGGACTAAGTCAAGTCGGGATGCCACATATCGGAAGCTTGGGTCGGCTGGGCCGCGCTGAGGATATGTCTATTGTCGATCTGGATACAGATGTCCTGAGAATCGCTGAAGACAACTACAAAGTCAGAAAAGACAGTGAGTGTTTAAAATCCATCAATCTACGGATGTTGACCCTTTCATTTTTTTCTTCACACAACGCATTCTATCGCATTCGAGATCAAATCATCGCTGATCAATGTTTGGCAGTGGAAACCGAAGGATGGCACTACGAGTACACGAGGATCCGAAATGAAGGGAAGGGTACAACATAATTTGACTAAAGTGTATCTGTAAACAAGTATCTGAACGTATATGAATGAGCTCAAAGGGCACCACACCACGCCTATCGTTTTGGGCCGAAGCCATGAGAGACAGCGTACATGCCATTCTTGACCCATCATATTGATTTTACATGACATGCTGGACGAAATGAGCGTAACAATGCAAGATCTTTGGTATTGTGTAAGCGCAACCAGATTCGCAGTGAGGCTTCAAATCCAGGGAAATAATAATGGTGATAGCAGGAGACGGGTCGTCGTCTTTCATGGTGGACTCTGGCGATCGCGTAAAGGCTAAATTTAGGGAGTATCGTATTCATCACGCCCTAACCACCTATAGGTACACAGTCAAACTACCTAGGTAGGTGTCATCACTATCGGTTGTCATCTGATATTTTGCATGGGAGAGATTGCAGAACCAGAGGCATCAAATCCGACGACTGTGTTCATTTCACAACGGATCCAAGCAAGGCGGGAAGACTCTCACAATCGGTGAATTGCTGCCCGAGTTACCCCCGATGTCTGGGAGCCTACGCTGCAGCTGTTCATCCCCAGCTTGAGCCTTGCAGCCAAAAAGATCTAGAATTGATGCGGCCAAGGCGGCTTGATCTTGTAGCCTAGCCGAATCAGGCATAACGCCACATTGCGTGATCTCGCCTCTCGATGCCAAATTGGCAAACACGCGCTGGACATTTCATCCAACCGCCGTCGCAATGCCGTCTGCCCACACCACCAGTCCGCCCGAGCGGGCTGCCGACAACCGTCGCGGCTCTAGTCATGGCTCTAGTCTGCGCGAGTCTGCGCTCTGTGAATGATTAGCAACCCGGGCTAACGATCACACAATGCCCGCCGCCAAAGTATGGACCGTCTTCGGCGTCGAGGTAGGTGAATAGAACCTTCTTTTTTTCTGCTCGTCGTTCGCTCGGTGCTGCAGCTTTCTTCGTCTCGTAGTACTCGGAACCGTGACGCGGGTATATCCTGATATCAGTCTCGTCAATCGCAGTG